>MNCL01000141.1:0-425341 GCA_001932985.1 Proctacanthus coquilletti
CAGGTAAGATTATTTCATAGTTTTAAAAGTAGAGAAATTGTTTATCTTCGAGTTAAGAATTAAATTAAAAGTCATTACAAAATAATTGTACATATTTGATATCAACTCGCAGGCAAACAAATTTCCGTACATTATTTAATATGATGAAAATAATTGGTCCGTGTTTATGAAATTCCTTGATTATAATTTTCCCAATTTTCTGATCGTATGTTTTTCTTAAAAATAAATATCCTGAGGGACCAGTCATTCTAAAAACTTGTATTCTCTTTTTACAGATTCGAAGCAATAGAAGTGTTTTAATAAATGCGTTCTTCAGTAGACAATTTTCAGGTAAATACAAAAACTACAAATATGTACACATTTTTAGGGTTCTCTAGTTGTGTTATTATATCCCTAAGTTGATAAAAAATTAAACACATATTTGCTGAGTCTTATTTAAATTATCGAATAATTACAGAATGCTACTCTAATGCACTAGAAGTGATTATTCAAATGTCGCTTTTGAAATGATGATACCCATTAATATGTCTTCTTTTCCCGGCATAAAGCTCTTTGTTGATAACTTAGTAAAATCTGATTATATAATTAAAAATAGTTGTGTAGTTATTACCAGTGTTGTAGATTATTCATGCTTATTTTTTTCTGCTTTTCTTTTCAGAATGTTACATTAATATGAAACATAGTCTCGTCAGTGAATTAGATGCGACTTCAATAGAATGGAAAAATATTATATTTTTAATTGAATAAAATTAACTTCATTATTTAGATTAATCTTATTCAATTTAAAATAAAATATATTGTCCATCTAGTATGAATTCGTCGTTCTCTCTGGAAATGGTTCTACGATTTCAGGTAATTCGAAATTTTATTCTTGTAATGTAATAAAATGTATTTCTGATGAAATTTAAATAAATGATATTTTTTAAGAATCTGTTTTATTGAACCTTGTTACTTTTGGTCTGTCATTTTCAGTGTATGAATGGTAAAAGATCAGATAAACTGTTTGTTATATGAGTCGCTCAGAAGGCAATGCGATTAAGTCCAGAAAACAAAAATTGAGGCAGTTAATGTTTATGGATATATTAATTTTTAAAATTCTTTGCTTATTAATTTGATTAGAAAAGTATATAAAGTCTTTTTCAAAAAGTATGGTATGCAATAAAACAAGAGATGTACAGGATATGCAAATAAAAGCGTAAGTATTTATTGGGACAATGGCAGCATCGTAAAAACTAGGACTTACACCTTTTGGTAGATAAGAAAGATAAGAAATTTATGTAAAAATAGTATAATAACATTTGTTGTCACATGTTTTATGTTTATTCATCATAAAAAATATCTTTCGAGTTAACTATATCTAAATTTTGATCTCCACTTGTCGTTCTTAATGTCCTGCAAGAGTCGTGTTTTATTGGAGGTATGTACTTTAATAATAAATTTATCATGTCTTTTTTTGTTTCTTTTGAAATATTTTTATAATTTAATTTTGATTTCTAAGGTTATGTAAAAAAATATTGATAAAAAGAATTTATTCCCAATGGCTTCTGAAATTATTACACCACATATTCAGAAGCTATAAGAGAAGGGCTTTTTGACCTACAGAAAATGAAGCAAACGAGTAAATCCTTTAATAACTCAAAAGATTATTATTTATTCCATTAAAATTTACAAAAATCAAAAAATGGACTTAACCGCATTGGCTTTTGAGGCAGCTCGTGCAAAAGGGGTGAGAAGGGTTCTGGATTTCACCAAAAAAAGGTGATCATTATAAAATCTTTAAGATCTTTAATGCTTTTACATTAATGATTATTTTTAACTAAATAGTTCTCTTAAAAATTCGAAATGAATATTAGGGTCTGTCGGGAAGTCTGTTTATAGAAATGCAAATGCTAATTCGACCCACGCAATTGCTGGATAGGAATACTTTTAGTGGATATTAGAAATAGGTCAATTCGTTGACCCTTTCGGAGGGCATTTCTATTCTATAAAAGAAATCCTATCAAAATGCTACTTCTAAGGAGTAATTAATTCTAAGCAAGTTGCTGATCATAATATTTTTTAATAAAAGTTGTATGTGTTTATTAAAACTCTGCAGAGAAATTAGGTACTCTTTTTCAAAAATTGGATTTGCAAATACTGAGTATAAAAACAATAACATTAACAATATAAAAAGTAAAAAAAGTAGGTAATTGGAAGCCAGTATTTAAATTTCATGTAGTACCGTACCAAAGAAGCACATTGCGTGCAATATGGGTATTACATTATTATTTTATCATATGCTGTACGAGTACAACTTCCTCCTTGGTTTAGGTAATTTCCAAACTCAATTTCAGTAAAGAGCCTTTTTCACGTCATCTTATTGCCATGGATATATCGAATTAACTATTGGCTTTTCAGTTTATCCGAATTTCCTAAACGTTTGCAAAATATGAGGCGACAAAATTGTAAGAAAAAGTATTCGAATAACACGAGAAGCAGTACTTGCGACTCGAAATTCGCTGAATGTAGCGTGTGCTCTTTAATGAAATTATATGATAGTATTCCAAGTAAGTATAAACGCATTAAAACGTACTGTGTTCGTTCTGTGTTCAGTAAAACCTTCTTGCCCAGTGTATTATGAAGTTGATCATCTGTCTGAAGGAGATTTCTATTCAACTCTGGATCGTCTTAAAGAATCATTTTGCGATATAAGGGAAAAATCAAAATCTGTAACATCGTTAGTGTGCTCACCTTGCCAGACGTGTTGGGATAGATCACCAAAAATTAGAAATTCTTCCATTTCAAAGTCGTCTAGTGAAAGAAAAATGAATAGAAGTAGATCTGCTACCCCTCCTGAAGACAATTCTTTGAGGAATATAGAACTTCGAGAAAGGTATAATTAGGCAAATTGTTTGTGAATAAAAAAATCACTTTTTATGTAGTCGTACAACGCCTGATAAAAGGAGGAAAGAATATCTGAAGAGAGAAAAGGATGTTCCTACAAGTAAGTCCTCAAGTCCAACGAAAGAATCTCCGTAAGTATCAAATCAGTATCAAGAAAATTGACTTGCCCTTTATATAATAAAAGTTACGAGTCCATAGAGACTAATGATTTAAGCAATAGTGTTATTCTCTTTGGTCATTTAATGCTTTCTTATTTCTTTGCTGATTTGTTATAATTATAGTGTAGTAACATAGAAATTTTGTATTGTATTTTACAATAGATTAAAAAACAGGAACTTAATTTGTATTTGTACAGTAATAATTTTTCTTGAATAGGTCTAAAGTAGTTTCTCAAATTGAGCATGATAACGTAAATATTCCAAAAATACATAGATCCAGCAGCAATACCCCAAATGAACTAAAAATTACAAATAAATTGAATTTTTCATTCCTTGGTTCGGAGTTGGGTACGCCAAAGTCGAAATCTAAGGTAATTAAAATAAATAGGGAAGTAAACATACTACGTACACATTTTTGCTGAATTCCAGAGGTTTGTTGCTCTTCCCATATATCCTGCAGCCAGGTCTAATCTAGCTGCTAATTTACGTGCTCAGGTCGCTCGAAAAAAGAGATGCGAATCGGCTTGTGGTACAATTCAGAGAAAACTTAATCAAGTTGATTGGGAAGTTAGGAAATCTCCAGGATGGAAATCTTTACGTGATAAGTATGTGAAATTTTTGAAGGTGGGAAGAGTATTAAAAAAATCATTTTATAGAGAACCACATAAGTATGATATTTTATGTCGATTAGCCACTAGAAAAGCGGAGCAGAGATTGCACGCAAGGGAGTATCATATACAGATGGAGCTTATGCGGCAGAGGGTTAAGTCAGCCCCTTTACTTTTGGAAGGTAACGGACTCTATTGGCGCGCTCCCTATACAGGACATGATTGTTACAATCAGCTTGCAGACAATGTTAAGAGGTTTAAGCGAAAGACAAGTGCAAGCGATAAGACAAGGTTCCAAAGTGGTGGATACATTTCTAATATGACAAAGGGGATAAAAAGTGGAAGATGACTGTGTTTTACTTCTATTCCATCAGGTTTTTATTCAATATACAGACAACTTTCTTTTTATTTGTTTTCGTATTATATAAATGTTTTTCACCACGTGTATGTTCACAATGTAACCATAAAACTGGAGCATTTTACATGTCGCGATTTAATTAAAGAACTAACGCCATGTAATTGAGTACGTTTTTAAGTGTATTATGCAACTAACATATTATAAATATAAATATGCAATGATTTTATTCATACTCTAGAATAATTGTCACAAAATGTTAACACATTTCCATTAAATATATTATGCATCCATTACTAATTGAAATGGCTTTTTAATTCTATTGCCATATACAATTACTATGAAAAACTAATATTTGGTGATATTACTACACTAGTTTTTAAATTTATTATATCTAAGCTAAAGGCAAACATTTGTACTCCGCGCGAATTGCTGAGTGCTATGTTCATGCACTGGCTAAAACCATTTTGAGATAAAGTACTTATATGAAATTTCTTAAATTAAAATTAAATAAACTTAAATATTGGCGTGAGAAAAGGGCCGTGGTTTTAGTCAATTTAGTTTAGCTGAACTTCAAAGTAATACCAAGTTTAATTTTATAACTATTTTTAATCTCTCTTCAAAATATGCCTAAGTGTAATTATTTCAAACCTCTCTATAAAATCTAAGCATTATTTTATTATTTATTTATTAACTTAACAGTAGGAAATCAATTAATATCGCTAAAAAATATCAAAGAATTTTTAAAGTTTTCCTCTGTGCCTTAAAATTGACCTAAAATTACATATAATATGATGACGTACTTTTTGAACACATTTACCCTTTTTGAGATTTGTATTAATGTCGTAATAATCAAAATGTTTCAAAGTTTATTTTTCGTATAAAACAGCAAGAAACATTTAATACAATGTTCAACGGAAGAAAAACTGTAATAAAAATTATTGTCACGCAAACAAGACGTTTTATGGTGAAACTAAGTCTGACTGGTTATAAAATTACTACAAGTAAATTTACTTTTCGACCATGAGGTTAAAAAACAGATTAGGTCATACCAATGTCAACGTATTACTGTAAGTTTACCAAATTCAAGGAAAACAACGTTGACATGCCTTTATGTAGTTTTAACAAATTTCAGGTTAGTTCCAGTGTTCTATTTGGCATTAGACAAATTTCTCTTCCAAAGTCTATGTCTTCGTTTACGTTTGCAGGATTGTAAGAATAACCGGAAAAATTCACAAGTTGTACATTTTACATATAAACATATCTGAGTTGGATGATAAAAGATAAAACCCAGAAGTTTAAGACTTTTTAAAAACAGAGATAAGAATAAATAAAAAAAAAAATCTAGAAACTTACAAAAAACTGAAGTGTCTTAGCCGTTATTCCGTGAACTTTTGTGTCTTGCCTGTCTAGTATCGGTTGTAAATTAACCACGATATTTTTGACCTAATATAATAATGATTCGGTGAATTAGTGTTTGTGCACTGACATATGCTTAATGATTTATGAAATTAGACCATGTCTGGGGTCATTGATTGCTATCGCAATTGCGAAACCTTACCTTTCCCCGGAATGATAATTTTCTCAGTTTTTACCAAGATTTTCTTATTAATTGACGCACCGCAAATCGCCGGACGTTGGCAACAAGCGCACGAGTGGAAGATTGTCCTGGCCATTGTTATCGGAGACGTTATTGCGGTCCGAACAGTTCCTCGACCACTTGGCGCTCTGCAATTCACGGCTGGTTAGACAATTTCAGGCTTATGCCTCCGCAAATTGATTTAACTCTTAATTACCTTCTTCGGTGTTCGAGGCTGGGAATTTCTCTGAGGCCGTGTGTGATTCACCGACGCGCCATGGAAAGAAAACCACGCCAGATTTCGAAAATGCCTTCAAAACCTAACGGTCCACGGTGTGCTTTATAAAAAGAGGTAAGTAAATGTGAGCCATCTTAACCGAACCCAAGAAAAATCGGAAAAGGAGAAAAAATATGAGAAACACATGAACAAAATGTATTTTTGACGCATTGCACAAAACATAGCTTCACGCAGGAGGGGTCTTGGGGGGCGCGAAATAGCGCAAGCACGGAGCCGCAGATCTCTGTACAGGTACTTTGTAATTACTCGTACCTATGTGAAGAAAAATTCCTCTGTACCCAATCACGAGATGAAGTACTTGCTCTCGAGTGTTTTTGGGTCTTGGTCCATTCAAACCATTCAGAGACGTTAACTTTCTTTTCTTTGCGAATGACGCAGTGCTTTGGCTTTCCTATACGAGAGCACCTTTCATTGCCCAATGTGGAGTGTCGAAATTTTTGATGTCTAGGCATCCACAGTGATGGTTAGGAAATACTCGTAATTCATTCCTTAAGACTATTCACTCATTTTTATAGCCTCCACTAGAAATTGCTTGAATCAGAAATGCTTTAAAATGTTCGCGAATTTAACGAAAAGAAATTCCTTTCTTTTACGGACTAAATAGGAAAAAGCGTGAAGCTAAGTTGTAACGGTGCATTAGACAGGAAATTTTCAAAGTCAATAGCAAGCTCGAATCTTGTGCGAAATAAACTAAATTAAGCGGAATCTAACTTCTAAAGTAATAGAATGATTGAGATCCAGCTAAGAAATACCCAAGTTATATGAACACCACTACGGCTCTTAAAAAGCTGCATTCGATTATGTACAATTTATTTAAGCATAGAAATTTAACTTAAGACTTTTTAAATAATTTGCAATAATATAGAAAACTCTTTAATTAGATAAATAACTCACCATATGAGTCATGGAAACTATTGTCTTTATGAATAAGTGACTTACCATCAAAAATTAATCATATATAATTTTAATTTTTTTGAAGCACGAAATAAAATAAAACGCAGACCTGTTTAAGAAACAAAATATTCAAGATTGGAGTCAACAGGAGTCTTCATCAAGAACAAAAAATCAATATTAATACTTTCACTTTATTGCGATATATTTAATTTTTTTACATGATTAATAAATTTCTTTCCTTAAACTGCATCGACATAAACAAAAATACAGAAAAAAATATGAAATTTTCACGTTAATTTGATTATATCTTCTAAGACTTTGGTTGTGTAATATTTAATATAAAAAATTTACACTTCAAGTTTCTAACTTTTATACTTTGTTTTATTTGGCTATGAGCGAATTACAGTTTTATATTACTTTTGTGAAGGAAATGCAAGTGATTTTTGGCAAATCAATCTACAATAAATTTGTACGTCACGTTTTTAAATCACGTATACTCCATTTTCACCTATTAACCCATAAAAGGTATCATATAAAAAAATTACGTTAATGGTATCATGAGTGAAATTTCACCAAAGTAATTAAATTCATTTCATTATTTCATTGAAGAAATATAAATGAAATTAAATATTTTATACGAATTAAATGTGAGGTGAATTGTTTCATGATTACGGTATCTCCACTGACGCCATAAATGATTACTAAGAAAATCAGCTCTACCAGTGATTTTCGATTTTCAAATAATAGAGAGGAACAATTTGCATGGGGTGATTTTTCACCTTACCTCTTAAGGGTTAAGCAATTTTCACCTGTTTCTTGGTAATTTACGATAATTTACATTTTATATATCATAATATGCGCAGTTTACCCAATAGTTTTACCCAAATATTGTTTTCTTCCATTAAATATTACTAATATTTCACGTGTGTTGCAATTTTACAACAACCGAATTTCCAATTTTCAAAGGTGTCCTAGGTTCAAAAGGACGACGATGTAACAACTTGATGATTGATTTTTGGCACTGGTGTTAATATCCCCTCTAAATACTTGATTACATAATATTTATTGATTCATTTCATGATGTCAAACGTATTATCCATAGTATAAAAATGTATGACTAAATAATAGACAATTCTATGAGAAATGCATTCAAAAGTAATTCTTTATTTACCCTTACACCCCTACGCCCTTTCTAGCTAATTTCAATTGTTTTATGCCAAATTAGAGCATCTACCTTTAAAAATGAACAGGTCTAAGGTTTCTCAAGATCATACGACGCCAATTTGAATTTGAATGAAGTTAACGCAAATCGTGACAGTTTAAAGAATTTACATAAATGGGCTTTCAGTAAATGCAGTAGATTAATTTAATAATAAATAGAAAAAATCGTCTCAAAGTTTTTTTGAATAAAGTAAGAGCACGTTGGTAAAACTTCCTTCACCTTTGACTCTTCAAATGGCAAAGAAAGCGACGAGCGAGGCGATCAAAGAAGCAGAAGTGACTAAGCGCTGCGCTTCCAAAGTCACATATTTTCTTTCTCCAAGGTCGAGTAAGCATTTTACCGTAGAAATTGCATTTTTCGTTAATTATTTTGAGCGCGGAAACGCTCTGGTGGTCACATGAATTTTATGGTTAAATTTCATCATTAACGAAAACGAGAAATTTTACTTCGACAAATAGACCATAAATTTCTTTACCTCTGTTTTACACTACTTAAAAATTTCGTGAATTTGTCTTTTTGCTTTTAGTTTACTTTTTATTAAATGCGCTTAAAGTTCTGCATATTTGCAGCTGCTTTTGAAACCGTCAAGCAATCATAGGAAATTAGACAAAAATAACTTAATTTATAGGTAAACGGCTTCATTGCAGCCACTAGTGCTCTTCCTAAAGGTAATTTATTTTGGTAAGGAAACTGTTATATACTTCACTGCACAATATTTTCATTTTTATAATACTGGAATGAAGGAATAATATTTTTTGTGCGTTTCAATTTTCACCATTTCTACACGCACCGTTTCGCTTTATAATTTTAATACTTTATTTAACAATTTTTGGCATGTTTTAGGAAGCAAATTTTTCCTAATACTGGATTCGAAAAAATATTAAGACGTACGAAAAATTACATTACATAAGTAGTTTTTAATTTCTTTTACTAACCTGACGTTGGAGTAAATTAAGTGTTAGTTGAATTTGTTATTATTGTTTATATTTAAAACTGTCGCAGTTTTTATTTAGCTAGAACTTTATTTCCCCCTTCGCCATAATGGAACAGTTTTTGCTTCTTTCAAAGATTTTGTTAGAAAGATAAATTGAAAGTAGTTTATTAATTTTATATCTTATCAGGTTCGGTACTACCTTTTCTAAAAGTTTTAATAAAAATCTAAATGCGGAATTTTTAGCTTAGGTGAATATATAAAATTTTATATTGTGTAACAAAATGGCAGGAAGTTATTTATCGACTAGTTAAATATATATCTGTATAATTGAAAAAATAAATCGAAATTTTTGCTAGTTCCCAAAAAACAGGTACATAAGTACAAAAGAACAGAACTCTTCAAGAAGACGAAAACCCAGATTATGTTGCCTTCGAAATGCTCTTTTTTATATTTAAGAAAACAAACAGCTGTGAACGATCGATAGTTATAAGCAATCTAACAAAATCCGTAAAAGATAATTTAGTTTTATAAAGATAATTTAAAAAGTCGGTATTTTGGTCATTTGAAAGGGCATACTGCTCTTAAAAGAATAAGGTAATATTAAAGTCGGTATTAAAGAAAAAAATTGGCAAAGTGTGCGTTGAATAATGAGCTACAGATTTTATTTTACCTTAAGTGATAAGTACAAAAAACGATAATCACGTGACACCGATATTTTTTTTAGTATAGTCTAAAATGTTTGCGCCATTTGTTCTCTGACTTTGTAACAGAGTAGGAAGAAACGTTTATGAATTTAATTAGTATTTATAACTAAGAAATAAAAGCTAATAATTATTTAAAAATAAATGTTGTACCAGAACTATTTGCATAACAAATCTGAAAGTTTCGGTCTCCTTGGCTACTTATGCTTTTTTAAAGTGGTATCGGAACTTGAAGGTATTCCACGGCAGTTTCTGAGCGGTAAACTCACTTTTCCAGACTTAATCAGACTGGCAGAGCCTGTAACGGAAGTCAAGGAAAAATTATATCGCATTTAGTTCCCCGAGTATCCTTGAATTTCAGAATTGCTAATTTTTAGCCCCGAATCTTCTTTTAGGCAAAACTGATTGTCTTAACTACATTTTTATCAAAAACTTGCTAAAATGTTCTGCGGAAACTAAAAATTATTTGCGCCTAGCATGGAATCTTACACAGGTGATAGAAACAGGTTTACGACGGGAGTAAAGCGTCTACAATAAACTCATGACGTAAACAAAGATCTTTGAAGAGAAGAATTGCAAAAGTGACCATGCTTTTTTGTTTTTGTTTTTTTTTACCAATATCGGTCTTTGACTCAGACTTGAACCAGGTCTGCCCAAGGTTCAGCCTCCCGATCTCGAACGGGTTCCATGGCAAGGGAAATATCCGGAATTAATTACACCCAAGATGACTTCAGGTTGTTCATAAGGTTGCCGTCATAATGCACTACTATACACGCCGTATGGGAAATGCATTGTCTTTAGCATGATCCGAGATGGCTTTTATGCAAAAACTGACATAGGTGAGGCTGCAACTTATAACTTATGCCTTTTTACCTGCGGAAGTTAAGGAAATATGTATCAGTTTTGCTAGAAACAAGTTTTGAGATTAGGAGGTGAAAATTATTTATCAAAAAAAAAATCTACACATTTTTCAAGGCATACCCTTGGAATGTTCTCTTCTGTTATTTTATATATTTTGAATATTAAGCAAGGACTAGAGAAATACAACAGGGATATGTTAATAGCATTCCACGACTGGTGAATGGTATTACTCAAAATTTTTATATTTCATAAACATTAGAATTAAGTATTTTTTACCAAAGTTAGTTTGTCTTACTTACTAGACCTACACAGATAACTTTAAATAATACAAAAAGGATACGGTAAGCGTATACTAAAATAATTCATTCACTGTTTGATAAACGTTTAAAACTTGTTTTGAGATAGTCGTGTTAGTATATGATCTTGAATTTTGTTTAAAAAAATCAATTAAATAGAATAAATAAATAAAGTCATAAGACATAAAACCAATTTACCAGTTAAAAATTGTGTAACCCACTTTGATTTGAAGTGTAGTTGTAGACAACGTAAAACGTTCTGATAATATTTCTAATTTCTATAACCTACATTTGAACGATGTGGATGTGGATTTTACTGAATCCTATTTTACCGCATTCAATAAGACAAAAAAATATTTTAAACAACTAGACACATTTTGTAACTCTTAATCACCTCAACTTACGTTAAAAGCCTGAAGTTATTCTGAAAAAACCGGACCTGCAAAAAATGCTATTTACTGAAAAATGGAGCCAGGTCTAATATTTGCTTCTTAATTAACATCTAGAATTATATTTTAGTTGATTTAATCCAATGGTTTTATTAAATGTAAGACTATCATTTCATTCATTCACTTTGCGATTTATTACGCTTTTTATGAAAGCGGAAGGGATGATAAACAAACAAAAACCCAGAATTTGGATAAATGTCATAAATCTTACGAAGTTTTTTAATGCATTGTTAAAATTTTACTTAAAAAACTGTTTACTTTAAAACTGACTTCACACATCTAAAAATCAAACTGGAATTTGATTTCTTATCGGCGCTTATTTGCGTCAATTGAATTCAGTTGGAGAAAACTTGTTCTGCGGCCTTCTTTCCTTACGTTTTATTAATTTATGTATTAATTATTTTATGTATTAATTTCGCAAACCTTTGCCTTAGAAAAAGTACACGTCACGCAACACAACGCTTTTAAAGTCCACCAAAGCGTGTACTCCTAAAAAACCCGATTCAAGACAGCAGCTTATTAAATTAGTAAAATCCACGTGCTGACTAACATTTAATGTCCTTGATTCATAACGATAAAAACGGTCAAACGGCAAACGGCCAAAGGGTAAGTAATATAAATAATAAATTGCTATTTATTTTTCTTTTATTTAAGTCCAATTCGATTTGTTTTGAAACTCTTTTTTTCAGGAATTGTAAATTTTAATTGCATTGTCATAAATATAAATATAAATATATCAATAAGTTTTTTGTTCACTAATTTACATCAGTTAGAACCAAATGTAAAAAGGCGGTTTTTAAAGGACATAAAAAGGATTAAAGCGCTTTTTTCAGAATATTATAGATTTAGTATTTTAGACAAGATTTGAATTTTTGTCTTTAATAAATAAAAGCAACATTAAAATATGAATATTTTGAATAATCAAAATGTGTTTAACCTAAACTGGTAAAGCGACCTAGATATTTGGACATTTCGAAAATTGAAATTAATTCACACAAATATCACATTTTTAAACACAAGTGGATATACTACTATAAGGCTAATACTGTAATGAAATTTATGAAAGTCGTTACAATGTAAAGGATTAAAGCACAAGAATTGTATCTGCAAATTTAAGCTAATTCGAATTCAACTAATTGATTTATTAATAAGCTTCTGAAAACGTATCGAATCCATACATTAACGAAGACAATTTCTTCATTCTTATAATCTTTAACAATAATATGAGTTTTGATTTGAGGAAGGATTTCTATAAATTTTAAATGATAATCTATATAACAGAAAAATTTAAGTTTAAAAGATTTAATACTTAGCATACTCTCTAGTATTCTCTTCTCAGTTTTTATCACCATTGTGTGTTAGGGATTCTCTTCTCAGTTTTTATCACCATTGTGTGTTTAGGGATTCCTTAATTTTTGTTCAACTATAGGAACTTATAAAGACAAAGAGTTCTACCTTAAATCTATTCTTTTTATCTTTTATTTTATTTTTTAATAGAAAAATATTGTTAGCACTCTTCGATAAAGACAGTTTCTTAACCTCAGGGTTAAATGTGGCCAAATAGAAGCAGAAAATATAAAAAAGATCATTAATCGAAACTGTTCGTGCTTTCTTCTAAAGACATGGGTTGCCCATTGGGTCCACGACAAAGATGTAACTACTAACAAAAAGTACCTCTGACCAGGCCTTTCGCAAAAATGACTCGAAATGCCAGCCGCAAAGATAATTCATCTCGGGTAATTAAAGTAACCTAAATCATCCGTTGAGCCACAGTAAACTACATTTACGGGCGTTTCTTTCCCTCCAATTTCTTTTTTTTATATTCTACTTTGGTTTTTTTTAACCAAACTCCTCGTGGAAGTATTGGTTCTGGTCAAGCAGTCAAGCACAGCCAGCCAAAGATACAATTTTTTTTCTTTTACTAAGCGAGAGTGGCCAAAAGCCGTCTTTCGAGCTCAAGATCCGCGTGCGATCACAGATCCCACCATCCCGCTCTCGTTGACGTTAAGAAATTTTTCTTGAGCGATTAATTTCGATTATGCAAAACGACGTCTATATAGTTGCTGGAACCTGCGTCTGGTGGGTTAGTAACACTTCAAACCACCGTCGAGGAAACTACCTACCTTGACTTGGACCGCTTTACCTGTCTTTTAAATAAGTTAATATCTCGTGCTGTTTATGCCTTTCTGTAATCGGTCAGTTTTCACCTGAACGTTTCTGTACGCAGCAGTAGTTAAATAGTGATTGTTTTCGCGTCTGGATACACATCAGTTCCTTTGTAGGATATTTTCAAAAAAATTTTTTGTGTGGATTTACTACAGTTATTAATTAATCAAGGTAAGACTAACTGGGAAAACCTTTCCATTTGTGCAAAAATTTCTTCTGTACTTTCTCAACCGTTCAACGCGAGAAAAATTCCGGCTCGAATTTTCTATCAGGATTAAATCGTTTTACTTTTGATCATTACGAAAATCCGTGCATTAAATAAAAAGTTCTTGTGTTTTTTTGTATTTCGAAATCTTGGTCAATATTTTAATATCTATTTTGTACGCAAACAGTTCTATTTTAAAATCCTATTGAAAACAATTTAACAAAAAAAAGGGATATTTTTCAGGAAAAATTAAGAATTAGTTATATTTTATTATAAAAATTCAGTTAATAAAACCAAGGCCAATATTTAAGTTTTTGATTAAAATTTTCCAATTAAATTATGTTTATCGGAGCATAGGACGGTTGAAATCTTTTTATTGAATTTTAACTTTTTATTGTTCTATGTGTACTGTCTGAAGATTCCATTTTTATCACCTAAATCAATATTTACCGAGCAAATATTTACACAAATATTCCATCAATGGTGGAGTTCAGGCATTTATGGTTTTAAATATTGGTTCCTTCCTCCTCCAAAATTTAATGAATGGGCTTCACAGTCTATACAACCTTATATATTTAAACTTTTTAAAAATGTTCATATCATGATTATATTACCATATAAATTTAAGTTAACTAAACTGAAACGTTGTAGTTAATTGTAATCACATGCTTATCTACAAGATATTATAATTTAAAGCATTTAAAAGGTTTAAAAATAACTTAATCTTTTTCTTCTTTTTATCTAAGATATTAAAATAAAAAGGAATATAACGTCACATTAATAAATTTCCATAAAATCAGGTTTTGTTTACAATTAAAGAATATGAGAAGCTTTGAAATTCCTCACATACAAATATAAAGGGAACCAGTTTAACCACGACTTTCGTTAAAAATGGGTTTTTATGCGAAGTAAAATGTCGTTTCATTATAATACAAAATTTTGATCATTTCAGATATAAAACATTGAAAATAAACTTGTTAATATATAGGATTTATTTATAGAGATAGAGTAAAATTATGTGATTGCTGTTTTTTTATCTAAAATAAATCTACGAAAACCTAGAAAAATCTGATGTAGTTACCTGTACAAATTAACCTTTATTAGCAATTTTTTCTATTGCAGTTATATCAAAATTATTGCATTTTCACTATTAATCCAAATATTTTCGATCGGATCAAACACATACTCATAAAATTGGCAGATTTTAAAAGGCATTGTTGATATTTTGTGGGACATCTTTAAGATGTTACAAGATTCTTGCTTAAGTACAGATGACCGCAAGAAAGTATGACCGAGCATTATTTTAATGCCAAAAACAAGCTTTGAAATCGTCCACGGAATTGCCAAAAATTAAATAAGAAAATAAAAGTGAGTTGATTGAGTTTTTTTGATAAAAGTTTGACCTCAAACCGCATATGGACTTTCCTATAAAAAAGCAAAAAAACGGTCATATGAAGTAGGAAACGACGAAATATTTAGAAGCGTAATTCTATAGGATTCTATAGAAATTTTATAGAAGAAAGTATGAATATTGCGATTTTTAAAAATAATGATGAGGAAATTGAATGTTTTTTTTGATACAAAAATGATCTGGACAGGATAAAAGTTTATAGGGTTATAGAGTTATATGAAGAATATTTCTACGTTAAAGGCTCAGAACAGTTTTGTACCAATATTAAGGAATCTGCACAACGAAACACCATGAGGACTTATTTCAAACGTTGGGAAGAACATGGGTAGTCCTGAATCGTATTTTTTTCATTTTGTATGACTTTACAATTGAGAAAAATTCGATCCAACGAATTTGTGGACGGCACAAGTGTCAAGGAGCTACTAAGGTAGTGACATTGATTACACATTGTGCTTACAATTCCTACGAATAAAACGTAAATATGCAATTTATTGTATTATCTGTACATTGAAGATGTATGGACATTTCCTTTATGTCATATTTATATTACAATAGATTCATTTACACTTATCTGGAACAATAGGTGAAAGAAAATTTTATAGTTACATTGAAAATTGTATACAAAGGACTCTCTGAATCTACGTGATGCTCTACATATATGTATAAGCTAATATTTTCGTTACTCTTCCTTAAAGTCCATTAAAAACGTTCAATCTTACTTCCCTCGTTTATTTCAATTCAGGTATCCTCTATAAAGCTATATTTAATAAAATCGTTATCATTGAAAAATGAGAAAGATTCGCACGGGTCCACTAGTCCGTTAAAAAAACCTTAAAAAATTCTCCAAATTACGCAGCTACTTCCTGCAACTTTCCCTTTCCACATTGAAATTACATGTATTTTTATTAAAATCTCAGTGTGGGAAAATCCTTCGACATTTCTTTACAGTAAAAATACTAAATATTATGAACAGTTTTTATTTAAATTTCATTGCCATTGGCACCGTTCAATCAAAGCTGCAAATTTTTTGTGAATGTAGATAACCTAAACTTAAAATTGCTATCAATCGCAACGGATGAAGTTTATATATTCAAACTAGCAGTGGTATTATGCAATGAAATTCAAAAACTTTTAATTTTTCCCTCTCGAACTAATTTTGCGTTACCAATGTCAATGCTGATTATAAAATTTAACCACGATATTGAACTTGAATTCTCTCACTAAATTTGCATTTAACCAGTTTATGTAGTATTAATTAATATTTAAGAATGGGAATTGCATTGTCATGTTTCAGTATTATACCCCATACATCTTAAAGGAATAAACAGCGCAGGATCAAAATTTAGACTATATAATGTTTATAAATTTTAGAGAGTTTATGCAAGTAGCAAATATCTCTTATTAGAAAAAGAACCATTGATCTTAAATCTAAATTAACTTGGATGCAAAACAAATAACAGTTAGTGCCTACTGTTATATCTCAAAATAATTAATTTTTTATGATATATGAATTTATAATGAGTAGAAATTTTATCGCCGGTTTTCAGTAATTTGTCTGATTTTAACAATATTTTTAATTGATTTTGTCTATACGCGTGAAGAACTACAATTAAATACATTAAGGTGTTGGATTAGTGCCACCATTGGCGATTATTTCATGACACCAGTTAATTTTGTTACTAAGTGCAATAAACAATCATCCAGACGTATTCATTCTTTATTTTATTGCTTCTTATATAATTTAAATGTTGTTTTATATGAAGCATTAATTGATACTTCAAGCAAAGATTTATTTGAGCAATAAAAAGGTTTCTCTGATCTTATTTGTATTGGCTTACTTAAAAAACATATCTCAACAAGAATTGTATGTCCTATTAGGAAATAAATTTTAAATTTTCTGGATTCATTACTTCGCTCTTTTTTTCTTGCAAAATAGGAGTTTAATATTTACTAATATTTCAAAAGACTTTATGTTACTCTGCTTATTTTTTTCTACCACCTCCATTTTTTTCCTCATAATAATACAGTTTCCTTTACTACTAAATATTTTTTTTAATTGACTCAAATAACCCCATATTTAGTTATTAGCGCAATGAAAGAATTATGAAAACTCATGCGAAACCATTTCATAAGTCTCTTTGACGGAAAAAAACACTCCATACCGCCATATCTGTATAACTTTCTTACGAGTGTATATCACTTCCTCTTAAACGTGAAATGCCACGGATCGTGTGCAATTACCCCAACTTCACTTTCTTGCATAATACTGGCGGGCCTTAGAAGCAACCAGCGCCGAAGTACTAGCACTGACTGATTAAAAACCGATTCCCATTGACCATGGCTATTCGCTGAATGGTTGATGCCACACAGAAAACATAGTGCAATACGTGATGAACATCAGATCATATACCCAATATGTAGAATATATAGCGCGGATGGTTTAAATGGGGCCTTGATAGCAAAACCGATTGGTTCGATGCAGCTAATGCGCAGCCCAGATTTAGCGCTGGGTTCGTTTACCAAGATATTGCATCATTACATACATTGGTCCATGATTGAAGAGACTGCTGCAGCTTCTGATACCGTCGAGCATCACCGGCGGACTACTGCAGATATCCGAGCTGGAAGTGAAAGTAAGAGTTTAACCTTAATTTGGCTAGGGTCTGTCATAAGCACAATTGTTACTTATATAATCGTGAACTCTTGCCGGGAGCGACTTACCCGGAACGTTGAATACATTTTGGGTTATAAATGTTTTTTTTTCACTGTCTATACAAAAACTCGTTGGAAAACTAGTGACATATTCGAAAAGACCCCAATAAGTTAGCAACTAGTCACAGAATCGTTTGATGTATGCATTCATTTAAATATTATCAGTGAGGTGACCAAGATCTTAGTCAACATTGGTTGAATCTCCTAACGGTTAGAATGTAAGCAATGTAGAGGATGAACTGAAATAATTCAAGTTCCGTCGCAGTACGAAATACAAGAATTGCAGATATTTCTAAGGTAGGTATTCTACAAAATTGTCCATACTTATATGCTTTCATATGAAAACAAAAATGGAACTAGAAAATATAGCCCCTATATTTAAAAAATGAAAATAGAGAATAGAGAAAATTTTGTGAAATCTTCAACACTAAAAAATAAAGAAAAATATTCTATTTTTCATAGATGACTCTCGTGCATCCAACCCCCGACATGCGTGTCTTCATTCGTGAAGAACTCCGCGAGCCTGAAAATCAAGCTGACATTGATAAAGATATCGCGGCAATCCGTGAATGGTTGAAAACTCAGCCCCATTTACCAAAGGACATGGATGACCAAAGATTATGTACATTCTTGCGGGGCTGCAAATTCAGTCTGGAGAAAGTCAAGAGGAAACTTGACATGTACTATACAATGCGTAATGCTGTCCCTGAATTCTTCGCAAATCGGGATATCTCCCGTGCAGAACTTAACATGGTCATGGATTTCGTGTAAGTAAATCAGTATTTTTAATCTTTGTTCAAATGTTCATCATTAACTATATTTATACTCGCAGACATTTCCCACCACTACCTGGTCTTACGCCCAATGGAAGACGTGTAACTTTCATTAGAGCTATCGACTGTGATTTTCAACCAAGTCAGGTCAATGATGCCATGAAAGTAGCTCTTATGATTGGTGATATCCGCTTGGTGGAGGAACAGGGTATTGCAGGAGATATCTTCATCCTGGATGCTTCAGTTGCGACAGCAGCACATTTTGCTAAATTTTCTCCAACGGTTGTAAAGAAATTCTTAATTGCCGTACAAGAGGCTTATCCAGTTAAAGTGAAAGAAGTTCACGTCATCAACATTTCACCACTGGTCGATACTATCATGAACTTCGTTCGTCCATTCGTCAAGGAAAAGATCCGTAACCGTATCCATTTTCATAGCGACATGGATAGCTTGTACAAGTTCGTACCCAAAACGATGTTACCTTCAGAATACGGCGGCAATGCTGGTAGCATCTTGGATATCAACGAACAATGGCGTCAAAAATTGAAGGATTACACAGAATGGTTCAAATCCCAGGAGAGTTCTAAGGCCAATGAGGCACTTCGTCCTGGATCACCAAAGACCGCAGATGATCTTTTCGGAATGGAAGGAACCTTCCGACAACTATCGATTGACTAATTTAAAATGAGAAAAAAAAATATTTAAATTAATTATGTTAGACATAGGATTTTGCCGGCAAACTTTTATGTTTATGGATTTCCTTCTTAATCTATAATTCTTT
This sequence comes from Proctacanthus coquilletti, assembly GCA_001932985.1. Taxonomy (NCBI): domain Eukaryota; kingdom Metazoa; phylum Arthropoda; class Insecta; order Diptera; family Asilidae; genus Proctacanthus; species Proctacanthus coquilletti. The sequence goes on from MNCL01000141.1 coordinate 19,287, forward strand.
GAATGCTAGGTTACGTTATCATTCATTTCACTGCACGTTTTCCCTGCAAAAATATTTTCATTTTTTTGTAATGTTTTTTATTGTTTATAGAAGTGATATTATTGTACAGGAGATTGTTCAATACATGTGCTAAGAAAATATAAAGATATTTTCTTTTATTTTGTGATAAATGTGAGAAATGATATTTTTTAAAGGAGTTCACCAGGCGCTTGATGAGTATATTAAAATAGGGTTTTCTCTTATCAAGGAGAGAGTGTTAATAATATATCAGAAAAATATATTTTAACCTGAAATTATTCCAAGCTTCGCATCTTTTTCAGCATAGTGACGGGCCTATGTAAGTAATCCAAAGAAGTCTTGAAAATCAGCATATGAATCAGTCTAAACTGTCCCCTTAAGGTATAAAATTTAAAAAAAAAAAAAACACTTGATTTTCCTCACCGTAATATAAAGACGGTGTTTTACAACCGATTCTTGATATAAAAAAAAATATCTTGATGTTAAATTTGCACGAAATTATAAGCCAATGAAACTAAGGTTGTAGACTCGCACTAGGAAGCTGGGTGCTCTTCTTTTCCGAAAATTGATCCTTAACCCGTTCTCCATTACTTCTATTTTTTTTAAATTGCTAATCTAATTGCATGACAGACACTATGGAGAATCTTTCTGATCTAAACAAACAAGATTGAGTTTTTCCTTATCCTGCTAGAATTAAAATGTTATCATCAAATTTACATAAAAATTTGACGTATTTTATTTCCTGTAAATTGTGTGGTTGTTTTTAATCGATCACGTATAATGAAAATCGTATGAAGCTGATATTGATCCAAAAATAGAATCATTAACGATTTAAGATTTCTATGTGCGTACAGAACTAAATAGTCTAATCAAATTCTTCTTGCCAATCAATCGAATCGCGTATTGATTTTGTTATATTTTAAAAATTTCGAAAATAAAATGAAAGGTCGTTCTATTAATGATCTGATGGGGTGAACAAACTCAGAGGTTCTAATATATAAAAATATTTGAAAAGAACTACTCAAAATGATTTGATTCATGGAAAAACACTGGTTAAATATAAATGTGAGCACAGAAGTCGATGAAGCATGTTATTTATGGGATGTCTAATTAATACATTACTATTTTGCAAACTTTTAAGAAGTCTTAGTTTTAAATTGACATGTGTGTAGACATCATTGAAAAAATATTTACACATCTTACCATAAACCGCAACGTGAACACAGCGAAGTAGTTTATTTTTAATTAACACAACTGAATAAATAAAACTTTTCTATGACGAAAATTGAAAAAAATTCCGACAAATTTTGAAGTCACATTTTAAGGATAAAGTGTTTTAGAGTGTTAAACTTTTTAATTTCTTATTAACAGGAGTAAAATTATCTATGAACATTAGACCTACCTACGCAAGTAGAAGTAGAAGAAGTTTTGTTGCTGTCCTTTGAAAATTAAACCTACACAATTTCTCAAGTAGAAAAACATTTGAAAATTTATTGGACTCAACATCCCGAAATTAATATAAAAACAATTTTAGAACTATTCATAAATTTATGAATACATAGATTACTTTTCAACATTTGCAATCTGCTTAAACGTCAGAAATTTGAATAAATAATTATTTGGTTAAGATAATTATAATAATTATAATTCTTCTAAATTTTTAAAAATATCTTGGTTGCTCTAACGAAAATAGTTTTGGGCCAACTCATCATATACTTTCCAAACTTTTATTTCTTGAAAAGCTACTATTAATATCATCAGAACAACATCCCAATTTTCTGAGGGATTATAGTATTAGGAAATATTTTACCATTATAACCAAACAGTATAAACTCATAAACAAATTACTTGCCCATATTTATGTGCACAGAGTATTCCACAGTGTTACTAAAGCATCGCAGAATGTACTAGCATCAAAATGTTAAAAGACATAATATACAGCGCTGCCGTCAGAAAAAGTAAATATTAAAATAGTTAAGAGTTTTGTATATCAAAATACGTGAATAAATAATAATTCTTTACCTTTGTGTTAAATATTATTAATAAATTAACTCGGTGGGAATATTTATTGTAGTAAAAACTGTGGACGACTCCAAACTTGTTCAGTTGCGTCGGTTGATACAACGAACACAAGTGAAATAAATTTAATAAAATGATAATGACGCATTAACACGACTCAAAGCTTTTAACGTTTTTAGGTTTGAGCGTAATAACAATTAATCACAATTTTTTAGTACATTACAAATAATGCTTACAAGCAAGTCACCATGGGAATTTTTAGGAGTTGCATTCATCATATTTTGATAAAAACCTTTTATGCATTAAGAGAAAAAAGAAGACTAAGAAGCCTGCGAAGAATTAAAAATAGATTTACTAGCAGTGCACTTGTAATTTTATTATAAATAGTTAATTAGCTCATTAGTTTGCAATTAGTGCCCTTCGAATCCAATAAATTGCGACAATTTCGCAGTGTGCATTTAGATTAGTTAATAAGACCACAAATCCCAATCGATTCTTATTAATTGTATTTGATTTAAATTAAAGATTTTATACAATAGAGCCGTTATAAGCTAATTAATTTGGCTATTGAAAGCCACATAAATAATTCTAATTAGTTCAACGGTACCAACTGAACATTTTGTGGCATCATCTCCAAACACGGAGATATTTTCGCAACTCAAAAGTAACATCAGTAACTGCAATTGAATTTGAAGCTTGGTTACCCAGAAGAATTTCCTCTCTCGGTGTGTTTCTGTGTAAGACATACCCTAGTTTTATAGTGTTCCTTCATCTTCAGATCGCTTTGTTACATGGGATAACAACCTATTTCGCACTTGGAGGGGATTTTTATCAACTAACGGAACTTAGCTCTGATATGCAGATTCACGACATTTGGTATCACAGCAGCTCTTCCAGGACATCTTCAAGTGTATGTATGGGGACAGATATAAAAACGCAGTTTACAATAGGTACAGAGGTTTTCTTACATTGCATTCAATAGCTGCTTAATATCTCTAGAGCTAAATGAAATAACGATAACAGATTCCCAAAATAAAGCGAAAAAATCTACACTCTCTGCTGGTGCTGGTATCCGTTTTATGAAAAGGTAATTTGCCCTTTTCACTACAAATAAGAGACAAATTTAATATAGGTACTGCCGGAGAAAATCTGTGCCTACAGTAAACTAGAATAATATTTAAAAGTAGAGAGAGAAAATTCTACTAATAGCGTCTTCTTAAAAATACAATTTGTTCAAATTCTTCAGATAGAGCCGAATTTCTTTTAATTTAAAAAAAAATTCTACAAAATCACAGGGATCTTTAAATTGTACAATTTATTGTTCAACGCATATGACTCTTGCAATCTGCAATGGAATGTGTATCTCCTTTATCATCCTTTTTTGTGGACAGTATGATATTCTATTTTGCAGCCTGGGAAATTTAATTTATAATGCGGAAATACTAGCAGGGGAAATATCAAGACACTAAGGTAAATAAAATGCGTCCTTATTAATGTGTTCCGTAGTTAAACCTATTTTAGAAAGTACCACCTAGAAGGTTATGAAAATAATAAAGGCGGTTCCTGTTCTCGAAAAAACGCAATTCTTCCTTAAAAACCTTAAGCGTGCACAAGACGTTAAATGTAAAGGAATGCCAACTGGACTACGAGAAGGCATCAAAGCACGTGTTCAACATCATGTTTATATTAAATTTAGTCCGGAAAGTGGCTATTTTTTCCTTGATAAAATGTACACCAATTACATTCCAATTGCGTCTGCTTGTAAAAAACCTTTGGATTTTTTAAATTACTCACTTTTCATTTCATTTTTTTATTCAGACAAAGAAGAGCCTTTTTGATATGTTAAATTTGGGAGGCTATCTTTTCCTCATCTTGCACTGAATTTCTTCTATTTATCTACTTTGGAGAGCATGCTCAAATTCAAAGACTCCGAGTCCGTGACGACCTTCTAATGTTTGTTTGGTATAAGTATTTCACGATCGTGAATACCGATATATTGATAATTCTTCAAAATTCACTGAAGACAGTAGTATTTACCGGTGGAAAAGTATTTCCCACGAATATTAATCGATTTTGCAAGGAATGAAATTGTTTATTTCAAGACATTGGTCGTTACTTTTCAGATTGCTTGTTCAATTTTTTCTTATCTTACCTTTTTGCAAACACTAAATGAGAAGTAAGGTGTTCGCTATACAAATACAGAAGAACTTAATATTCTTTCCACAAATAAAATTTCTTGTATTGGCTGGAGTATATAATTAATTGGTTCTATTTGGTTCAAATCTATTTAAAGAAAGACTTGAACCATAGACTGAAAATGACTTCACAGACAGTAAGCGATTATAACTTGGTAAGTATAGAGTAGCAGGGGTAGATTATAACAACACAAATATAGTCTTAAAGGCACAATAGAAGGATACTAAAGATACAAATTATAAATGCGGCATGTTGCTCATAACTAAGGTTAAGGAAAAGAAATATTGAAAATTCAAAAGCTTCAAAACGACTAATTTCTTTTTTTTAAAATTGAAATAAATTGAATTAATACACAATATCATCTCGAATATCGAGTAACAAAAAATCAGAGCGTCAATACAAAAAAAAAAAAGAAAAAAGGTATATTTTTTTGAGCAGTTCGATCAAAGTGAGTAAATCAAGTAACTATGAGTTGACATCGTTGATGTAGTAAGTTGCTTCACCAAGGGTAATCAAGAGAAAACATATCGTTGAAGTGTGGGCTAGCTGTTGAAATTGGTGCTGTGGTCATGACTATAATGTTCCGTGTTGACAATTACTTGTACTACGTAACCATTTTGTATGTGCGCTTCTTCGATTAGAACTTTATCACCCAGCAGCTTCCCACTGTAAAACCATCTTTGACAGCAAGCGTCAACACCTTCCATTGCCTGCGAAAACGAATCGAAATAAAAAGTAATTTATCAAAAAAATGTTTTGTAATTTTTACAGTTATTGAATTTGGTATTTATGTATATGATGTAACTTTTCATATGTAAATTTAATATAGTTCTAGGGTATGCCATTTGAAGTCGAGCTAATTTTCAAAATTTGAAATTTGTTTATTGGAATTAGAAAGTATAAACACCAAATTCGATGGTATAAACAAATTTGATTACAAATTTATTATATTACCTAAATTTCGCTATAATTTTTACTTTAAAATCTTGTTAGTAATAATAGTTTAAGAATTATAGTCAACAAAACGTTATGAGATATTTTTATCGAAATATTTCTATTATATTAATTATACACTCAAATATGTTATAAACAACCTTATTAAACAACTTTTGCTGGGACATTTTCCCAAATAAATAATTAAAAACTTGTAGGTCTTCATCCTATTTGCCTGCTTACGCAGCGAATTGAATACGTTAGAAATTAAAGAATACTACTACTACAAATTTGGTCGGTTATTAGAAAATAACTAATAATACTTTTTAATAAACAAAAATAAAAATGTTAGGAGCCGAAAATATTTATAAGTTTAATAGTAAAAATCAAAAATTAAAAGAAACCAAACCAACGCCATAGAATCATTACAAATTAACCTTTGCATCTTCAGAGTAGCTTGCATCAAAAACTTTTTTTTAAGAATGTCGGCGTCTTGCCTCAAATATTCGTGACAGATAGCACTAGTACTAATAGAACTTTTTCTAGAACATAAAAAATCACAATAACCAGTTGTTATACTTGTTTGCATCATTTATGCAGAAATCCAATAAAAAATTGCTATCCACCTCATAGCTCATTTATTTATTTAATCAGAAAAGCAAAAATAATTGCTCTAATCGAGGCTAATATCAGAGTTGTAATAGTCTAGGCGAACATGGGATGCAACAAGTCAAGCATTCCAATTTGGCTGATATTTGTCTTGATTACGACAGCAAAGTAATTACATGATAGCAGCCTTATCGGTTTATTTTAAAAAATGCGTAAAAACAAAATTGTTCACTCATATTACTTTCAGTTGTGTTATCTCTTTTTATGTCGTTTTATTTGACCGCATGAGGTAGTACGTACCTGTAACTTTTTCTTGCACTGACCGACGGTGTCTTTTGAGTATACTAGTAATTTTACATCAGACATTGTTGACGAAATCCTCAGCTTGAGGAAAACTTCTGCACCCCCGTCAACTGGCTCTGAATACTCGGCCGGGGAATCTCTTCCGTTCTCCTCTTTAACAATATTAACTGGATACGACAGGCAGTAAATAGGAACTTTATACTGAGTTCCTAGTTCATCGTAACATTCTGTTAGGTAACTGCAAGAACGACTGTAAGCATAGCACATATCGGTTTAAATCTACATACCCGTTTGGAACAGATATGTTAGCCCCGTCTAATATTGCCTGTGCCAATTGAAAATCTAAAGCCTCTGCGGCCGTTGTGGCAGCCCTTAATGCATCCCATATTTCCTTCCGACCATCAAAAGCTGGCGCGGTATCCCAGAATTCGTCCCTCTTTGACCGCAATTGTCCCTCTGTTAAAGGCACATCTGATCGCCATCGAATTGTTTCATGGCACAGGGGGTGATTCTTTCTAGCTGGTCCCACATTGGGTCCTGCAAAACAAAGAATAACACTTTAGGTATTGGCTGCCTTCTGAGGGACGTTCAAGGCAAAGAATTACCCGAAGTAGGTCTTGACGGATTCGTCGACGATACGCTGACTGTTTCATTTTCTGTGTTATGTATTCCAATGCAGCCTCCCATTATATAATTAAATTTGGAAGTTTTCCCGGCAATATCGAAAACCAAATCTCAAAAAGTAAAAAACAAGAAACAAAAGCGCTCGGTGGCTCTATGCGATTCCTTCAGTTCGGGCATAGTTTATTCCCGTGATATGGAATTTGCTAATTTTAAACAATGAATTTTTTTAAACAAAGGATGTTGCGGTTCTAAAAGATCATCAAGTGAATTATATCATAAAAATTTGATTAGACAAATAGAACTCGTCTGAATCCCCAAATATCAGACCGAAACGTCAAAAGTGATTATTTCTATTGAGTTTTCTATACTAGAAAATTGGCACTACTGTCGACTAACGGTCATATCAGAGAAACTTTTATATAAGTGTATTGCCATCCATGCACTTTTGCTCTTGTCGGTTACGTTGTTAAATTTGTTATTTTTAAACACCAAACCAATAATAAACGAAAATAAATTTTTGAAGTGGTACCCGCAAAATAGAACGGTTGTTTTATCATTTGCCGAAAACTAATTGAAAGAAAACTATTCATTGATTTTGTTCTCGTTACAAAAAAAAAACGCTTGCTTGTAAAAAAACAAGAAAAGTTTTTCTTCGTTATAAATGTATTAAATATGTTAAACCTATATTCCTTTTGACGGACCAGCTTTTCTTCATTTATATAATTAACTGTTTTTTAAACATTGCAGGGAGATTGATTTGACTATTGATTTGAAAACGGCTCCATAAAAAATTTATTCTAGCCTGTTTGGATGAAAATTGCCTCCAAAGAATCCTTGTAGAAATCATTTTTGTATCGGAATTTTAACCAAATGTTATGTTAACAGATTTAATTGCCTAAGGAAGTATGGAATTTTTTAACAGTAAAAGGAAAAAGAGAAGGCAGAGAGTTAAAGTCCATATTTCTAACACAATTAAAAGAATTTTTAGTTTCCTTTATTTTAAAAATAATTGTATAACAATAACAATGATCCATTAATACTAATTTTGAAAAGCAGGGCGAAAATTATTTAAAAGCAAATTTACTAAAAGAAAAATTTATCGAGATTGAAAACATGCGTAACACTATTCGGAATTGGAAGTAATCTGATTAGTAGTGAGAACGCCACAGCTGGTCTGAGTTCGCTCTCTCCCTACTCTTCCGCTTAAGTTAAATAATAAGAGAGAAGCGATCCGAAAAAAACCAAGCCACAATGGCGCCAAAATGTCAGAGTCATGTGGCGGCGTTCCCTTCTCCTATCTGGCAAATATGAGCCTTAATGACAAAGGGCGGAATTTGACGTAAGCGTTTCCTGAAGTAAAATCGAATATGCAATGAAAATCGTGCAATTGTTTTGCACAATTCCTCGGAATTCGTTGGAAAAGTCGCACAGTTTCTTGCGCCAGGGTTACTTGCCGCAGTAGTTTTGAGAGAGCCACCTTCGATTTATGAGAGAAAATTGCGGGGCATTTTGAAAACAATGGAGAAAATGCTGGAGTTTGATTGGTGGAGATTTGGAGAATCCATAGAATTTCGAGAATATTCCAGAGGATATAAATTCATGTGTGGCACGGTGTATCGGACACTTGAAGTTGTCTCTTTAAAGTGTGAAGAGCTGCTAATTTAGATCGTAAAGCACTGTGATTGTCCGGTAAAAGTTTCAACGTTTTTACTGTTTGGAAGTGAAGTGTTATTCTAATTAGATAAATATTAAAACAATCTGTGAAGGTGAGCCATTTGAGAATTTCACTTTTGTTTTTGGAGGTTTTATTTGTCTGTAGTAAGAGTCGGAATTGTGCTGACATGGTTACCCACGCCCATTTTGTCCTCGCCCTTGTGCATTTCCAGAAAGTTTAGAAAATCGATATTAACAAATTGAACTCACTTGGGTATAAAATAAAATCTCCCGAAGTATTAATGTCAAAATATTTTGAGATAGTAAATTTCATTTAGTAGATTTCCCCTAAAATTTCCGTTGAATTCTTGCCTCGTGGGCTGACGTGTTTTCTTGCGTCATTGTGGATTTTTCCTCCTCAGGAAATATCAAATTCATCGCCCATAAATTTGCTGAAGTGCGGGTTTTCAGAGGTTCTTTGAATTTCGTAAATTTTTAAAGACAATATGGGCGACAATAGCATGGGGGACTCTGCCCCCACGTGATTCAGACGCCAGACTTCGAAAATGGGTCGTGGTTTTATAATCGAGAAATAGATATTAATTTACGAAAATTGCAATTACATCATTTACTAAAGCTGATATCGCAATTCCTGCAAGAATATTCGCGGAAATTCGATTAGCGAAGCAAAAGCTTAAGACTAGTACAGTCTTTGTTCACACAGTGTCGTTAGATTTTGCAATGGCGTCGGCCACGGGTTTCAGTTACGCTGTCGACAACGCCGAGTCAATAAAAAACGTGCTTTTCCTTGAAAATTACACTGCGGCAACCAAATCGATTGAATTATGCTCGAGCTCTGCGCATGGCATCGGCTTGCAAATCTGGAGTTGACCTTGCTGTCAATTTGGGGCTAAGGCCATATCCTCTCGATGTGGCTAGAAACGGAAAAGTAATTTCCCAATTTTCTTTGACTCGTGATGCGTAAATAGAATTTATCGTGACGTGAAGAAGTCGTCTGTGCCATGCGCCTAGCTTTTAAAGCTTTCTTGGCGGCCTTCTAGAAATTGCCTGAGCCTAGGGTTTGTAGTCTGTCCCAGTCTCAATCTTTCTCGACTGACTGCGATTATCTCGTTTATTTTTAAAGGAAATTCTGGCGGGGGACTGGTTTAAAAGAGACGAAATTGCGGCTTGGGGTAATTCCCACTGCACGCTAATTGTAATCGATAGTACTTCAAGAACGAATGCATATTGCATAAGGAAAAGTAATTTGTAAAATTGCAGTCGATATTAAGCTTAGAGTGAGATTTCTATTTTTGTTATTTAATCTGAATTCGGAGAACAAGAAAAAATCTTGTTGTGGTTTTCACAAATTGAGGATATAAATAAAAGGTATACCTAAGAATTATTTTTTAGTCGGTAGTTATTAATCTGTATTTTATCGGCTCAGTTCTTGTCTCCAAGCCAAGTTTTTTAATATTTTAATGTGATTTTAATGCCTATTTAATCGGAATTTATATTATTTTCAATGATTTATATGAGCCTTATCGTTCAAGGCGAACACTGTCATTTAAATTATAAAAGTATAGGTATAAAGAAAAAGAAACGATATTTTTGAGGTCATAATTCTACACCCAGCATAAAATATAAAATTGGCAATTTCTTTGGATATTTGCCAGACAAATTTCCTTTCAATCAACTTCCTTATAATTTACTTACCTTATTTTTGCCTTGCCACATTTTGGAGCTCTAAAATTTCTGTGTAAAGAAAAATAATAATATATTTTCCAAATACTGAATAAATATAAATATATAATAAATAATTTTTACATGTTCTTTATTATAGTTTTTCCCGATCCTATTGTTTTATTAATTTATACTATTTCTTCTAATTCAAATTTATATTACATTCTATTTTAGATGGCAAAGGCTCCAGCAGTTGGTATTGATTTGGGAACTACATACTCTTGCGTTGGTGTGTTCCAGCATGGAAAAGTTGAAATTATTGCCAACGATCAGGGCAACCGTACAACACCATCCTATGTGGCCTTCACAGACACAGAACGTCTCATTGGAGATGCCGCCAAAAACCAAGTCGCCATGAACCCAACAAACACTATTTTCGATGCCAAGCGTCTTATTGGTCGTAAATTCGATGATGCGGCCGTTCAATCTGATATGAAGCATTGGCCATTTGAAGTGGTGAATGTTGAGGGTAAACCAAAAATCCAAGTCATTTATAAAGATGAGAAGAAGACTTTCTTCCCTGAGGAGATCAGTTCTATGGTCCTCTCTAAAATGAAGGAAACAGCCGAAGCCTACTTGGGCAAGACAGTTACCAACGCTGTCATCACTGTACCAGCGTACTTTAACGATTCTCAGCGTCAGGCTACAAAGGATGCTGGTACCATTGCCGGACTGAATGTCCTTCGTATTATCAATGAGCCGACAGCGGCTGCTATTGCTTATGGCTTGGACAAGAAAACTAGTGGCGAACGCAACGTATTAATCTTTGACTTGGGCGGTGGTACTTTTGATGTATCAATCCTCTCCATTGATGATGGCATCTTCGAGGTCAAAGCTACTGCTGGTGATACGCACTTGGGTGGTGAAGATTTTGATAACCGATTGGTCACCCACTTCGTCCAAGAGTTCAAGCGCAAGCACAAGAAAGACTTGACGACGAACAAGAGGGCACTGCGCCGTTTGCGCACCGCCTGCGAACGTGCTAAGCGTACATTGTCATCGTCTACGCAAGCCAGCATCGAAATCGACTCACTTTTCGAGGGCACTGACTTCTACACTTCAATCACTCGTGCCCGATTTGAAGAGTTGAACGCTGATCTTTTCCGTTCCACAATGGAACCGGTAGAAAAGGCCCTTCGTGACGCCAAGATGGACAAATCCTCTATTCACGATATCGTCCTTGTGGGTGGATCCACTCGTATTCCAAAGGTTCAACGTTTGCTCCAGGACTTTTTCAACGGAAAAGAGCTCAACAAGTCAATCAATCCTGATGAGGCTGTCGCCTATGGTGCTGCCGTCCAAGCAGCCATCTTGCACGGTGACAAGTCCCAAGAAGTCCAGGATCTTCTTCTTCTCGATGTAACTCCACTATCATTGGGTATCGAGACCGCAGGTGGTGTCATGAGTGTCCTCATTAAGCGCAACACAACCATTCCAACTAAGCAAACCCAAACCTTTACTACTTACTCGGACAACCAACCAGGAGTACTCATCCAAGTCTACGAAGGTAAGACCTTTTACTTCTATGAAATTTTGTATAAAAGATTTTAACACTGCTTCTTCTGTTCAGGTGAGCGCGCTATGACCAAAGACAACAATCTTCTTGGCAAATTCGAATTGTCTGGTATTCCACCGGCCCCAAGAGGCGTCCCACAAATTGAAGTTACCTTTGACATCGATGCCAACGGTATTTTGAATGTAACTGCCTTGGAGAGGTCAACCAACAAGGAGAACAAGATCACAATCACCAACGACAAAGGCCGTCTCAGCAAGGAGGACATCGAACGTATGGTCAACGAAGCTGAGAAATACAGGAGCGAAGACGAGAAACAGAGGGAGACCATTGCCGCTAAGAATGCCCTCGAGTCCTATTGCTTCAACATGAAGGCAACCATGGACGAAGATAATCTCAAGGGTAAAATCTCTGATTCCGACAAGAATCTTATTTTGGACAAATGCAACGAGACCATCAAATGGCTCGATGCCAATCAATTGGCCGATAAGGAGGAATACGAGCACAGGCAAAAGGAATTGGAATCTATCTGCAATCCGATCATCACCAAGCTCTACCAAGCGGCAGGCGGCGCTCCAGGGGGAATGCCAGGCGGTTTCCCAGGTGGCGCACCCGGTGCTGGTGCTGCCCCCGGCGCTGGCGGCTCTGGGCCAACCATTGAGGAAGTTGATTAATTCGATCATTCCAGAGAATTGTAAAAGTTTGATTCGCGTGAGCTGAACCAAAATAAAAAAATGAAACTCGATGTGGTTTGTTAATTTGTTGGGATGAGTCATCGTAGGTTTTTTAATTAGTCATTGTCCGTCTTTGGACGTCTACTCGCGACGGGGTGCTTGGCATCCCAGCATTGCAAGGTCCGTCCTGGTGAATAATCATGGACAGTTCTAGAGTTCTCTTCAAGGGTCTAAATACGTCAGACTGAGATCTTTTTACCTTTACTTGGGGTCTGCTTTGTGCCAGAACAGCAGATTCCATTAGTTTTTTTTTGTATTTTGCGTTTGACCTTAAACAGTGATAGGTTCTAGTAAAATTTAGTTTTGCAAGATACTTTATATCTTCGAATCCTTTTCATTTCCTTCTGATTGCATCATTCATAAATTTTAGAAATCGGTTGGTTGAGGATTTAAAGCTTATTCGCGCTTAATTAATTAGTTTTATCTAAAACTATGATTCTAGTCTAGTATGTGTTACGTAATCCACTTTAATGTAGATGAAAATGAAAGTATGCCACTGCGTTTAGTGAACCAGTGCTATTTTATATCCAGATAAATCTTTTGCTAGAAACAAGCAGACCTTCGAGATAATTTACTGCCTTTCGCTCTTGGTTTTTCTCCCGACGGAATTTTGCAGAATCTTCCATTCAGGTTTTAATTAACTAGGACTATATTCTATCAGACCAGTCAAGCCAAGGAAAATAGAAAAACTATGAATTTGTAAATTACTCGAAAAATATCACATTTGGCTTATAATTAAACTCGTTCACATGAATTTTTATAAAAATAGAATTTTACTGAATACGTGCTTCAGTCGGGAGAAAGTTCAACGTTGTTCTGGCGTAATAAATTTGGATGTTCTAATAATATCCGACGGCTTATATTCATGTTAGCGATGACCCCTTCAAGCGTCCAATGTCTGCGTAGCAGGCTGTCTTCTACAGTGAAATGACCATGCCGAATGCAACGTATTGATGAACAAAATGCCACAGAACGCAACTCAATGGCGATGTCGTTGACCAAAGCAGCCAAGTAGTTTTCGTCCTCGTTAATTGCGTGGACTTCTAGGGTGAAGAATGGTCGCCTAAAGTCAATTACTTTAATACCGTATATCACGGGCTGTGTGTTATTGGCTGGACGAATAAGCTCTTTCGATGCTATTTCGTACGCTGCTTGCGATTGGATATCCACACCGCAGAGCTCGTACATTTTCCTTTGGTGTGACGCCTGCAGAGAAGCAACAAGCGCTCCAATTCGATTTCTAGTAATGTGACTATACGATGCTTTGGCTGTAACTCTGGAATCATCGAAGTGTGTTTCTTTAGCTTTTCCCAAATGGCCAGCAACGTGATACACGCGAATTGGTCGACTTGAGTGTAGCTTTGCTGTGTCGCTAAGACCTTTGTTGATACCCATAACTTAAAAAAAACGCTAAACTTACTGGGGTTCGGTTTGGATATAATTAAATAAACCCACTTAGTACTCCGCTGGTGTGAACTCCCATATTAGCCGCAGATCCGCATTTGATGTCCCCAACTTGATAACGCGGTCCCACAGATAAAATATGATCCGCCAAATCTATAGTTTTGCGAATAACATAATTCTGTGGGCCCCCGGGCTCTATAGAGAGTCTCTCTCGAGGTTCTCTAACTTTCAATGCGTTGAGGTCTGTAAATAGGAATGGTTTTAGAAGTCTGCCGGTAAAAATAGTGTTGTTACAACCTTTACACAAATTCCCAAGTATTGCATTTCTTACATGAACTACTTTTATGCCAGCAGGTTTATACACATTTATGACACCGTTTAAACAATTCCACGCAGTTTGTGCGTCATATACCTTCCTAACAATCCCCATTAAAAAAAATTAACGCCCTGTAGAATAGTAATTTTTAACAAGTTCTACTTGACAATTCAAAATGTCAATTATAGTCCACTGAAACGTATTTAGGCTAAGTTCGTTAAAGAACCACGAGTACTGGAATAAGGAAGTTTGTGAAATGAGTCTTCTAAAATACAACTAATTGTTTTTAACATTTTAAACAACGACACACATTAGTATAATTAAACTGAGCTATAATATTACACAATCTTTTGAAGAAGGAACAACCGCTCCAGCAGAAAAAAGGCGATGTTTATTTCCATAGGTCGGATCTGTCATCGCGCAGGTAGGTGCTATGTCAAAAATAGCCGGCATTCTTATTTTCCTCTCGGTTTGGCGTATTTCAGTCTTTCAGGTATCGAGGAATTTTTGTAAAATGGTTGATGCAAAATTAGAAGCTGTGCCTGCAGTGGACATTGACAACGAAGGCATTTTCAAGTACATCCTGATTAAAGTCTATGGCAAGGAGGCGTCTGATGGATCTGAGCCATGTAAAATGATTGTGCGAGGATTTACCAGAGCTAAGTGGCATTGTAAGTGGTATATTTGAATATATATCAAAATATAAATTCATAGGTTAACTGCTTTAAATTAGAAAATTAATCGAACGTCGCTTCTCTTCGTTGTTTTGTTGTTTTTCAGTCCTGGTACCTTCTGGTAAATGAGCTTTCAGATTTACTATTGGTCATAAGTTAGTATCCTTCAAAACTATAATATTCATTTGAATAGGAGTCAAAAATACTATAATACACTAAACCGTATTAGCAAAAGATTGGTCTCCTCCTGCTTTACTAGAGGTGAAGTTTCTGCCTTTTGATTTCTGAAAGAGCCAACAGCACTTACAAGTATTTAAACCTTTAATGACCTCACCTGCAAAATATTCTTACTGAGGTCACTATTTCTTTTTATGAGGGTTCCCAAACCAAATAGTGTATGACTTTAGACACTACATTGGCTTTTAAAATAAGTTTTATACGATTTGGGGTAAGTCTTTTTATTTTTCAGTTTTGTGTGACGGAAAATAAACTGCAGTTTAATGTATAATCAATAATTGTAAAATTTTTAAACTTTCTCAAAATAATTTCCCTAGATGCATGACGAACACACGAGAATTTTCAGAATTCATTTTGTCAAATATTGTGAATAATTAATAATTAAGTCGGATGTCTAAAAAATTAAACATTCGTAATAAGTGCTCGCTTTTAAAATATGGTAGAGCTGAACGATTTATTCTATAAAGGTTTTCCCCATTTTTAATAATTCAGTAGACTAAAACACTTGAATTTAGCACTTCAAACCAATTTCAATTATTAGCACGGAAAGAGGAAGTGTAAGACTGAAAAATAAATGCTACAAAATTTAACAAGCTTAAGAGAAAATTTATGGATTTTAAGAGAATACATGCAACAACTCTGAATTTCATGATACAAAATCTTCACATACATTGTTTTTATTATTCATAGCCAATTTATATTTCTGGAGCAACATTGGTACAGGGATGAAGGTATGGTCATCAAATTTAAAAGAGCTAATTACTGTTCTGGTTCAAAATAGATTCAATTTTTTCTAAAGCCTTTCATCTTTTATTCATTCCATGCCGACTTCAAGACGTAATAACAATCAAAGCCATTTCCATTACAAATAAAAGTCAAATTTTAAAGCGTAAATTGTTAAAGATTTCAATTAAAATTTGTTGTGTATCCTCTTCTTGTCACAAATATCTTATCAAACGGTTTAGGGAATACCTAACAATCCTGGCATAGCAGACTTAATAAGCAATTTCGTGCATCGGTAAACTGTGTCGTAAACAAATTAATTACTTACTTATCGTATATCTGGGGCCTCCACAAGGTCACTTGTTGCTACATTTAACAGCAATAATCTTTTGTTTGGGACATGCTATACATTTTCAAGTCCTTTTTAAATTGAATTAATAATGTTGAACAATATTGTCGATCTACTGGTGAACGGTGTCAGCTGGTTGTATCTGTATATTGACATTAAATTCCAGGTTTATTGAAATAACATTTAAAGTTTTAGGTTTATACCAATTGAAATAATGAGCAGTCGTAAAGTACATTTCATTTATATTTATAACTCCGGATTTCTTAAGGGAAATTTAATTTAATTTTCATATTATTTTCACATTTTATGCTCGTGTTGATTAATTGCAAACAGTTTTCTTTTTTTTCATTTAAATTTCTGGCCTGCGTGCTGTATTTTATTTGCGTGTCGATGCTAAATTTTTCTGAAGTAGTCAGAAAATACAATGCAAACAAATGCTGTTATGCTGTTTAAATATTGTAGTAACTTTTTAAAACATTGTCCAAAATTTAGTCGTTGTGTTCTTTCCGCACAGGAGGAGTGATTAAATTTAGTTTGCTAGAAATATGGAAAATAAAATAAACAAATACGAATCTAGACAAAAAGGTGATTGTGTCTATGAATAGCGTAGACCATTAAAAATTCATAAAATGGTACTAAAGACATTTTTTGTTGCAACTTTGGAATGAATTTAACGTAAATTAAGAACTTCATCTCAGAGAAAAATTGTAGCCTTTCTTTTCAATTAGATTATACAGTGTCGCCGCATGTGCTATTTGGTACGATCAATAAGCCTTGAAGAAGCTCTCTGTTCAATCCATAATTCAGTGGATAGCGTCAGAATAGCATCCATGTCTCAAATATTTATTGGAAATTCTTCCCGTACCAGGCTTTTTTGGGGGGGGAGCCCTTAACAGAACTCTTTGACTTATTCGAATGCTGGTCGTAAATAATTTAGTGACACCCACTTTACTATTTTTTTCCCAGAGAAAAGTGTTATTACCGCCTCAAGCGGCTTCCCATTTATACAGGTTTTGTCCTGAAGATGATTGGATCGTTTCGTAGTTTTCTTCAACTCAGGCGTTTTTAGAGAGGGAATTGCTAATTGAACTAAAGTCACGCGATTGATTGGTCTGGAAACACATAAGTGCTCGATAACGTGAATAATTAAGAGACCGTATGGAGAATTAAAGCACAAAATTCGTGCAGAGGCCTAGAAAAATGTTGACTACTTATTTTTTAATGATTTGGACAGAAGGTAGTTTTAAGTTTATTACAGCAAATCGTTTCGGAGTAATTTCAGGTAAGTAAAATGTTATAGTAAATTTTCATATGTGCTTAGAAGATTGGGTTATAAATTTTATTTCCAAAAGAAAACGAACTCTAATCGTTAAAATAAAGTACCCTTTCTTTCTTTAACATGAGTTTGTAAACATCTAGTGACGAATTTTTAGAACTGGCGAATAGTAGTTATATACCAACAACCATTTTTGTATACAGAACTAGCAAATTTCTAGTTTGTTTTACAAAATTTTAAAACCAACAGCCTACATTATTTTAAAATCGTATATTAGGTATTTAAAAGTAGAAATTATGTTAAAATTTGTTCAGTACTTCTACTGTAATAAACAAATAATCAAATGAAAACATAGACCCCCAAAATCACCTTCGTCGTCTTCTTTGTGTATAGCAGTTAAGATTAACATTAGAATTAGCGTCAAGATAAGGAATCTTTTAATTTTCGAACTTTCAAACAAAAGAGGAATTGATTAAAGATAGACATTCAAAAAATTTCCTAAAATATTTAATTTCTTTTTAAATGTGTAAGCACAGTCTATTTTGTACAATTCGAGGAGGGTTGCGTCTGGCTAGAGCTCTGTTTTGCGTAAAAAAGGAATAGAAACGATTTAATCTAAAACCATTAATCATTAGATTCGCTTGCCTGCCGGTGGACAAGCGCCTTAACGGCGTTTACTGGAGGCTCAGCCGGTGCCTTTGAGCAAGTTTCGATGTCCTCACAGGATCTACTGTAACTGGAACGTTTCAGTTTATATCGCTGCAATAGGGTTCTATCCTGATTATATTTCTCGTCACCCTTGTCCTGCTTGCATTCCTCATTGAGAAGGGATATGTTGTCATCTTCGGGCAGCTCCTCCTCAATTATGTTATCCCGAGGATGATGATTTGATGGTTGAAATTTCGTACTATTTTTAGCAGGGCTTGTCTTCTCCTTTTCTCTCGACTCCTCGTAGTATATGTCTCTTTCGTCGGCTTCATTATCTACATGTCCAAGAATGAAAGGCAACTTTAAGGAGACCTCCCCGCCCATACTGCTCAGCGTCAATTTCACTTTAACATAGTACGACACGTAGATTGCAAAAACATTCCGCTCCTCGGCAGTCGTTGGTCCTCGGTGGGCACTCGATGCAATTTGGTAAATGCTCTCGGTGGGCGAGTCAGGCTCCGTCGGACTGTTAAAGTTACTAAACGTCCCCTCTACAGCAATCCAATTTTTCGTGGGTCCTGTTGTATGACGAAAAAGAAATTACACTTTTATTAAATAATTTCAAAAGGTTTCCCGGGATTAAGGTGTGCTATCAAGGGAGTTGCTGATTACACCAATTCAAGTGCCCAATAAATGGTACAGACATGCAGAAGGATATTTATATGTAAATTTTAATTTGCAGGGTCGTATGTACTTTGTTAATTTTAGATGACTTAGAAACACTTTGTAAAGTATTAAATTAAATTATAGGTGACGAAAAGAAATTAAAGTGATGGCGTAATGCTTTAAGGTAATCAGAAACATCGCAGGTAGAATAAAAAATTAAAGTTTCAAACTATTCATGGACTAATTTGAGATAGCATGTGAAACCACGTGACACAATTTCGTCGTTTATTTTAGAATTTTTTCATTGTCTAGAATTCCACAGGAACCTTATGGCTGTTGCAATAATTATTGTAATTTCCTCTAATTAACAAATTCGAATGTGCTGTATTGCCTTCTTATCGGATCCCTTTTAATAATCCTGACGAATGATGTTACAAGATCCTGAAGGCATCAGTTGGAATGCTGCCATTAATCTCAACTGAAGCTTATCACTTAAATTGAAAATAATTCGAGACGATGTGGTGAGCTAAGCCCACAAAGAGAACAGCGTAGAAATTATTTGAAGGAGAGCTTCAAATCCCCTCCGTGTGGGAATGGATAAATGAATTCATGCCCTCTTCGATTTCTGGAGTTGAAGAGAGTCATTAGCTTGCGGGAAGATGGAATATCTCTAGGAGTACTCTACACTATGTCCTTTAGTCTGGTACAATGAAGGTGAGGAAAAACATACCTTTCATTGGAATTATTTCGTAGACGTAGGTGTATGTTTCGTTCGGTTTTATTTGATGAGTTTCGTTGACATCAGCCACAACGTTCTTAAATTTTCCATTGCTAAACATGCACACGTCCACGTGCTGTACGGCAAATACCTGAAAGATTTAAGAGTCGTTAAAGACTCATTAAGGTTAATATATTAAAATGGAGGAAAAGCAGCTTTAGGTGTGTTTGGATTTGGAAATTTATTCTATCCCAAATGTGTATATTAATTATAAATAAAATATATCCCTATTCGTATTAAAACCATTTAAAGCTAAGGTTAAAAATAGAAATTAATTTCATTGATTGGAGAAAAAAGCTGTATGCGTTTTAAAAATATATATCAAATAAAACTATGTATAAAATAATTAAGATCATAGTAGTAATGATGATAATACTGTAATTCGAACTAGAAATTGTCGGTATGAATTATCGATTTTTTTTTTGTAGGAGACGATGTCTAAGTCTGCGATGCGATACATTGCTACTTTGTCCTTTTATGTTTTTTTAAATAGCAAATTTTCCCGGTTTATTAATGCCCCATTCTCTTTTTATTTGACTTTGGTGGTATAATTAAGTTATGGTCTGAACGTCGATGACCTCTAAATCCTTGTTAAAGCATGCTCACCCTTTGAAATCCCGAAAGCCGCCTAAAATCCCATCGTTTTCCCACGGGAAAAATAACTGTTGTTAATGAAAATAAAGTGCTTCACAGCTATGTAGGACGAACGAAGAGCCCCTTGGCCATTAATTAATAGGGACCCACACCTTAATTTATTGATATCGAAGCCAGCGTAGCAGAGAAATCTCTTATCAGCGAAAGCGTTATTCTAGTGCACTCTTGTGGGCTCATCGCGTCCTTCATTACTTCCATAAGATCACGGTTTGATTAAGATTTATGGGTGTGTTCGGGGAGACCCTACTATCTCGGCAGCATCGTAAGGCATGATGTTCTGGGAATGCCGAACCATTACGCACACTAATGAACGCACTTGAGAAGGCTTAGATGGTCCATTTCTCCTTTATATGCTACAGTTTCAAGGAAAAGTGGCATTCATCCGAATTAGATGGAGTTTCTGTTGTACGCTCTCCTAACGTTCTGAGCTCTTCTGCATGGTGTTTGCCAAGTGAATGGTTTGTCCAAGCTAACTAAATACTGCCCGGCGAAGTCATGGAAAACTGTACCCTTTGGAAAGTTTGTTTTAAGTTTTTCCATGCTGTTGTTATTTTCGTGTCTATTTTATACGCGGTCACTCGTGCAGAGTGTTCTTAGAATAACACGAAATTTATGGGAAATTTATGTTCCGTCTTTTATGTGGACTTAGGTCATACTTTTTTATGTATTTTTTGTTTGTGAAGAAAAACTAACGGAAGGGATGAAGCTAAAAAAGTGTTTTCATATTCCTTTTATTGGCTATATTTTTGAGTAGTTAAAATTTTATTGCAAATGAACAGAAGAATTAGACATCTAAAGCCGATAAAGTTTATTAAAATCCTGAAAATAGTTTTTTAATGGCTTCTTCCAATGTTCTGAATATTGTCTTTAAAAAAATTTTGAAAAGTTTTCTTCATACTATTCGACATATAATATGAAAAGGCTAGTGTTAATAATATTGAAATTAACCTATAAAATTAGTTTTAATAAATTGACAAAACTATTTATTACAAACGAAAGGTATGTTCATTCTTTTTTGATGCTAAGTTATATAAAATGTATTTTTATTTTTTTTGGTACATAGTGAATACTGTAAATTGCAATTTACTGATTTCTGTTTTATTCATTGAAAAGCCGCCCACGGTTGGTTAGTGGTTTTGGCCATTCGTTCTTTTCATATTTTATTAATTAATCACGGTCTGATTTTTTGCATTGCATATTAATTGATTCCATCGGTTCCATTTTTTATTTTACCTACTAAAAATTATTACATCACATTTAATTATAAATTGATCACTCGGTTGTTTACATGTGGTCATTAATTTTTTAGTTTTAATTAGTAAATGTCTTAATGTAGAGTTTTACTAGCTATTAAATCAAATTCCACTTCTTCGAATTTAAATTTGCATTATCCTGGAGCCAAAAAAAGTGCAGTTGTACAGACCTGTGTTATTACTTAATTTGAAAATGGGAATTGAGGAATTTCGTTTGAATTTAACCTATAAAATTGAAATCGTCAGCCTTATTAGGAATCTATTTGGATTTCGATTCAAAAGCCTAATGCGCTCAATTCAATTTGATGCGATTAGTTTGTTAGTATTATTAGCTACTTCTTATTGTAGAAATCTCCATTAATTATCTTTTTAAGGTTACGATTTCTTTTCTGTTCAAAGGCAATCGTATTAGTTAAAAGGAAAAACTTCTGGATAAGACTTCCAACAGCCACACTATTCGACAACAATGACAACAAAAACAATAATACTTACCCTAATCTTTCGTATAATTTTTCTGCTTTTGTTCCTTATATCCACCGACACAAAAACCTTTTCGCCATGGCTATAAGCTGATTTGTTTAGGGACGCCTTCAGACTAACTCGCCCTTCCGTCCAAAGAAAAGGTTTGTCTACGCACCCTTCCGGACCCTGCGAAAGGAAACAGACATGAGATCGTATTCTCTTTACTTTTGGATAGCAGGAAAAAGTCCAAAATAAAAATCCTTAAGTTAGCTCTATCACAAGGAAAAATATTGTGTAAAAGTTAATAGACATGGAAGGAAATCCCCTCTTAAGAGTCTTTTGAACCTGGAAGATGTTCGATTCCGTCTGAAGAGTCTGAAACGGAATTTATGTGCCTGCTTTATCTCGCAGGATTCTGACCCAATTTGTTCGTGTCCTACACATCATCCAAACTTTGTAATTAAAATTAAAAGTTCCAAATTAAAATATCCCTTGCGGCAATGATTGGGCTCTAAATAACTCAATGAGGATCTTCTACATTCTACAGCTGTAGTACATTGGTGTTTGTACTCGTGGGGGTTTTGGGTATTTGGGAGATGGTTTCGGGATGGTTTACGTAAAATTAATTGAATCATTTTAAGGGAGGAGCGAAGGCGCCAAACTCTAATTTCTTCTCCTTTTCATGTTCCAGCTGACATCTACGATGAAGTCGCCTCATCAATTCAGGCACTGGGGCTTGATACGGAATGTGTTGGTGGAGGACGAATTGAGCATCAGCCGGATCAAAAGAAACTCAAAGTCTATGGCTATTCACAAGTAATTAAAAGATTCTTTTTCACCTCAGTGGACTCGTATTCATCACCAATTTTTTGTTTATTTTCTTACAGGGCTACGGGAAGGCTGACCATTCTGAGACGAGGAACATTCTTAAGACGAAATACAGTGACTATGAAATTGAAATCTCCGATGACGGATATTAGCTTCAGAACACAAAGGTGTTTTTTCACTGATATATGATTGTTTACATCTATTTGTGAAAAAATAATTTAATTTTAAAGAAAATATTTCTTTTCAGTATTTTGCCCTGACTTTTTTGTTCATTGAAATTACAAGAAATTTCTTGGCCCTATTGTGCTTAATTCTGAATGGGGAAGAAAAAAAAGGCTAACAAACGTAAAATGTAAAAAAAAACGTAAATGCGCAAAAACAGAAAAGTGGGACAATTGTTTTCGGGTATTTTTATTAATTAGAAGATACCCAGAGTGACAGAAATTCTGCTGGTAGTAAATTTGCCCAATTCTTCTCATATATTTCAAAAGGTGCCCCTGTAAACTAGAAAGTACTTTATTTGGATCGACACGAGGTCAATTTAAAAGACTTTAATTTGTATTTTTATATCATATAAAAAACTGGCTACCCCTGTTTGTGTCCCTAAAGGTACAATTCCTTTGTGTGTTATTATGAGTTATCTTTTAAAAGAATTTAATTTGGTTATCATCATGGTGTTTTGAGTTTTTTTTTATTGTCTTGCGACCAGTTTTGGATTTTCCAAAATTTGTTGTAGCCTAAGACATGCCTAATGTGTTTAATCGGCGAAGTAGTTTAGGCTTTGTGAAGGAACAGATCAGCTTACATACATAGTAATTATTTATTTAGTCTCTACTAAACCCAACTAGACCGTAAGCGGATAAAAATACTCCTTCATTAATTTGAAACTTCCTTAATCTTCCATAAATTCTTCACCAGACTGACCTTACTTCATAAAAAATAAGTATAGTTGAAGTTTATCTGAGAATTAACGAAGTGTACTGGGATGGCTAAAAATATACTTTCTAATGATAGTCTACAACGCCGCAGCCATGATCCCAACCAAAGGGCAAAGAACGGTCACCCACCTTAAGGGTTGTTAAGTCCACCGTTGACCTCGTCCCGCTGGGTTCATCTTTAAGTATCGGCTGGGTGTCCAAAGCTAGGTTTAAGGGATGGGACTCAACGTTTACTATCGCCGTACTATGGCTGGCGTAATCAGCTGTGAAACCAATTGTCGGAGCGCTTTTGCTTGTCGTCCCCTGTTGGTGTTTGTGATGGTGGAACTTAAGTTGCTTTGGCGACAAACGCAATTTTATGGTTTTGGGTAGTGACGTGAATGTTGGGTTCGTTTGCTGTATCGCCCTTAAATCCGTTGGGATTTTGTGCATCAGACGGATGCCCAATTTTACAGTCGTCCGTCGCTGAAGTTTTTCATCAGTTAAATCACCTGGAAGATATGAAGTCTCCCATTATAAATGCCCGGTTGCATGGACCATTCGAACTTACTCATGAATACTCTGACGTCATAACTCGTCCCAATGGGAGCACCATTGTATTTCTTTGCTGGAATGAGTTGGACACTCGGAGGCGCTAACATACCAATTTCTAGGGTAAATGGATATGCGCCCTTACCCAACCGTTCTATTAACGCTTGCTGTAACAAAAAGAGACTATGCTGGTTTCAAGGGCTACATAATTAGATATTAAAATATCACTAGAGTTATCTTACTATATTTTTGCCTATAAATTTTCAAATAATAATTTACTCCCTTTATCAAAAGGAATGAACGATAAAAAAAACCAAGGCTACAAAATAGATTATTTAATTTAACATATTTCCATAAGTACGTATTTTCATTAATGTGTCCACAAAAGTTATATCAAAATAAGAGAAATTCATAAGTTAATAATTGCATCTTCTTCTTTTAAAATAAACTACTATTTCAATGTCGTATAGGAAATTTTTATATACAAAATAATAAAAAATATTATTACTATTTTATGGCATTTCAAAACTCAATAGTGGCATAGGAAGTTAAATAAAACCTGTAAGGGTGTCACATCGTCATCATTGTAATTGACTCTAGGCCATATTTGCTTAAGGGCGATCACAGCTTCATTACAGAACCTCAGACCCATCACCTCTTCGTCTTCCCGGCCGTACCTGAGGGAAGAAGTCAATTGCTTAATTCTCTAAAGTAGTTAAGGCGCCATCATTACCTGAACGTTAGTGTCAGTTGACCGTATATCTTCTGGCTGCACATGAATTTCGGGTCGACATATATCACCCCCCGGAGGGGCTCCACCACTCCTCGCCTCGATACGAGATCACGACTGCCCAGATAAAGTGTGAGCACAGAATTGGCTGAAGTCTTCTTGTACACTCTGTAAAAGAACAGGTTAAAGCATTTCAGGTGGCTCAAGTGGAGAGGATAGGACACGAATTTTCAGACCACAATTCTACTAAAACTTTTCTAATCATTTGTAAATATTTGAAATATTTGAACACTTTCTGGAAAGCAGTGTCGCTGTGTTTTTGAGGATGAAGTTATATTCATTTATTCATCCAGGCCAGCCCAGATGAATTTATTTTACCTTTTCGATCCCAGAGAGTTGTAGTCTTCCTTGGGTTTTCTGGAAGGAAACATCAAATTTGGAACGTAAATGAAAAATTTAGATTAGGGTCTTGTAACTATTCCTTATGAATAATGTAACAATTCTGCATTTTATACTCTTTGGTCTAAAATTCATACAAGGAGAAGTGCAGTGCTAAGAAAGGAATTCCATTTGCATACAGAAATGCTGTTGATAGAAGCTAATTGAATTACACTTTTTACTTGGTTTTTAAAGGCACAAACTGCGTCAGTCTAGAGTACTAGCACACATAAGACCTTCAACATGGTAAATGATATGCTTCAGAGTTTTGTTAGTCTTTAGTCCTTCATGAACATATATGCAAACTCTCGGACGTCGGTTTTTCGAAACCAGTTGGATGAAAATTAGAGGCGCGTTCTTCTTGTGTTCAAAAATTTGATGTTTATGTTTACAAATTGATTTTTCAAAGCATTATTTCATGCATTTTTTCGCATAGTATAATAAAGGGACGACAAAATTACATATATACAAGCAAAACTCCAGCATATATTCAAATTATATTTGATATTTTTGTTTGCTTAGTAAACATGAATAAGAAAGACGAAGAACAGGAGAGAGCTTTAAAATGTTCAGCGCTGCAACTACATAGAATCCCAAATATTTTGGAGGTTCGTCCCCTGAGTTGTGATGTTGCAGATTTTTATTTGTGGTTTTGTTACCATTTTTTATTTATTTATTTATTTATTGTTTTTCGTAGCCGATGGTAGCCCATTTTTATGCATCAGACTAAGAAAGTCTCTACAATAACTCTTTATAACAACATATTCTAAATAGATACCATCATTATGTATGCCAATATGGGAGTGGATTGATCTTTTTATGATTTACGATGTGTTATAAATAATGTACCCAATTCGTCCCTCTATTAATCTGAAGGAAACATGGCGTAGGGATTAGATCATATATTCACTATGGAACATTTATTGCTTAAGGGTATCAGCCAAATTTGAAAAGAAAAAACTTGTTTGCTAAACACGAATATTCAGGAAAAAAATATCCATTGAAGTGTACATTTCTTGAAGAACTTGCAAATTGAATCTTTTAGCGTGGATGCAAAAAAATTCAAAGTTAACAGCAGCATCGTAAATCTGTCCGTAAGCTCCTCGAGAATGGAAACATGCTAAATAAAGGCCATACGGTGCGAGAAGTACTTATTTTCCCGAAACGAGCTCAGTCGCCTACGACAGTTTACGATTACTTTAACTTCCTATTCTTTGGCTGATGCTATTCTGTTTCTTTGAACATCCAGAGAAGCCAGAAGAGTTAGACGATCTTTATGCGCAGTTTGAAGATGTTAAGGATTTAATTGGTATTCCCGACGTAATTGAAACGGACAAAGTACTTTGCCAGAAATGTAAAGTCGCAATTTACACAGTCGTGAAGAACAGCAAATAGCCACAAAATATGGCAGATATTGTTATGCTGCACGGGGTGTCCAGACTTATAACTTTTCATCTCAGTAGACTCTTTAGGCGTTGAGAGTAGCAAGTCGTAAAATTGGTTGCGTTTCCCGCGGCGCTTTATGGTGCTATAAAATTTTTGATTATCGTTGTCAGGAACTTCTAGCATCGTTCATCATGGGGAATGTTCCTGAATACTATATCATTGCTCGGTTGGTATTTCTTTTTTCTATAACGACTCTGTCCAGCTAATGTCGATTTTATCCGAAGTTAATAATAACAAATTTATTTCTGTACAAAGGGTCCCATTGAGTATGGCAATCGCGCTGAATAAACAAATTATAAAACCTTTTATTACCATAAAAAATGATGTAATGTTTATAGTGGATGACTGCTGCTTTATGCAGATTATAAACCTTGGAAGTTTAATAGAATTGTTCATTTAATGCTTTGTAAATTACAAAAGTTGGCACAAACAAAGAAGATTTTTTCAAAGTGTCTAAATTAAATTTGTACTTGAGCTAGTTAAGCAGTAATTTTCGGTAGAGAGCACTGAAAGAAGTTTAATAGAAACTCATAGATTTGCAGTTTATAAATTT
This sequence comes from Proctacanthus coquilletti, assembly GCA_001932985.1. NCBI lineage: Eukaryota > Metazoa > Arthropoda > Insecta > Diptera > Asilidae > Proctacanthus > Proctacanthus coquilletti. The sequence continues at coordinate 46,536 of MNCL01000141.1, forward strand.
TATAAAAGCAAAGAGAATCAAAAAGATTCTGCAATTTGAACTTAGTTTACAGAAAAGCAGTTAAAATATTCTTATATAAAACTACAAATTTGGTATTAAAAATAGAAAACATCGTATTCAAACTTGTGTGTCAGACCCGCTTGTTTAGTTATAGCTTGTTGTTGTGAAATGAAATAAATATACACAAATTTATTTTTTTATTTAAAAATACTAATAGAAGTCAATATCGAAACGATTTCTTCTATTTTTGGACAGAAATAATTGTAAAAAGTTGAAATAGTAAAATATGTAAACACTCATTGATTTCGTACATCGGTCTAATATTTTCATACTCAATATTCTTATGATAGAAATAATAACAGCAGTGAATTATTGATGATAACAAAACAAAAACCAGGCGAAACGTAAACCTCGAGTAAAATTTTTTTCAATTCAGCCTGTTCGTGTTAATATGAAAGTACTAGAAATTAAAGGAAATGTCCATTAAGAAATGAAAACTACAGTAAAAACAACGCTATATACCATATATAAAATAAAAAAAATTATAGGTATTAATTTTTTGTATTTGTAATATTCTAAAACCAAATGTTACCACAGGTTTTAAAAAATTAGGAGGAAAACGTTATTATTAGGATTTTAAATAATATATTGAGATACAGATAACAAAAAAATGTAAATGGAAGTACACTTGTCTTAAGTCAAGCTTCTTTATAATCGGCATGTGTACAAAAGTACTAAAATGTAAAAAATTTCTGGTCTGGTTGAGTTTATAAATAATTTATATCCTGTTTTACTAGATTTTGTAATTATCGTGAATACCTATTTAAGGATTTATTGAATGGTAAAAGTTCAAACAATCAAACAGTCCGTACTGCGACGAGAAAAAACGTTCTTTGCAAAGTTTGGCTCAAGGAGTGGTTTGAATCTCATTAAGCCACTCGTAGGTAATAAATGCGACCCTTTCCTAATTACTCGTCAAGTAATGCAGGTACTCGGTGGTGAGCCTAAAGCAGTTCTATTTATAAGGGATCCTTTGACGGGCTTCTGTTCCCTAATTTGTCGGCGCGGCAAGGTGTCGCAAGTGATTTATTAAATTGATTCCACTTCACATTTGGGGAATTGATATTCTGGCGGTATGGTGGCGGACACTAGACCCGTAATAGGTCAGATTTTGAGTTCGTGCTATCATTTGTCGAAATCGTTAAGATCTTCCAGTTGGAAATAAATTGCGCCATTAACTGCGGTCGGTGGGTGTACTGACGGCAGGTGGATTTAGCGCCAGGTAGAAGGGAATAATTTCCATCTATTCTGCTGTACCGCCGTTAAGGAGGTACAAATAGGATCATGCAAAAGAGTGCTTATCACCGAAATAAGTCCTTTTAATTATACTGACGTAGGGGCAGAATAAGCAGCAACAGCAGCAGTCTGGAGAGGGATTTTCCGTCAGTTTGTTTCTAATTTCTTTTTTGCCCTTGGCGATAGCGAAAATGCCGGATGCCAAAGTTTAAGGCTCTAATGTAATAAAGATCTAACATAAAGGAATCAGTAATGTGATTCCCTTTTATTGAATCGGTGTACTGTTTCAATCATAGAAGCATTACCTCAAATCGCAAATAAATACAATCAACTCCAGGTAGTCCCACAAATGATTTACAGAACAGTGTTGAATTATCGAATTCTACGAACTATAGAGTTCTGTCACCTACCTCCTATTGCCCGGAAATATTTGTAGGGGAGCATCTTGTAATCCAACAAAGAGATTGAGGTTGCACGACCGCGTGACCGCCAAGACTGTCAGTAACAAGTCACAACCTGCATAAAAATTTTGACCTCTGTTTCACCGTAATTGGCGTATGGGCTTATAAGCGGCGGATTAGACCGATTTCACCGGGTTCATTGTAATGTATTTCAGAAAGTGGTGCTATTTTTCTATTAAATCCAAGTACTGAAACATTAAATCTCGCTATAAAGTCTAACGCTAGAAACTAATACTAGAAAATTTTCAAGAGAAATATTCTTAATTCTTCTTTATTGATATTGAAATTTCATTTTCCACAGGATTAGAAAAGAATTATTAACTTCTATTTTCAATAAATGTATCCTGAAGTCAAAAGAAAATCGGAAATTTTGTGGTTCGTGATTTCGTTCAAATACGAGAAATTAGAGCTTTTTCTAATTTAAATTGTTTCCTAATTTCGTACACTAAGAAGTTAAAAATAAAATCATGATCTTAATCTTGGTTAGAAATAACGACTTCGGCTTCTTGCGATTAATTTTGCTCGCTAAATTTCCACTTCAATGGTGCGCCATGAATTTAAATAAAGTATAACCAAAACATCAGAATCGATATTGTTCTTGAATTCGGCCGAAATGAAATCAAATGGTACAAGGTACATATTTTTAATTGTATTGTATAATTCATTTTAATTTCCAGATTTTATACAAAAATTGTATAAAACAATTCATTTAGTCAAATACTAATTTCAGTGGAATTTTCGAATAGGATTTGTATTTTGATAAATATTCTGTGAAATATATTTTTTAAAGGAGCGGGTAAAGGTTATTTCACTATTTATCGCTAATATTCTTAATTTTTTTTTTTAATGTATGTATACATATATATTTGATATTTTTCAATCGACCCTTTTAGAGAAGATTTAGATTTTAAAATTTTAACTTAATTCCTCTTAACCCTTTTATGTGTTTTTTGTGTTTTCAGATTTTACGGATTTTTGTTCTTTAGCAAAGTGATTTCTTCTTTTTCCAAGGACTTTTTTTTATTTTTTGTTTAACTCCTGCTTTTTATTGTCACTGTAATTACTAATTCCGCTATTGTCCCTATAGCACCCTTAAAAACTTTCTCTTTCTTTTATGCGAAATTTTGCAAATAAGTGCCTCATTATTGATTTAAGCCCTTAGAAATTTTCCAGATTACCGCTCTGTGATATTTGCAAGCTTCTGGAAAATAGGTAGTTCAAAAAGGTTAATTGATTAATGAAAGTGGCCAGGAAGAGCCCTAATGACTCAAACTTTCCGCTAAAGACCATGAAAGTCACCCCACGGAAGCATGATGAGCACGTTGAAGTTTCGACTCAAAGTCTGTTGGCCCGACGCCTTCTCGTGATAATAGGAAAAGTTTGAATGTCTCCTCCTTGGACACCGTCATCGGAACTTTGCCCAGTCATTGTCTAGAGCCAGCTGTAAGGAGTATAGCCGCACCCATGGTATTCTTATATGATATTCATGGGGCCTCGATACGCTCCTCGCTTTTATATGCAGGTGACGGCGACGAATTCTGAAACCATTATTCAGTTCGGACGTGAATTATGAAATCAAAAATGGAGCCGTAAAGGGGGGTAATGTGTTTCATGATTTATGGATTGGCTTTCAAGATGGGATTCCGCATCATGGCAAGTCGTTTTTCTCGAGGCCCTCACGGGGGAGGAATTCATGGTGCTCCGTAAATAGTGAGATGGGTCGTTCAGATATCGGTCGGCGTCATCCCCAGTCGAATCGTCGTAGTAAGGCCGGCAGTGTGGTGGAATTGGAGTAAAACAAGCCCTGTGCTTGATACGCCAATAACTTTATAGTTATCGGACAAATGGGAAAAAATGTTATTCGAATATTTAATGTCTCCCCGAATTCCTCACTTATTTAGAAAGGCAGCCCCATAAAATCGTCGTCTGATTTTCCTTTGTTGTGATTGGTGACCTGATTAGGGTCGTATAAATTTTTTCCATTGTCGTGTTCGTTTCTTTTCGGGCTTCGCGGTTTAACGGACAATAATAACAATTGATCGGCACCAGTGATACGTCTTTGAGTTAATAATAAAAGCCGCCTGACCTCCATCTTAAGTGGCCTGGATTTTCATCAAGAAAAGCAGGAGCGAGCTAAGTGCTTTTTTCAGGGGGTAGGTAAGGCGACTACTTTGAGCATTCCCGGGCAAATTTATCGTCAGATAAATTTAGCAAATTTTCCAGCTACGCGCGTGTTTTAAGAGAAATTTCCGGATGATATTTGTTCGGATTCATTTTAAAATTGTTGACGTTTTAAAAACCCCGGGAGTCGATAATTGTGAATCGATAATTTAGAACTCTGTAAGATCGAAAGCAGCACTTGCTAATCGAGGCCGTTGCATTTTTGAGATTTTATAGAAGCTCTTATAGATTTTCCTAGCACATTGCACTTGTGAAATCCAGTTAGGATTCAATTTCGTAAATTCTGGGATTTTCCAGATTATTTTCATAGGTATGTTATAACAGAAACACGTATTATAACTTAATTAAGGAAAGAATACTATAAGCTTATTTAATAATACTTCTATATAAAAAGTTTTCGTTTAATCTTTTCACTGTAATGCTGATCAACTCAATCAACTCAACTCCATTTATTCGTGATAGTTCTTGCAAAAATATTGTTCACATGTATAATATTATTAATATTATATTAATTCTTCTGTGTTTCAAAATGACAGTAGTTTATTCTAATTCAGGTATTTACCTAATTCTTTGTTAGTGTCTTTGTTATTTTTGTACACTTTGACGAAATAAAAGAAATTTTTTTCAATGGCTTCATAAGAAGAAAAGGATATAATTTTATTTGTTTGTGTTTCATTTAAAACGTATTAAAGCGACGTATTATTAAAAGTATAATGTTCGACATGGATGTCGTTTTTTGTTAATTGAAAGATTTAATTTGATTTTAAGTAACGCAGACATAGTAGAAGTTACTAGAACAAATTAGGGAAAAAACAGTCGTGTTTTATAATACACAATACAAATAATATAATATGACTATGTGGATTGTTTGCAAGTTCAGGGAGACGTTGGTGGGCAACGGACAATTGAGACTTCCTAGAAACATCTCTGTGTTTAAAATGCGAGTTTCCTTTAAACTTGTTCTTCACACTCGGCAATTCCCAGATAAATGTAATGCGTTTAGACTATTCTAGGATTTCATCACAAAAACTCCAAAAAATTGAACAGTTTGTGTCAATTTTAGAGCCATCATCTTGACGACTGTACAATTGAATATCGCTAAAGCAGCTGTGCTATTCGAAACTTTTTCATCGATTATTTATTTCTCCCCAAAAATAGGGCGCCCCATCTCACCTTGTTGTGCCTGTAGCAGTCTGGTCCATTTTGCGTTCATCACACTCTGCTGTAATATCGAGAGTACCCTTGATGCTGGATGAAAGGAGTACGACAACGGTTCCAGTGGCGAACTCCTTCTTCTCAAATATTCTAAGATATTAATAAAACCCGACGGGCGGCGACCAAAAATGATTTACTCAAGGGGTGGACAACCGCAAATCTATTTTCAAAACCGGCGTTTCCCGTTCTGCTTCGTCGGACGGCTGGCAGCAATGGGGTCCAAACTCCCCGGGATGGAGACACAGCTGCTTCCCTATTCCCCTTGTTCTTCTGGTTGAACTTTTCCTGCAGGTCTGGAAGTGGCACTGGGCGACTGGAGCATGACGCTTTGGTTATTAGGGACGATTTCCGTCGCCATTTCTCGTCTAAATGAATCGTTGTGTCCGGGGAAGGTGGTCCATTGTAGAGACACTGTACAGAACGATTTCATACGCGAGGCAGCTGCAACGAAAAGGAGAACTAATCATTAGTTTTACTTCATTGTTCTTTGCCTTCAATTATGCGAAGTGATTCGCTATAAAATCGATTAAAATCTAGCACCCGAGCGAGACTAAAACAACGGCAGTCGTTAGGTATTAATTGCTTTGAATACCAACATCAACTCTATTTCGAAAATAGCAGCACAGAATGCTAACTTACGATTAATAAGGCATTATTAAATTTTAATGCGGAATAATAGTGGATCCACGTATCAGCGATTTTACAAATGAAATTAGTTGAAAACAGTGTTTATATATGCCAAGATACTGGAATATCAAAGTATAGGTATCTATCATCAGAGAAGAAATTCGCTAAAAAAACTTTTAGTTTATTTAGTTTTGTGCAGAAAAGAATTTCGCATCGAAAACGAAAACACGGTAATTCGACAAAGACAATAAAGCGATTTTTCAAAGCCTCTGTTCTGTTTAAACACACCTATACAACAGGAATTTTTCAATTGATAGTAGGTTATTTTTTAAAAATTCATATTTTCCGCTAATTCTTGTGCATACGCGTTTTGGTTTCATCTGGATAATAAATTAGCCTGTTTAATTAACTTGAAGAGCACTTTAATTTCGATGTAAAATGCGAAGGAAAACTGAAAACTCAAAGCCAGAACTGTTTTCCACCTTTGGAGTTATAAAGGGTCACTGTTGGTCTCCGACGTGTCTCCACCATTGGCTTAAGCTTAAACTGTCACCGACTCTGTCGTATCCTCGTTCCAGGTTTGTGTAGGGTCCTGATAAGAGCATATTAGTGGCGGCAGGTGGAAGGGGTTGGGAATACATGGAATTTACGAAGGACTTTACTTGTTCTCGGGATTTGTTCAACCCTCGTAAGCTCAATGTGGTGATTAACGCGGTTTCCGAGGACAATAAGTTTAACTAACCGGGCATTGTTCGAACTGAGATGAAGCAGGTGAACAGTGGCAGAGCACCCGGGAGAAGATTAATTATGAAAATGAATTGTCATTAGAAACGTTCCTGAGTCCTTTCCCGTGGGGATTTAATTTCGGGAACAATGCAGTACCAAAGTAACCTATTTCTCTTACTAACACATTCCACATGCTGCCTCTAATGAAAATGGCAATTATTGCCCGGGGGTGCTGAACCTGTGTAATCGTTTTTCCATAGCTACAAATCGAATAGCGTTAAAATACCTTCCAGGAATGTTGTATCTAATGAAAACACCACATCAACCGTCGAGAAAATAGCGGGTATTTTGTTTTGTAGTTTTTTCAGACAGATCGAAGATAATAGTTTAATTATATTAAAATTAAATCGAAAGCATAGTAGAAAAACCATTACTACTACATTAGCTATTACTATTTTGAATGCTTCAAATTGAAGGACAAAAGTCCCTAACCCATTGCCTATTCTTTAAGTTGATCTATGAGCAAAGCACTTAAAATACCTAAAGGTGGCTTTGTTTGCATCCATTTCCTCCCGTTCAATCTCACGGTGTCACCAAAAATACTCCCAAAGGTAGAAGCTCTAAAAATGATAGGCAAATATTTGCTGTCGCGAAAGCCTAATGACTTCAATAAACATCCGGATGAGGCTTATGCAAAGATTAAAAGATTACATTGATCGCTAGCGCCTTTCAATTTTCCACGTTTACACTACGATTAAAATTCGGAGGGTTATTGCAGCATGGGCCTCGTTGGGCTCGATTGGCAGATTGCTATACTATTGAATTTTAAAAATGTCGCGAACGTGGACAAAATTTGATTAGGTCTACTGTGGACAAAGGTCTATTAGTTTACCGGCTGAAGTGTGTGCGAACTCGATTTTCTCTGAACCGGTTAGAACTTAATAGGTTCAATAGATAGTATGACATTGAATATTAAATTCATAACACCGGCGCTACAGGTATAAATAAAAAATTACCGAATATTGGCAATTTTATATATTGGTTGGAAATAGATGTTTTTATCGAAATTACCAATTCATTGATAATAATATGGCGCTTTGCAGTTGCTATTTTGGATTTTTAAAAAATGTTTATAGCCTAGTATGAATGTGAAATGTTTATAGCCTGGTATGAATAAGGCAAGCAAATTCAATAATACCTCATTTATTGTAATTAGTAGGATAATTAAAAATTTATAAGAATGTTTTTATGTACACATGGGTGCCAACATCAGAGTATAGTGCACTTTCAAGCTTCATCGTAATCTTGTAAAAATAAAAAATGAGTTTTTATTTTTTTCTTTACACGTTTCATAGATAAATGTTCTCTACGGAATTTTGTAAAAAAAGGATCTTTTGCTTTCTGTTTCTTAAGAAATCCATAAGGGAAACGAGGAATCTTAATAATTCTACTTTCTATGTAAAGTGATGTTACTGTTTCAATTAAATTACTTATGCTATGGGGATTTCATAATCTACTGAAATTGAAAATTTCTGGTAAAGCTTCAAAGTGCACTATACTCTATCCCAAATATCAAGATTTTATTTGTAGTATACTCTTCTTCTGTGTCTTGTGTAAAGCGCCTAAGAACTGTAAGTATATAATCCAAATCTAAGGAGACTTCTTTATTTAGTCAGTCAATTTGTATAACTTCCAGAGCTGTAGTGATGTGGGCAAGAAAATGAACATTTGAGGAAAACCCACAGTTGTCTTTTGCAAATTCTTCAACATTTTATGGAGGACTAATGCGTTCGTTGGGGATTCCATAATTTGCATTAACGGAAGGTTTAAGTTTCCCTGAATATTTTGTAAATTCGTGGAATTGACAAATGTTTAATTAAACTGTTTTCTGCGTTTTTTTCACTTCACATAAACAAAATGTAGTCAAAAAAAAAAAAAAAATGAAAATACAGCACAAAATTTGTGTACAATAACGCAGGGGTTTATTATTTGTCACGAACAGAATTATGGGATGTCTGAATCGCTAGAAGAAATGCGGAAACGTCTTGAAAAAAATATGACACTGCGTGTTGAAGATGTAAATATTTCCTTAGTGAAAGTTGTAAGACATGGGGACGGGATACGGAAATGTTTTGATATTGCGGAGAAGACCCATCAGAAATTTTTCAGACGGATCCTAAGGGAAAATTTGAGGTATGAATAAATTACTGACTTACTTCTATCAGCAAGAACAAGAAAATGTTTATTTCACATTGTAGCTGATCTTTAAAGAAATTAATCATTGTAGCTACATAATTGTGAATCTGCTTTGCAAAATTTTGATTGCATATTTAATAAAAACCTCCACAATCTCAAGTAATATGCTACTTCTTCAAAATGACTCTACGGTTTCTATCTTTTTGAAGAAAGATAATAAAACTACACAGTTTATCTTTTATTATATTATTTGATTTAATTTTTGTCCTATAGGATAGCCTGAATGAGAGCCGATTACATTGTTTTGCTTCATTCACCTGCTACGTGGAAGACCATGTCTTACGGTTTTTCGTAAAATTAGCTACCCTTTTTAATTTCAGCTTTATAATTTTTTCATTAAATTACTAGACGCCTTCTCTGAAACTTTTTGATGTAATAACAATAGTTTGGGTTAGTGTAAGAAAGTAAGTTAGGTACTTTTCCTTGAAAAAGGTTCATTTTGCAGTACTCGTATTTCCATGACGTTGGCTGTAAGCGGAGATTAACAACGAGAAAAGTATTTTTAAATAAGATTCCATGAAACGTGTCTAGAAGATGGGCAAAACATGCTTAGAGGAAAATTAACTTTAACAACTTTTTCTTATCCCAACGTTGCCTTGAGATGGTTCTTGTCAAAGTAAATACGAAATTATAGGGGAAAATTTGTTCACGTGACTAGCTCTTTAGAAAAAGGAAACCAATCGCAAGAGTTTTGAAATCTGTTATGGCATTTATTGGCCGCATAAAGAGATATGGTCAAAAGTGGAATTAATGAAAAAACTCGTAAAATCTGGAATATTTTTATTTAATTCCTAGCTAGTCTTTTTAGCCTTACACGAACCGGGAGAAGAGGCATCAGTTCGTGAATTATTTACGCCACTTTTAAAGTCCTTGTTCTTATATGGACGAGGACAAAAGTGGGACGAATTCTCTCGCAAATGCCTAGGGGCCCTTTAGCTACATTAATTCCGGGAATATATTTGCTGGCGTCCTTCTTAGTTACATCACCTGCCAGAGAAATTCAATTTGCATTCGAGTTTCTCGTATCCTCACCTTCCGTCCGAGGTTTTTTAAGCCTATACCAAGGGAATACCTGCCAATTGGGATTCGAGGCACGGATGTCGTTTCACTCACCGGTGATATCAATTTAGCGTCCGTGACAGCCGGCATCTTACGTCTGGCACTTATCTGTCTTAACTGATAAAGCGTAAAGCTGATAAATGCTTCTTCGGTCGGGATTCGCACTCCTTGCAAAATGGCATAGGATGCTCCTTAGCTCTTTGCAGGTTGGCCCTTTACAGGTTGCTTTCTTGCAGACTGAATAAGGAAACTGCTTAGCATGCAACACACACTTTTTTTATTATCTGGTTGGTATCATGGGGAAGAGCAATTTGTTTCCCAAGTATCAAATTCTCTGTGTTATTCCTAAGATAACGTTGTTTTAAATTCTCTAACGCGCCCTCGTCTTATTCGCGAGACTTTTGCATAAATTACCCCGTAATTACCTGGTGGATGTGAAGAGGTAATCGCGAGAAGAATGCCTTCAACAAAACCTCCCAGAATTTGAAGGGATTCGCATAAAATGAGGATGTTCTGCAAGACTTGCGGCGTTGGATGGTAAGTCCTTGCTAAGATAAGATAAAATATGAATATTTGTCTGCCACCCATTGTACGCTGTTTGGCTGGCTTTCCATTCATCCCAGAGCATGAAAATTCCTTAACTTTGTAAATTTTTCATTTTGAGAACAAAGTACACTTCACAGTCGTCCCTTTCGCGGATGGTGTACGCCGTAAAAAGGGATATTTTCGACAATTTAGGGCTCAAGTATGGAAAAAAAGAAAGAATCTGCGATTCTAGGCCATTTTTCTTTTAACCAAAAGAAGGCCGTTGGCAAAGCACAGTCGAGAGGGACTTCCATTGCCGTGGAGTATCTCCAACACCGGCACTTATTAAATTTTAATGGGACACCTCCAAGTCCCCAATGCCGGATTTCAAGTGGATGAAATGTAACACAGAAGGCCCCAAAGATCGGCCGCCCATTTACTTATTATCTTGAGGTCCTTATTATTTCGCTGCGGAAATTTAATCGGAAACTTTCCTCGACTGTGAAGAGTTTTTTCTCATGTAGAATCCAGACGTTGGCTCATAGGTATTTCATAATTGCGCGGAATTTAGTAGAATTTTTCAAGTAGACCAAAGTGGTCAACGAAATGTAATTAATTCTACGAATTATCATCCACAAAAAGTCTTGCTGATATAAAACAACTTCATTGATTCAGCAAGGCATAGAAAAAATTGTAAGACCTAGAATCTAGGAACTTTAACCATAGTTATTCTTTAAAATGGAAACATCTATTTAAAATATTTTTCTTTGGTTTACAAATATAATTCCCATCATTTTGCTTTACTAATTTTAACGAAAAGTATCAAGAATAATGGTTTTCGTATTCTACAATCTTTTTCGTCTCATTTCTTTTCACATTTCAATTATAATTTAAATACCATATAATTTTGATCAACACGAATTGGGTTAATCCATAGTTTTTAGCCAAATATAATTACAATAATCTGTTATTTCATCCTATTTTATAAATGCAAATATTTACGTAATATCATACTAATTTCAAAATTTAATAAAGGAGCCAAAGTGCTTTTGAGAGCTTTGTTTAAATATAAGAATTATTATTAAAAAAGTTGTTATTTTAAACTTTTATTCAGATTTAAATTAAATGTTAAAATTGGAATGGAATTTTATGAGCTCACAAGAGCGCTAACATGCGAATAAATAAATAAAGTAAGTGTAAAACCTTGTTAGTAGAAGGTGGTCTATGTATTTAAACTTAATTCATAAAAGTCGATTTATTAGTTGTTGAATTATACGTAGGTGAAAACAAAAACGCATTCTCCTCCTAAGTTAAAAAATATGTAGACTGTTTCAAAACCTTATTTAAAAATTAGATTTTATTAAAATTTTTATTAAAATAATCCTTTATATACTTATTAAAATAACAAAATTACAAATACATAAATATATATAGAGAATTATTTTAATAAAATTTAATTTTATATTTTGCATTTAACTTCTCTACTTTGCTTTAAAATGCAATGATCTTTCGATGTTCTAGTCGAAATTCAAAACGTGTACAATTCTTTTCGAAGCGTGCTGCATTTATAGATTTCGTGTCGTCTATGTTAACATAGTCACTGTTGCACCCATCACGTGTTTTAAAGTCGTTTAAATTCATTCCATCGCGATTAGAACATGCTTCTAGAATTAATGAAACGCTGGTAGATTTACACTTATTGGGTAAATATTGGTGCTTTAACAAGTTAAAGTCTAAATGCTTTGCAGCCCATAGGCAACGAACATTTATAAGAAACTGAAAGGCTTATACATTCTCCAGTGAACGGCGTAAAATCTAAATACTAATTTAATTTCAAAAGACGAAGTGCAAAATTTTGAAAGTAAGATGAAAGTTTCATGTCGCTCCAAAGAACAAAATAGCCCGGATTTACAATGTATAAGTATACTCTAAAGGTCTTTTTAGCGTTTCGTCTAAAAGTCAACCCCTCTGGTCTGAATAAATTTTCAATTCAGGTAGGACGAAGGCAATGTACACCTTTAGCCTGAAGACTCTAATTCAATGGAAGAACTAAAGTCTCTACTGCTTCAGAACAATGATCTCTACCAGGGCGGGTGATTAGCCAAACGAACTGGAGAAAGTGCTTTTCCACAAGGGAAAAGCTTTTCCTACTTCAAAATCCTTTCTATCCGTCCCTCTTTTGCTACGGTGAAAAAAATCCGACTTCGTTTGCCTTCGGCATGAATTGGGCTACTTTCATACCGTGAAAGTTTTATCAAATAAAATCTTCGCCGGAAAAAGGGTATGGCTCTTCTAGCGCCCTGAGCTGTGCAACTGTGAACAGTTGGACTGGTAGTTGTATTTATGTTCCAGAAACTATTACAGTAGATTCCAACAAAGTTGATGGTTCCTGGATGAAACTTTCTTTCATGCCGTGCAACTGATTCGAAAATTTTACCTTTTAACGCCGTACAATTAATCAGAGTTTTGCATTATATAATCATAATTCATTTCATCCGATTATTATGGCCTGGTTTTTGGAGTAGTAGGGAATACCAGAATTCACACCGTAGTTCTAGTAAATCGATTCATCGTGATAAAAGCGTAAAGGTGATAAAAAGCAGAAATAACCAAATATCGCGGTTTGATAAGATAAAGGTAACCATTACCTGGGTCCCCACGTGCGAACAGAATAATTGCGATATGATGAAGATTTCACGATATTAGTACATTTGTTTGGTGGGTATTTTTCAGGCTATTGAAGGTAAGTGTACTCTTTGTATTTCACTTGCCAAGCGTTTTGAATTAGTGCTTTGTTTCACAGCGGACAGAACCTTAATTAGGGGTATTGTGGGTTTGGCGCCTGAACCTATTGATTAGATCTGAAGTCATACCAAACGTGTTGGACTATTTTAGGAATGCTACGACTATACTACGTGACTGAATACCTCATTGGAGGTTTTCATAATTTCATTATAATTCAGTTCGATTTGGTTATTAGCTTTCTTTCCCAGACGTGAAATGCATACATAAACTACGAAAGTCTTAACACATTCCCAGAAATTCATTAGAGTTTGTCCAAAGAGATGTAATAAATAAAACATTTTGACTCCTATGCTTATAGATTCTTCAATTATTCCATACTTCGTAATTGCATTTGGTAGGTACACCAAAGATTGTTTTTCTTAGAAGAATGTATAGGCTTTATTACATACTTGTCGTTTTTTGCAAAGATTCTAGATTAATCCATTAAATTAGATCAATAATTACGGTCCTAATGATTCCCCAAATACGCCATAGCAGGCGTAACCTGTTTTATAACTTTCTAAACAAGAGAGGAAAAAACATTCCCATTTAGAAATCAATAGTCGGACCATATCTGAATAATTTGAATAGTTAATTATCTCGGAAAATGAGAAATTGATAGTTGCTACTTGCCTGTCTGTTTTATTTCCATTAATAGATATATAATAGTTACTTTTCCTTTTTAAGTTTGACGTACTTATATTTCATTCCGTTTTGTTATAAAACTATTTTAACTAGGCAATTACGCCCAAAAACTAATCATATATTATACCTTACTGGAAATGCTTTTACTATAAGAGGATATATCAAAGGGAATTAAAAATTATGCCAGTGAAATGCACGCTCGACTATAAAACAAACCGATTTAAACTTTGGAAATTGCATTAAAGTCGTTGAAAAACCGCAGTTCCCTAATCGACCAGGTTTCCTCTTCTGGGGAAATTTCCACTTTCATCAGGAACCCGACCCCTATTTCTGTTCCCGACACGTTAAATAACTATTTCTGAATACAGGCAGCAGCATGCACCGTCTATTATTATTCAGCCAAAGGAGATTGGCCATGTGGTTATAACCCAGTCAAGTGCATATGAAGGCTAATTTTGATTAATTTTAGAAAGGGGTTTATTGTAGTTATCTCGTACCATGGCAATTAATTCAGTCAGTACAAGTGAATTGTTGAAAATGAAATATAAAAAATTATGAAACAAAGTTGTTTAGTTTTAAAGTGAAAAGTTATATTTATTTGTATATCAAAAGAAATTCTCATCGTACAAAATTCAAATTCTATCATTCAAAATGTTTCGCAATCTTGGCTACTGAGAACTACCTTATTAACATTGAAATATATCACAAGCAGAATGTAATTAAATTTGGTCAATCGTTTTATTTTATAATCTAGAGACTGACTAAGAAGGGCTCGTTACTCGATTAATATTGTATAATATGTTATACAAAATAACTTTAAAATTTAACATTCAAGAAAGTTTATTTTTGTTTTTAAGAAAATCTGAGTTCAAATTTAAACTTTTATAAAGTACATTTCATGAGGAGTAAGAGTAGTCATCGAATTCGTAATTTTTAAATTAAAACACAGTATAAAATATTAAATAATAACTGTAATTGTTGGTTTTGCTAGAAAATTTTCTTGTGATAAAACTTTAAATTTTTGTATCTTGAAATATTAAGGAGAGATAGAGCAAACGAGAAATTATATTTAAATTAAATCCCATTTTGTGAAATTGATTGTGTGTGACGCGTCTTCCAGTCGGGTTTATCTCCGAGAGATTCCCTTCAAAACACTGACACACGTCAGGGATATGTAGATTGTGCCATTTTAGCTCACATACATGACGTGAACGAAAACCCAATGAGCGTTTTTGTTTCCTACAAGCTAAAAATGTACACGTCTTCGGTGCTGGCTTGATTTGGGTTTAATGCGTAAAACATTATTTCACTAACAGCGCCTCTATTGAAAACTGCAATCCCAGTTTTGTTGAGGATGGAAATATTCCATTAATCAGACCAGAATGCCAAATATGCTCCCAGTCGGTGTAGGAATCCTCATCAAATAATGTCGGAGGGATATCACAATACTATAGCTATCTTATTAAATATTTCAAACTTAACAAAAAAACTAACTCGGGTCACTATCCGTCGTATTTTCTATTTTGATTTGCATGAGCTTAGGACACCGAATCCATTAGGATCTTTTGAATTTGTAAAACGAAAATTGGGCCACCATTAAGATGTCACCGCTCCGAGTACAGGATGTATCCGTCAAGTCGTGTCTGGGCCCCCGGGGGGATTCTATTTATGGGTCCATCAATCAATGTCTTGTCCCAGTGGTACATTTAAGTTGCGGCAAAAATTTAATACCTTTTAAGTGCGGGTACCAATGAACCTTCATGAGAAGGGCCCCATGTTCGGCGATCCCTACCTCGTTAGCGAGACAATTCTTCTTTCGCACAATTTTTAGTGCCACGTACGGGGAGGACACTTATTGCCGGCGAAATTGAGTGAAAATTGACAAAGAAAGCATTTTTAAAGAAAGGAAAACAATTCTTTTAAGTTTTCCCCTAACCGTTCCCGTGCCGGTGTCGTTTGACTTGGCCCCATGGGACCCTTGCTTTGCGGCAGCCGCACCTTTCCCTGTGTCGGCCCTGCTGGGGTCCTCCTTCTCCGCTTCCGCGGTTCCCTATTTTCATACAAAGTTTACGGTATGTCAGGCAGAGGGAGCTTGTTGATTTAGAAAGTTTTCCCTAGAAATTTCAACTTTAATTTGCGGTGAAATCTTTATTGAATCTCAAGGGAAAGTCTCGGGAGCCTGCGAATGGGCGCGCAAGTAACCAAACAACTTAGCGAAAGGATGGAATTAATCGGGCGAGCGGGGAATGGTATTCCTTTCATTCCCAATGCTAATGATGGTTTTCAATTACCGGCAGCTGGCGAGCTCATGAACCAGCCATCGGCACTAGGTTAGCATTTCAGGAAATTTTAAGCCAATGCAGTTGCTTTGCAGTTGCCTGCTAAAGATCAATCCAGTGATTTTCAAAGGAAATTATGGACAGCATTTTTGCAACAGTTTGCGGAAAGCTTATCAATATATGCCATATTGAATCCTTCTAGTGAAATGATTTGGATTCGTGCACTGAAGATTTTGTACATATCCACAAATACTAAGTAAATACATTATTATTAATTTGTGTTTTTTGGTATAATTAAATTGACTGGTTCCTTGTCGAATTAAATGTGATATAAGAATATATAGCGTTATTTAATAAAATTACATTGTCTTTCAAAATGCCCAAACGAAATAAGGAAGGTATGGTTTTAATAATTAGAAAACTTCATTTGATTTATTTGTCCAATTCAAGTTTTATAGCTGTTGAAGCCAAATGATGTAAATAAATTAAACAATAGCCCTGACAATTTACCATGATTTACAGCCAGTTCAGCCTAGATGTGAGTGGGTCCTATTTTTCTTAATTCTCCACATTTTTGAATATTCGAGTTTACGGCACTTCTGAATTCTTTCAATTGGGAATCTCTTTTTAGAAGTTAAACCCTATTTTTCAATCGTGTTCGTCTCGGATCGTAACTTTTGGTTACTTCATTCGGTTCACACAGTGCGTATGTCGACAGGTCTAACCTCAGTTTGCAGGCATAATCTGCTTGAAAAGCAATTTTCTCTGCGAAAATGCGGAACATCCATAAATCACAGGTGAACCCGTCAGGCAGAAACTCAATTTCTCTGCGAAGTCATAAAGTGTTTTTTTGGGGCTTGAACAGCGAACAGGCGAAAAATTCATACTAGCTTTTAGCCAGTTTGTATTCGTCGCTTTATTAGTTCCTCAAGAAGATCTGGCCGCAGCCGATGTGGTGGAAATTAAACTGACTTCGGAGTGTATATCTTATTAAAACGACGGGTCCCCCCGTGGAAGATTGCTTCTTTCAGAGCCAAATTCCTTCACAGTTTTTTTTATGAATTATTGATTGGGACCATATTGCAGCCCTTTGGGCTCATTTGAAGTACGCTCCGGTCATGAAATATGATGAAAGTGTATTGGATCGAACCTCTAATACACACCAATATGGAGAATATTATAGATTGTTTTGCTATATGAAAATAGCCACACACAAATTGAATAATTAAAAAACAGCCTTGATCGATTTTCAGTTTCTTTTAAAAATAAATAAATCAAAAGGAATTTACTATTTCATTTGATTTTCACATCAAAACCAGTTTGCAAAATTAAATTTACAAATATTTTTTACATTCAATAAATATAATTTATAATTCGTACCTCAACAAATTTGTACATGTTCATTAAATTATATAATAAATAAACAGATTTATAGAAAGTAGTTCAAGTAATGGAAGGACTTTCACATTAAAATTGTAATAGTAGCCATAAAACTTCAAAGTTCAAGGTAGTTTCCTTATATGTATGTTTATCATCCTGGGAGATTTGGGTTTAGGTGGATTAAATAGTAAGTACTTCTTAAAGCCACTACTGCTTCCAGGATTAATCGTATACCAAAGTTAGAAGTTATCTTTCACTAAAGATTTTATGATAAGGATAAATAAAAGTATCTAAAGAGATAATATCTAGACTCCTTCGAGAATAAAAGTTAGCTGGAATTTTTCCTTCAATCATCCGTGCCATTCATACGGATGTTTTATTAAATAGACTGTGTTATATTATTATTAGACTTTTATTAGTATCTAAAGTTAAAGGATCAGCACTGTCATTGGAAGGCTAAGAAATTTCCACCAAAGAAATATCAATCATTTCTGGTAAACATTTTCAATCATTCCAGTTCTTCGTGAAAATGTAGTCGAAGAATGTAAAAATCCAAATGATTAGACTAAAAAAGTATGGAAATAGGCAGACTGTTGATTGAATTGTCCTTGCAACAAGGACATTTTCTTTACATGAAATCCAAAAATTGCATTAAAATTATACTGTTAAAGAGTTATAAAAAAATAAATAAACAACCGTCTTTCTTTATGAAGGATTAAATCATTTAGTAGATCATTAGTTATTTTTTTTCTATTTATTTGTGGTCTAGGCGCCCCCGAGTTACGACGAGTATACTTCCCAGAAAATATTTAGACGATCAATTTCCGCGTGATAAATGACACGTCGCAAAACTAATTGCTTCGGATTCAGAAGAATGACAGGCTGAAATAACGCACTGATTGATGATTAGGAGGCCAAGTCAATGCAACGTGCTCCACCTGTTCGGCGGTTCAGAGACGATGTTAATGAAGTGGACGTATTTTGGTGGCTAGGATTTTTGGAGGAGACTGACCGAATCTAGCCTACGAAATCAGAACTAGGCTAGATTTCCTTATACTGAAAGGTAAATTCGGAAAAAAGTAAGAAAATTGCGTACGTAAACGTTTCCTTCCACATCCCTTGACTGGCGCTCGTGAGAGGCGAAGACGATTTTCCTACGGAAAACGCGAGGAGAAACAGTAACATTGCCGCGAACCCCGAAAATAAGAACTTTTGTGTTGCGGTAGAAATGTTAATTGAGCGGAAAGAAAAAACCGCCGACCTGGGTTCAAGTGCGACGGTGGTTGGGATGAATACGGTGGTATTCACTTCAGATTCCAGCTCGCACCGCTTCTGTTTTCCGCTGTTTTAAAAAAAAAAAATACACAGGTTGAAAGACAGAGATGGTTCCATCCTGTGAGCGGCTTGGTTTCATGCTGTTGGTAGTTACAGACCAAGTCTTTGTTGTTTTCCGGCACTCTCGAGAACCTTTTAAGGGGATTAAACCGCAAAGTTAAAGCACACTTTGCTCTGACGGACAAGACGGAAGCGGCACACGGGGTGCCTTTGTGCACTTTGGACCATTAGGAGGGACGTTATCGTTTAATTGTTTTAAGCAAAATTTTGTTACAGTAAATATACAAGTCGAGATTGTTCCCTTTGCTGGGGAAATTCGATTAAAAACTTTAAGACAAAGTAAATTGCTACTGTCGGCGTGAAAAATATGATTATTTTATCAAAGGTATTCTATTGGGTCTCCCGATAGCTGTTCTGTAGATATGGTCTCTGATAGGGTGCGACAACACTAATGTTTCGAAAGCGTAATCCCGAGGTGGGTTATCGGCTAGCCAGCCATGTGAATTCGTTCGTTCATCTATTAATAATTCGGAGGCGAGTGTGTGGGAATTTTCTTATTTTTCACCTTTTGAAACGTAAACCCCGTTAAATTTGTACTTTTTCATGTCGTAATATTTCCATTGATATAAGGCCTATATTTATTCAGCTTATCATATTATCTATATTTTGATATATTATTTGTGATACTTTTTATACCTTTCATACTTCTTAAAGACTTTTACACTTCTTTCTTGAAACTTGACTATCGTTTGAGAACAATTTCGTTTAACCAGTTAAAATTACTAAAATTGGATAAAATTGAGTTGCACAAGCATGCTAAGTTTCAAGTTCTATACAATGTATTAAATCAAACAAAAAATAACTGAAACAAATAAATGCAATAAATAATTTTATTAAGTGTTCTACTTAAAGCTTATGTCATTAATGGTTACTCTAAACTTGACGAGTGAAATGTCTAACCTATATTAGGACATAAATTCCCAAACATAGCTTTACGGCTCTACAAAACGCCAATTTCGTGGTAAACACTACACCACTAATCTCCCAATCATTTAATGCCCACAAATTCTCTATAGAATTGAAATTTAGCAATTGAATAATCCATGGATTTATCTTTTGCATTATTATGATATTTATGCTATCATGAAATAGGTACGTGTTCAATCGTAACTAGATCATTTCAAAAATGCATCAATTCATTAACAGTTCTAGGAAGTAGGAAAATATCAAAATACAGAATCAATATTTGAGAAATTAATAAAATCAATCACGACCCAAACTCAGAAATAGTAGCGAAATTTTCTGAAAAATCGCGAAATATCATCAGGGCTTTTGCACCTTGTTGGGCGAAAAACTGTCTAAACGATATCGTTTTAATATTCTAAAATATCCTTAATCTGTCACTAGACAGTGCTTAAAATTTCCAGGAATGCTGCAAAAATTTCTTTTGGTTGCTCATTGATTCTTTCTTATCGGTACCGTCTTTTTAATAAATCCTTTAATCGGCTTTTGGCTTCTATGGTTTTTAATGTTTACAAAAGTAAAAGCTTAGTCATTAAATTTTACATTAAAAGCATCATACAACTAAAATATGTTTAAAGTAGCCTGTAAAGTGGAGGATTTTGCAATAAATTTTATATCAAATGCTACGCGTTATTGTAACTAATACTATTATATACCATGTGCATCAAAATTTGTTCTTTTTATAAAATAATTGCCGGTAATCTAATAAAATATTTTAATATTTCATCGCTGCACCTGCAAAACCCGACAAACATTTTTTTCGAAAATGGGTATTTTATTTTGTATTTATATTATAAATCGCTTTATTAAATATGTACGATTTGTTAAATTTGTTTAATATATTTTCTTTAGTCTTTAGGAAAAATTGATTTTATGTATTAAAGTTTCGTTTAATATTTTTTCAAATATATGCAAATAAAGTTAATATGAATTTTTTTTAAACATATTTACATAATTTTTATGCTTCTTTATTTAAAATTCAGAATGTTTTATTTAGAAAAATTACACTCAATTAAATTCCAAAATTATAAATATTTTAGTCTGTAAAGTAGATTCCTGTTTACACAGTACTAAAATAATATATCAATACTTTGAAGCAAAATGCTTTAATAAAATTAAAATTTCATAAATCAAACTTCTAGAACAGATGCCTTTCATTAAGGTTTCCTTCACAAATTTTATTCATTGACCTTTTTGCAAGAGCGACGTTCTATTTTAAGAAAAAAAAAAACAATTAATATTTTCATTCCGACATAGAAAATAATTTAATATCCTTTTTCGGAAATAATAGATAACATATTTAAAGTTTGGGTTTAATGGAACTTACTTACGTTCTCTCCAAGAAATTCCCTAAGAGGAGAGCTTAAATTAGAAATACTTTCGGTCCAATCCCTGCTGTTGTATTTCCCCGAAAATCCTGACAAGCACTTGAAATGCTCAACAAGTTGCCCGAATGGTAAAACTCCTGGTTGAAGCCCACTTCTAGCACGTTTTTGTTTCACTAGAGGAAATAATAAAACACACTTATGTCCTGTATTTCATGAAATTGAATTCGTCTGATGCTGGGGCCTCCGGACGACTGGCCTTTAATACCTCTCAAATTATCACAAACTTTTTATAAAACAGGTGCACTTAATACGACTCCCTAATTAATTGCATCTGCCAGACCCTCATCAGCACTCACTATGTCCCGGACGTCCCACGAATGGACACGGATTTGGGAGTTCGGCAAAAACAGAAAACGGAAACAGCCCGTCCGAATCTCGACGTACACTGTAGAAATATCTATAGATTGCGCTGTTGGAGCTTTCCCTAGAAGCGCGAAAAATCTGAAAAGCGAAAATTGCTCGCCACGACTGTTTCCCACGAAGGTAAGGCGTCGACTGATTAATCGGAAGCAGACTCATCTAGAGCTCCCAGACTGGACTGCAACAGGACGGCGTCGTGCCTGTCGAATTTTTGGTCATGGCCCCATGTGCAATCCGTAGTAAAGTCAAACTTTGTTGATCCACAGCACACACACCTCGATAGCTTCAGTACGCAGGTCAAATTCGCGTTTGCACTGCACCCCCTTCTCACCTTGGGCACGGTCTACATCAACGTGGAGCAGTCAGTTATTGAAGAGGCACTTGTTGGGCAACATTTCATGTTGCAACATCATGAATACTTATATACATGTATTTTCAGAATTTGTCTGAATAACTCATAGTGGTTTTTACAAACATATACTGCAAAATGTTACTACTTTTATTAGAATTGAATGTAAACTCGCATCTAACACTCACGTTTCAAATATTCATAGTACAAAAAATATTCTCTTAGTTTTCCACTAAATCAAAACTTATTCGTAATATGAATTTAATGTTTGCATTAAATCCTTGAATCAATTCCTTCATGTTTTAAGGATTTTGTATTTCAAGAGCTAAAAACAGAAATGTTATTGTGAAATTCCCCCGTCTGTCTGTTTGTATGTCGCAGATACAGGTATATAATTTTAGTAGCTGTCTGAAATTTGGAATAAAGACATACGCAATGCCATATTTGGAAATGTTACCTTAAAGTTAATAAACCTTTTCTTGCATGTCCCAAGCATTTATTTCCTTTATTAATTTTAGAATAATCTGAAAGCTGAAAGACTGCTGCACTAGCTTAATAAATATTTTCATATCATCATTTACAGGGGCGCCTTAATGACCGGATGACCCGAATTAAGAGCAATGTTATTTGCTGATTTATAATTTCTAAAATATTGATTTTTGATTATTTTATTCTGACTTCAATACATGGTAATATAGAACCATTATAGAAAGAACTTATGTCATTACTACTCCAAGTACAAATACCTAGATTCCCTGCCTTTGATTTGAGTTAATTTTAGCTTTTTGATGACTTCTATTTCTAGGCCCGTAAGGTACTTTTTTGTAAAGAAAACATCCAAAATAATCTCAAAGAAGTTCGTAATATTCTTTTCAAGGTTGTTGTATTGGACATGGCATGCCTTCAATTATTTGTGATGTGTAATATACTTTTATTTGTAAAGGTATTTTTATTGCTATATCTATTTTTATTATTATATCTAAAACTATTTGTGAAATGCTTTTAAGTCAAACAGTATTATCATAATAATAAACAAACTGTACTATGTAAGTAAGAAATTATGGCTGTAAATTATTTATCTATTACCGCAAAAAAGTGAGGTTCTCAATTCAACGCCTATGATTAGTAAGTAAAAGTATAATATTTTAAAAGTGAAATATGTTTTATTTTACTGTTGGTCTTATCATGTACATGAGTCGATAGTTGGATGGCCGCCAACATTCAGTTCGCCTGGGTGCAAAATATGCCTTAGAGTTTAGACCGTCCTGGACCGTCCTACTACATGTTTTGTAGCATATTACACTATTCAAATTAGACCAAAAATTCTCAAAATCTTCAAATATTGCTTTTGATTAAATTGGAAAATATAAGATGCTCTAGATTTGCTAAGGAGTTAGACCATATTGGGGAGATAGAAAATCCATTGAAATAAAAAAAATTTTAAGCAACTATCAGGATTTTGTTTTATTATAATTATTTACAATATCCCTTAGGGGAAAATATTTTGGAAGAAGTGGTTTTCAGACTTAGGTCATTTCTGCAACAAATTTTTCTTAGTGACTTTTTTGAATAAATTTAAAATCCTTAAATTTTGAAGTGCTGAAGTTTTAAATTGTTTGAAAATTATACTCAAACCAAAGGATAATGCTTCATTAAACAGTAAATACGACTTAAAATGCCAAAAAGTTTTATTCAACAATTCTAAGAAAAATCTACGTATGTTTCTCAAGGTGTTCCCTGAGGTTCATCTTTTCTATTTATTCTATTTTTACCCCCTTTATGAAAAGAAAGTGTGTAGCTTCAACCCCTAATTATAGCAAGCGCGAGGATATTTCAAGCAATTGAAAATTGTTCGACACGAAAGCAGAAGTTTCTCTTAACGACAGCAATTTTATCGAAAAATGGAAAGATTTAAATTTATCCCTCTTTATTCTCTCTCTTCTAACCCGGCCAATTATCCCGGACTCCTACATTTCGGGGAGTGATTGCTTAAGTAGCACTTGCGATTAGAGCAAGGAGGAAGTTACGACGTTGCTCACGGAAACTTAATTGGTCTTCGACAGACAAACAGACAGCAGACAGACATACTATGTCAAGGCTTAATTGAAGTCTCTCCAGACAGAGCGTTTTTTCTGGAAGGAGTTTGTTGAGACTTCGTGGAAAAAGAACTTAGTTAAGCGTCGTTATCTTTAACGTTATTAAAGATTGGTATTAAGAAAACTCCGATGATTTGCCGGAAAATGTTACTTTGGCCCCATCTGGAAGGAGATGGACGGAACTAGGTACTTTCCGCTTCTTCACAGGCGGGGCAGTTCGTCTATACCAAAATTCGCGTTAATAAGGTTTAATAATTCGACAGTATTACGCTTTAATAAAGCGATTATGAGCAGTTGGAGGATTGAATAGACCCATTCAGTTGGACTCTTAGGGGTGCTAGTCTCTTATTTTCCATAATGATTGAACTTCCTGAACATGGGCAAACCCAATCATGAATATTTAACGAGTTAATTTCGCAGGGGCAAATCTAATATCTTACTCAAGATCATCCTATCTTTAATTGAATAGAGACTAGAAATTAAGGTTTTCTTAGAATTGTGGTACACTAAACACTCTGAAGCTAGCTTGGTAGAAAAAACATTTTTTTAAAAATCTTAAAAGTGTATAACTTGCTGATATTAAAAGAACAGCATCGTAAGCTGTTTTCTTTTTTTATTAAAAAATTTTATATTGTTCTTTTACGGAAACTTGAGGCAATGAATTTTGCGTTTAAGAAGAAAAATCATATTAAATCATGCATCTCTCGGCCAGAGACAAAGTTTTTAGATAAGAATCTGAAAACCTTTTTCTTTTGCTTTATCTAAAATATTTTCATTGTAATGATGTAGGTATTCTGAAAATTCATAATATGGCTTTATTTATCTTGCATTTTAATTATTGCCTTCTTTTAAGAGGAATATTTCTTGATAAAAATGTTAGGTCTATTGGGTCTATATATTCACTATTATAGTGTTTTATAAATGTCTGATATGTTGCCTATAATATGGATCCTGGTCATTAAAGAGTCATTCTCAAAAATTTGGAGCACCTGGCAACGATACTTGTAAAAATATGTTGCCTTTTTCATCTGATTTCTTATATCAAAATATTTTTGTGTATTTCATGTTTAAGGAAGAGCGAACTTCAAATATTTTTACCACAGCATAAACTTTATTTAGCAGGAAAAGCTGATAAATTGAATCTTGCTCCTTTGGGGCTGAATAAGTTGGACCCTATTCGTTCAGCGATGGAGTGCCCACGTATAACTAGACCATTTCACGCCTGGCCACATATGTGGATCCATTTCGGGAGCTCAGTAGTGCCGACGTTAATCCAATTTAATTTAAAACATTTTCACAAAGCAATTTCATGGCCTAGAGCACATTCAGGAACTATGCGTGCCAAATAAGCCCACATTCAGACAAACTGGACCCTTGTCGGACGCGGCGCACCGTCCCCACCTCTTGACCGAAGGACCCAAATAAGCGTATTGGAGAACATATGTTTTTCGCATTTTTCGTCTTGTGTCCTTCCCGGTGCCGACTTTAATTTCAAACGACAAACGAAAAGCAGGTCAAAGGGTCAAGAACGAAGGAGCACAGATTGAGTTCAGAGTGGATTGGGGGAGTCGAACCTTCGTTCGATATTTCACGAAAAAGGGTTTCCATTCATATGCTCGTTACAGTTTTATAAGTGTCAGGTGTGTTGCGTTTCTGGGCAGCGATCTGAACGTGATATTAAAAGTGATAAGGGCAATACCTGACTGGCAGGGGATCATGGGAGAATGGAATTATTTTGAGTGAGCGATTTTTAAATAGTTGGAAGGAATCCGGAAGGCTCAGTTTGCCATAATCTCTTAGAAAAAGTAGATTAAAAGGGTTTAATAAATTTTCCCTTCACATTATATTTCTTGTAAGCCTACGTTGGAAAATCCTACCTTGAAATTTGACCCCAAATGCCAACTGGAAAATAATTTAAGATACTTACTATGTAAACTAATTTTGAAAGGTTGATCGGATTACCAAATTTTGCTTTTAACTCAACTGCGTAGTGTATGTAAAGCATGGAATATATTTGTCCATCCTTTACCTTCACAGCTGATTATCGAGAGTATATAAAAAGAGGCCAGACAAAGTGCACAATTCCTAGTATTAATTAGTGTTTTAATGATACGAAAATAAAAAAATAATTGAAATTGAGTATCTGCCCTATCAGGATGGAAAACGAGCTGATTGAAGAGATCAAAATGAAAATGTAATAATTAGTTAAAAAAGTTTGGAGTATATCATTCAAATAGTGTTTGAAATAAATAACAATAAATCTAACTTGGTAGCATGAAAAGTAGTATTATAAATAGAGTACTAGCACAAAATTTTACTAATATCGAGCTCCTTAATCGATTCTTAAGATTCTGGTTAAAAACCAAGAAAAGAGCTTAAATGCTCTTATAAAGCATTTATAATCGTTATGATTTTGAAATTTTTGATTTTCAGACAAAATTTTTGCTTTACATAAACTGTAAGTTCTCATCTCGATTTATTCACTGTCTGAGAGTGTTCTAACTTCTAAGTGGCAGAAATTAAAAAGAAACCAAAACTGAAAAATTTCATAAATTGTAATTGTATTTCATAAAATAACATACAATAGATGGTTTAATTTGTGCAACAATAAGATATTATTTTATTCTTTTAGTAAATTTGTTACTTAATGTCTGTAGCAAGACTAAACTAATTTCTTTCGTGTCCAGCAAATTGAAGACATTATTAATAAAAGAGAGTATTACGTGTATAATCTATAGAAACGAGATTAGCTAAATAACAAGGGGCCTGGATTAGATTGATGTTGGTGCGTGTCTTGTACGCATATCGTCCCTCTTTATCATTGAAATTATTTAGCTACACTAAAGTATGTACCAAGAAATGGAGGATATCTTTTTATTATATCTTTTAGAAGTATTTTCTTTCAGACTCTGATGATATCTCAAAATAGGATCTACAAAAACAATAAAACAAGTGATTGAAAAGTTTATTTAGAAGTTAAATGTCTTCATCTTTTGAATTTTTAAGTAATACGAATCAAAAACTTTTGATGCCGTCACAGCAGGGGAGGTACTTAAAAATAAAAGTTTGACACCTTTAAGGCAAAAAGGTCTTTGTTTTAATATAGAAAAAAAATTTGAACCAACGTTACGTTATTTCCAAAGGAAACAGCCTAAAAGCGTGAAACTTCCAAAAAGTATATTATGTAGTACGCGACGCGCCAATCTCCCCCACATGGAACGTGTGAACATCAAAATTGCAAAACCATAAAATAACCCACATCACTGTCATCACCTTTTTCTTTGAGGATAAAGAAACCGTGCCGCCACGCCGCCATCATCTTCATCATTGTCCTCGACCCTTTAATGAAATCGCGTCTCGCGCGGAAAGTAAATTTAACAAAAGGAAAAGACTTACGACTTACGATAGAATGTCATACTTCCTGCCCGGAGCAGTCGTCATAACCGTCGTCTGGGGGGTTCCCAGCAACATCCAGATCCAGTATCTATTCACGTTATTCACGTGCAAATTTGAAATTGCGTAAAATCAACGCAAAAGCTCAGCACAGAACCCTCGTCGAAGGAGAAATCTATTTTTTATCAGTAAACCTTCTCCACGCAAGCAGACATTAGAGGGCTCTAGTTGTAATCCTACGATTTTAGGGATTTCTAGGGTGCTTGACACGATACTGTATCGGACACCGAAATTATCAAAATGAGATAAATTATAAGCATGGCGGCATAGAAGGGACCATTATACGGAATTTTTCATTTGAATAGCGAAATATTAATATCCGGTACCTGATTTACATTTCCTTAAGGAGGATGAGAATCGATCCCCTTTTCAATATATAGACCTACTTTTCCCCCATTCACATTCTTTACAACTCATATCGTGATTTTTATTCTTAATTTCTTTTTCGAAATAAGCATCAATATTGTAAATATTTTTCTGTCAATAAACTCAAGGAATGCATACTTTCGCAAGTTTGAAAATTTGTAAGTCTTGAGTAATATCTTAAAAACGTGAAGATATTAAAAAAGCCTTGGAATATTACAACAAATTTTAAAATGGACACGTTTAGGAAGCAATACAATTTTAAAATGCATGCTTTTATATTAAATGAACGTATAACCTGGTTACAACGTGGTTATTACTCCAGACTGACTTCATAAATAGCTCCGAGCGCTCTAGAAAAGAATAACATAAATAAAGAAAAATGATTCTGTATAGAAATCCCTGTTGCTTCCATAAATTCTTCCTATTACAGGATATTTTTAATGTACCTTTACTTTCATAGAACATTTGTAGGTTTTTGCATTTCTGTAATTTTGCAAAGTAGTGGGATTAAATCCAGCTCCCTAGGATAAAAATAGCATTACTTCAAGAGCTGCTTCAACTTTCGCTATAATGAAACGATTTTGTTTTAATAATTAGTAGGTACCTTTTTCCCCAACTGGTATGGCAATAAGAAAGGCAGCTAGGAAATACCGAGTTTTTATATTTTAATTTTAGTACATTCCAAGGATAAGTATTAAATTTTTTATATTATTTTTAATCGCAGTTCATTACATTGTATAAAAATTTTGGTGCCAAGGGTACAAAGGCATTCAAGCAGAATTTCTGATTCACTGTTGCTCTTTATTAAAGAAGCGCCATTGGTTGAATCATACTTTGCAACAAAGTAGATATAGGCCCGAAAAGGCGGCAAAGATTTTATTGTTGTCAGGCCCGGCGAATTTCAACTTCAGAGAAATTCAATTAAAAAATCGTCCATTAACGAGGGTGAGCGGGAAATTGGAATTTTCGGTCTTTGCACGCACAATACAATTATTGATGCCAAAAGACTTTTTTGGACTTTAGAAATCGTCCAACAATTTTTCATTTCCTGCACGTGAATACTCTGCAAGAGGCAATCTTCATTCACTTAGGGACTATTTATATTTGGACGCAATAAAATTAGATAGGCTGTTAATAAATTTAAGTTTATTAAATTGACGAATGTTCGAAGAAATATAAAATGGCAACAATCTCAGAAGCTCTACTCTAGCAATTTTCATAATGACACCTCTTAGATTATGAGTCAATTTGAACTATTCCTTTTATCTCGAATATGAGCGTTTTCAAATATAAGAATTAGTTCATATCTATCATTTAAACTTCCAATTCTACTGACGGTTCTCTTTTTCAAGTATTATTTACATTATTCACCTACAGAAGTAAAAGTCCCCAGGGTTTTTCCCGGTAAATAACTTTTTGTTTGGCAAAGGAGATGGTGTCTATAATTTTATCAATTAGCTCTATTATAGGACAAATTAAACAAAAGGAATTGCAGCAGGTCCAGGGGTATTGGTAATTAAAATCGAAGCCAATTACCGTCATTTTGATGACTTGATCGATTTGAAAAAGCCAACTTGACAACCTTTCGAGGCGCCCTGACAACGATGCCGACGAAGGCACGACATTTCGCAGGAACTCGATGCTCACCATATCGATCCTGTGTTTTTACATGGAAAAACCGTCGAGGGAAATGCTTTCTTCTTTTTTTTGCTATTTTTATCGCGTCCCTCTGAGGAGCAATTACTTCCACTGGATGACCCTCCTGTTATGGATGGCGTACGCTTCAGCAGGAAAATACCCAAATAATGCCGCCACAGAAAGGGTTCGATCCTTTTGTCCTTACAATTGAAGCGCTTTTGTTTTATGGCCGCGATTGAGCTTATCTTTCGGTAAAATTACTGCCTTATCATGCATACCGCTTGGACTAACTAGCCCAGGTGTATTTTTAGGGGGAATCTGTAAGGGCAGGCTGATTACGAAAAACTGGACCGAGGGGTCTATAGCTTAGCTGATTTCACAGCAATTTATGCAAGAGCGCGCTATTTACGTGAGGTAATTGGTTCGTTTTACATCTTATTACGTCCGGGGGTGTAAAGTCAGCTATTTTGATTTCTTTAATTTTCCAAATCATCTGCCTTCATAACCTTCAAGCGCTTTTATCTCGACAACAAAGATCTTTCTGTAATTTATTTTTGCTTTATAATGATAAATGATATAAGCACATACTTGTTTGCTCGTTTGTAGGGTACACAAAAAAAAAACACAATTAGATGTGGCATTCAAGGAAACAACTACGGTTCCTCTTTAAACTTAAATATTTATTTTAAATTTAATTTAAATTTTAACTCTTAATTTAATTGAAGGAATTTTATACAGGTAAATAAAAATCCATAAAGGCGAGAACTATCCAAAAGTTTATTTTGAGTTAATTGGAATAAAATTGTTACAAAAGTCCATAATCAATAAACTGAAAAAAATCAAAAGAAGAATAAAACTGAAGGTAATAGAAGAATAGGAGGTAATAAAAAAATTGGAGGTAATAAATAAATCAATAGGGTAACTATTGATTTTTTGGTGTATAAACATGATATGGAAAAATTACATAGAGACAGTGTTTTTACGTTATTTATAAAACTCTTCAAAACTTAAAATCAATTTTACCATTTAAACTCCTCACAGTCAACTGCAAATTAATAATAAAACTCCAATTTCTAGACGAATTTCCAAGCTATTTTATTTCAAGCTTCACCTTGATATGGTTGGTCCTTATTTTAGAAACTTGTTATAATTTAATCCGTCGGCAATCATGCAATCTCTACAGCAAGTTCTCTACGTATTAAGATGAAATTTGATTTCCCTAAAAATACTACCCTATAACCCTGGCGCAGCTACGGATGGAAGCATCGGGTCTAGTTCTACCTTGGTGAAAAAAGAGAGGAAAATTGGGGAAAATGTAGCAAACAAAATCTGGATTATAGAAATCAGTGAAACATGAATTTTGATACAACTCAATTAGGATGAAATGGTGAAAATTATTTAGAAAAAATTTTACGTTACTTACCATTACCATTTTTGTAGCTCACACCGCACACTAATTTAACTTATACACTTTTTTAACTATTTCTGAAATATTGTATCAATTTTATTTATTTTTATTTGGTGCAGTGTTTACTTTTTACTTATATTATTCAGACAAATTATCTATATAATAAATAACGATCTGTAATTTCGTAACATGTCATACAAAAAACGTGGGAGTAAAATTTAATTTGAAGCTGGTATTATTTAATACTTATGCCGTTTCGAACTAATGCGAAACATGGATGATCTATTTTTTTCTAGACTTTATAATCTTTCTACCATGAAGTATTTTCGAAAACAATTTCATATTTTACATGTTTACGCAATTCCTTCGTGCCACAAGGGATATTAAAAAAAATCAGCGTCCCCGAAGATAAGATAGCAAAATTACTGGTTAAGTTTCTATCCCAAGGAGCCTAATTCTCACCCGATTCCCAGACCCAGGGACTTTGCTGGTACTCTGCAAAAATGTAGCTAAAAGCAACTCTAAATTGTCTTTCTGTGTTATAATGTTTTCCGGCTTAATGAGTTCTCCCGCACTGGACAAACAAATAGCTCCTCCGGGACAGAAAGCACGGGGCAAATAAACACCAATTGAGTCAGCACGGCGTTGCCAACTGCATTCATGGCAATTTACAATAAAACCACTTACAAGCGGGGTTCTGCTGTGACCCGATCAAATATTTACTCGCCCGGAAGGCAGGCGTATATGTTGGATGTTGACCCGCTTCGAACGAGTGTGTAGCGCTCGCTAGTTCTTCCCATCGTCTGTCGAAAACGAAGTGAGAATAATTAAAGAGGATTCTGCCGCTGGACGCGAGTCATTACAGAGCATCCTGTTCGCGATGGGTTCCTATAGAGTTCCCAAAAAATTGAGAGTTCATTCAGCCACCTTAAAGGTAATTAAAAATGTATAGCTAAATTTTAGTAGGTATGAATAAAACAGTCCATTTTGAACAAATATAAAATTTTTGAATTTATTTATTTATTTATTTATTTTTTAGCGTACAATTTTTAAAATTGGACTTTGAAAGTGTTAATCTATTTTGTTATTTTTAAAACAATCATTTGGGCTAAATAAGCATGTAATTGATTTAGGACCAACTTTCTGTCGCAAGATAAAACAATCCTTGAATACATCAGAAATATCTCGAATTTCTGATTTATGTGAAACAAAAACACTTCCTTATTTCACACGTCTCCGGAAAGGCCTATAGGCTCATTGGGTTGAGGTAAATAAAATAGCAAGGAGTTCTTGTTAGGATTTAATTTAAGTAAAATTTCTTGTTTTGGATGGAGCGTGCTAATTAAATGGTATTTTACGTGCGCTCGTTAGGAATTCCTTTGGGCCACGTAAGAAACGGAGCGTGCCAACCATTTCCTCTTCAAAGAAGGGGAGCAACAGGAAATTAAATATCCCATAATTAAATCAGAGATTATCTTTAATGATACTTCGTATAGTAAAGAAACTCCCACTTTACAAGGGCTTAAATTGCTCGCTATCGGTATCTCAGTTCGTGTAAACCTCACCGCTTGATTCCAAGTTCATAATTACGTTATAGTGTAGTTCCTCAAGACATGACTTAATAATAATGTCAAGAAGGGTAGATGAAGTATATTATATTTTAATTCATGTAGATATATTACACCCAGATTCTAATTTGAAGCCTTTAAGTTATTCTAGTCTAGAATAGGGACATAGAATGGACCTAAATGTGCTGATCTTAAATATTGGTATAAAAATTACATACACATATAGTTACTTCTCGTAGCAGAAGAAATGTAAGAATTACCTATGTGGAATTTTATGTTCTTTAACAACAACCAAAGCAAATAAATCTGCACTGAGCGTATTAACAGAATTAGGATTTTTGCCTTCGGGCCCTTAGACCTCAATTCGGCACTCAATGTGTCACCCAAAAGAGTGATTTATTTTTCCAATTATTTCAGACCGTCACTGTTGAGATGGAAGGTCTATTGACAAGTGATGGTAATGCGGAAATTGGCTGCCACAGGCAAGGTACGAACCATTAGCAGTTCTGCAGAGTCCCTTTGAATAAAATATTCAGGAGTTCCTCTTTGGTGAGACTGCGGTACATCAGAACTGTGCTCATCTGGGTCTATCCGGTCGTGCTTTTGCAGTTAATGGAGTACTCGTATAATAAACTTAACCCATGAAGCACCTCAGAAAACGTCTATAATGAGAGGTACGCGAAGATCTCAGATTCATTTGAGGAGCACGCTCCCATTAATCGTCTACTCTATGCTCTATAAACTTCTCCTGGTGGCT
Organism: Proctacanthus coquilletti; assembly: GCA_001932985.1. NCBI lineage: Eukaryota > Metazoa > Arthropoda > Insecta > Diptera > Asilidae > Proctacanthus > Proctacanthus coquilletti. The sequence goes on from MNCL01000141.1 coordinate 79,711, forward strand.
CCCCATTAAGTTTTATGTATTATGGCTGCAATTTATAATGAGAATCGCCTTTCCGACGTACTAAGAAACCGTGGCATTCATAGTCGTCCACCTGTTATCACCCCAATCACTACATGCATGGGTACAGCCTGGCTCTGAGGTAGGAGTGTCCCAGTTTCTTGCTTGGGAATGTAAGGGCGTTATTTTGTTTATTGCCGTCTCAGAACTAAGCACTTATTTTTATGCATTTTCATCGCCATGTATTTTACATTTAAATTGATGTGTTTGCTGAAGAAAACACGTCGTTTTCGACAATAGTTCCGCAAGGGTAGATTCGCGGATGTGTAGTGTAGAAATTTGTTTTCCACTTTTTCCGGGTGTTGGAGAATTGTGGGCCAGTTCTGTCAGCGCAGACAGTCTGGCATCATGATGAAGCTATTTAACAAAATTTGCGATGATAATGACGCTTTTGAATGATGTAGATGTTTTCTTCACTTAACCAAGGGCAATCTGTGCATAAACTAAGCGAGGAAATGTTCAATTTATATAACACGTAAATCAAAAGAAGATAAATTATACAAAATACATTTATCTTCCTGTGAGTTTGGAAGATTATAAAGTTTTTAGGGTATAATTAAAATAAAATTTGTTTAGTATTAAAGCTAGACAAAATTCGTAGATAGCATCGTGAAATAAACAAAATTTGGATATAAGAAATTATAAGCGAAAACACTTTAATGCAAGTAGGCGGATATGAAAGTTTAGTTTACATTTATAGCTAACGAAGGTTTCCTTTATTTTTAGAATAGTTTTCACTTTCTTAGTCCGTAAATAATTGTATGAGATCTTTAAACATCCTGTACCGCATCTCGTTATATGATAACAATGAGAATGTTATTTTTAAATCAATAAACATGTTCATACGCCCACGAATTTGAGTTCGTAGAATTAAGAATTTTAAAAAGTTTATATAGGGGGTAATCCAAGATTGGAATTTAAAGGTATTACTAGTGGAATCATGGCTAATATCAGCCTTAATGCGCTCATTAGAATCACATTTCCCACGCGTAGTGATGATAATTCTCCTCTACAACAAAATTGTATAAGCCTGCGGCTTTCTAAACATTATCCAAACAAATTCACTACAAATTATTTTCCGATGACAAATCATGAAGGAAATACCGCCACTGTTCTCGCCAGACCCATTTTCATGCCAGGAGAATCACACAAGTCCGAATCTGGACATGCACAGAAATTGCTCTCCGAATAATTTCCTCATTGCCGGCGCCTCTGTTTAGGGTCACCAACATTTTCCACAAAATCTAGAATTGATAGCCATATTTCCCACAGAGCAGGTGGGCTCTTGCTGGCCCTTCGCCAGCAATTCAATAATATAGAGATTTCTCTAGCCTCAGAAAAAACAACAATGCGGTAGAATGCTTTGTAATATATGGCAGGGTAGCATAGGTTCACCACCTCTAAACCACCGGCAAACGATCGGTCGCCAACCTTACGTACACTTAGATTACATTTTTTTGCTATTGACGCTTTTTTATGTCAATATCACGTTTTCCTAAAAACACAAAAACAAAAACATAAGTGTCTTATAGAAAAAACATAATAATAATGACGGAGGATAGACACTCCAAAAAATCGCCGCAATTCGAATGACAACCTGCCATGAGCAGCCACTGTGGTAATCCGAACCAGGGCTTGAAGGAAACCACATCTCAGCTGACCCCAGGAGCTTCGCCCTAATGATGCGTGAAATTGATCACCTTCGAACCCCATAACCTGAGGAGTGCCCTTGAGACAATTGGGACAAACAGCAGGGACTGGCAATGGCAACACATTGCATGAATTGGTCGCCTATAGCACAGAAGAGACGACCGATTCTTTTCCAAATATGGCTAGTCTTCGTCTGACAATGGGACATCTGTAGAGCGGATTCAAGGGAGTTTCCCGAGGGTACAAGGTTCAAAAGAGCTCCTTTAGTGGGATGTCGGGAAACCCGAGAGATTCAATTATTAAATCTATTTTGGATTGTGTATAACACTCACAATAGGCGCTACTGTCTTCGTTTGACGTCTATTTTAGGGTGCCTAAAAGCAAAATCTTTTCGGAACTATAACAAAAACTATATTTTCGATTAAAATTCAAAAGTTTCCAAACGAACCTATGAAATGAGATGAGCTGCTGACTTGATTTTGGATATTAAAAATATCCCAAAGGACACGGGCAACGTGTTGTTATTAGCCCGAAAAGGTAGTGGAGGGATCAGGACTGGATTCGAGGGTTTATTGGCTATAAAGTCCAGAATTCCCCTAAAATTTGTTTTGGGTCAGAAAATGTTCACAAAAGTAGCTATCTTCCCAACAAGGCGGGAATTGGTTTTGCTATAGGACCGGTAATTAGTTTTCTTTTATCAGATACTTTGTAAATTAAGTTAGAGTCGAAATTTTCTTTTAGATTTGGGATTAGAACCCAAGATTTTACCCAAGACTTGAAAAAGATTCTTCTATTAATACTAGGAAAATTTTTCCAATTCTATCAAAATATTAAGAGGCGCCTTACGTTCCTTTTTATTGATCCATTTACTGAAAGTCATCAGGCCGTAGAAATAAGAAAACCAAAAAAACAAAGGTTCTACCTTTGCCAACATAATACCATATATGTGTATACTACCTCAAAGGAATTTCCTTATAAAAGTGGTCTCTTAATGAAAATTTATGAAAGTGATGATTTTTAGTAGACACAAAACTGATCTTGAAAACCTAGCAAGAAAGAACTGATAAAAACAAAGTCTCTTACAAAAATAGAAGGATATTATCATTTTGATCTTTCTTTTTTCCTTGCATGATGTTAGGTCCACCAGAATCGAAAAAAAATTTAGTGGCACCTTTTTAGGATATGAACACTAATCTTTTAAAAACTTCAACGGCTGTTTCGTCTTCCTTCACTCCCCAACCTAATGTAATCCTCTCGCCGGCGTAAGAGGATTTTTCCTTTCACTGGAGGCAAATTAATACAATTGATATAGTAATATTTACGAAATGACTGCTCTAGTCTGACCACAGCCAAATCATAGTCCATGTTGTCTTTCTTGATGTAATTTTGATGTAATTGAATGGAATGGATGGATATGCGATACTTGAGTAAGTGGGTTTTTATATCTGCAAGCAAAAATAATTATAATAGATTATATTTCGTGAATAGAAATGGCATGGTGTCAGTACAAAGTCTAGCCGTATGGATCACTCATATAAACTTGTTCTGGAGAAATGGAATCAGATAGAGAAACTCTGTTGAACATAGAAGAACTGGCACTTTGGTAAAATTTATAACAATGTTAAACTCAATCAAATCGGCGGTAGTCCCACTTTTCCACAATTGCGGAGGCTTTAGGTTCTATTCCCCATGCATTCTTCGTTTTATATTTATGCAGTAATTTCCCAAAAAAAAAAAAAATCATCACAATATTTTTTATAATACTCTTTTTTAAATGAGGAATTATTTTGATTTAACGGCGGGTAATTAATTTCTGTTTGCTTAATGGTATTTCACAAACCTTATAGTTTAAATTATTAGTTTACCATTGAAATAATTTCACTTAGAGTATTTTAATATATTATTTTAATCTAATAATGAAAGTTCCTTCCGCATATTATTAATAAAAAGCAGCTGGTTCATTTAAAATGCTTCTATGCATTTCTAAGCATTTCTAAGCACTTCTATGATTACGCCCCTATATTTTAACACAAAATAATATTATATCCGAGCTATATCGTATCCATTTTATTTCACGATTAAAAAAAAAAGGAATCAAAATAGCCTAGGACATGTTAGGACTACTAGTAAAACAAAAAATACGTCCACGAGTTCGCAATTAGAAAGAAAAGAAACATTTAAAATTTATAAAAACTTTCAAATTATTAATACTTTCACAGGATTCGATATTCTGTCCGTAAATCTAGTATACTATTCGTAACGCTAATTTAAGTTACACATACTAATTACAAACCAGACAACCAGACAATCATTTTTTAATTATTTTCGATAAAACTCATTTTGCTGAAATGCACACATTTGTATCACCCCTAAAAATGGGATATTGTAATGAAAGCTATCCTAGATCTTAACCGGAGTCATAGGCTACTACGAATACCATGCTAAATTTCACCAAATTCGTCCAGTAGTCTTTTGACTCGTGCACAGAACAAAATTGCATGCAGGATGCATTGATTTCTATTTCATTTCTCGGGAAGTAATTTTCTTTATCTAAACAAAAACTTTGAACCCCCCTTATGACCCATTCAGGGGTTGAATTTTGAAAAAATCCCATCTTAGTGAGTCTCTACATTATAAAGTAAAACTATTGACCAAGTTTCATACCGCTTCCGCGGTTTCGACTCGATGGTGATGAATCAGTAGTCAGGACATGTTACTTTATATATATAGATTTTATGCTTAAAATATATTAAGCATTTTAAAACACTACAAGCTGTGGGGAAAAATACCCCTGACACATTCAGGGCTTGAAATTCGGAACTGAACATTTTAAAGGTAAAAAAATAATAGGAAGTAAAATGTAATTAAAACACATACTAAAATAATTAAATTAAATTAAATGACAGTCGAGCCATCACTATTAATTATAAAGCATTCGGTGAATTGATGGGAGGTTCGGTATCACTTTGGGGATGCGGAAAATGTGTTTGTTTCGAAGTCATCGAAAAGAACGCATTGGAGATGGCACGCATTAATGCCACTCAAACCGAATACATGTTTAAAATTTACCTAAAAAGGATAAGTGTGCGATTAAGGGAATTGTCTTGTAAATCTACTAGTTCCATGGGGGGCCGGGAAAATGAATCCCTAAATATCGGGGGTCTAAACACATCAACCTTTCTATTCATTACGGTGTAAACAGAAGTGACCGTAAATATTTTAAATGTATGGTGTTATAGTCAGGGAAGGGGTACAGACGTCAGCGTTTATAAAATACTGTGTGAATAGCTACAATAACTTGCTCAAAGAGGTTTTAATTTGTGTTTATCATGTCCGGACCCATAATAGACCAAAACCCTTAAATCATACAAGAATCTCTTTTCCTAGGAAACACTGATTTATTTCCACACGTTGTTTATCCTAGTTAAAACGTTAACCTCCTTCGGAATAGAACATATCTCGAGAATTATTGTTCATCATACATAATTGTAAAGTTGTGTTTTTCTGTAGTATAGTGCGTTCTAGATACATGTTGCGTGAAACAGAACATGCGCGCCAATAAATACTGTTTCAGGTGCAAGGATTCGTTTGCTTAGACTTATTCATTCAGGCTGTACTTTCCTGGAGACGAACACTTTTCCCTCAGCAACACCATGTTATAAAATATTAAGTTAGAAAAAGCGTAAGAACTCCGGGGATTCCTCGCACGTCTTGTTCTTGGAAAAAATGCTGGAAAATCACTTAAGGAATAACACGGCTTTCCGTCTTTAAATTCCACAAATTCCATGTTATCAAGAGCGTTAATTTAGGGGGATATAAACTTTGATGATATCTGGGTATCAAGTATACGCGAGCGAAAAAAAATCTATTCATCTTTTGCCCAGCTAATAGATGTTTCAACATCATCCAGATAGTCCTTTCATCTTTGGAATTGGGAGGCTCGTTAGTAAGCGTAGCGTAACTGTTGGGCAAAGTTCCCACAGGGATACCCAACTGAAACCAGACCAAATATAAAGTAGCGCTCTAGGCGCAGTATAAACATTCACGCAATGGATGTGTAAAGATCTTTAGCCTTTGATTTCTTGTTTAGACTCCTCTGATCAGGGTGACAAAGGCATGGCTGAACCAAGTATGAGTGAGTACAGAGGGCATTTCTTTGGGCGCTGATTAAAGAGAATAACATAATCGTAACATGGATGTGTAAACGCAACAGCTCAATAGGGAAGCGTTTTTATGAGTTTCCCTTAAACGTTGTTTTATTTTGAATAGACGGCACCCATTGCTTTGAAGTTGTCCCAATAAAATTGGATGACTTCGTTTTGGAAAAATCTTGCTTGTGTCCTTAAGGCGTGCCTGTTAAGAAACCACTTTTTTTTATTATTTCGCCCGTCGATTTTGCGATGCTATCAAAGCCTTAGTCCCTGTTTTGTCATTTGAAAGAAACACATTTTCTAAATTATTCTTCCTTTGGGCATCCTTTGAGGATTTCTCTCGTGCACTTACGCCCTGCAAATATGTTCCATTCACGTTCAATTGTGCTCCAGACAGTGCTTGTTGCCGGTGAATTTCAACTCTATAGGTAAGTGGTTTTTTGAGCAAGTAGACCATCGACTTAGAGGATAGTCTTACTTATCGGCAGGAAGAAGTTGGAGTGTATTCCTGGCTTATGGTTCGTATGTTGCGATTACTAAATATTTAAATTGCTCTCTTCAGGCAGGAGCTATATTTACCTTTTAAGATTTTCATACAGTTTTTAGAGTTTCGCATAATGCCTTACTTATTCCAAAACGATAAACTTATAAAAGAGACCAGGCACATTAAAGCGAAATGAGATTTGAACTACAAAATAGTTACTTGTGAATAATCAGACATACGTATAAAAATTTTTTTTGATCTTAAAAGTTTAATAAAATTTTAATAAAAGTATTCAATAACTTGTACGTAATAAGAAATTTTTCCAATTCTAAAATACCGCATAAACACTTAGCGACTGAATTTTAACTGTTGGTCTTAAGTGTACGTGTTTTAGAAAAATATATGCAGCGTTTTTATTTCTTATACTACATAACTTATCACCGACTTTGCAGCACTGCTGACAAAGATCTACCATATATCATCGATATCGTACAAAATATCATTTTACTCGTTCATTACTAGTAGGACAAGTTACTGGGCTCGAATTGAGTAAGATAGCTCCGGAAAGTCTGTAATTAATGAGGTGTAGCTAGAAGGGAACAGGGAACGGTAACAGGGTTCCTATCTGGGCTTTAAATTCAAATATCGATTAAATTTATTCCGAAACTTTGTCTTGGGAAATTTAAACCTTTAAACGGCAGCATTTATTTTTAGCTTATTATTAAATATTAAGATGTATACAATAAAAGTACAAAGAAACTTTTTTCGAAAATATTTTCAAAGAATATTAATTGAATCCTATTTATAAATATAAATCCAACTTTATTGTGATAATTTTGTACATCGATTCAAAAGGAAATTAATCTCGGAAGAGTAATTTTTTATGTTGCGATATGATTTTCAGTATGGGTGAAAATAATAATAATGAACAATAATTTTAATTTTAATTTAATTTTATATATATATATTTCTTAAAATATTGTTGTAAAAAATATATTCCGTTGATAATTGTAAGGGCCAAAATTTGAAGAGGATTCATTATTTGTACTAAATTAATAACTTTAGAATTAGGCTTCATCAAATAAACTACACTCGAAACGTTTTATGATCCTGAATTATCACTTCTTTTGTTCCGCCACTGGTAAAATGATAAAATTATTTTATTTCCCAGTAGCTCTTGGAAATTCTAGAAGACCCAAGTAAGCAAACAGCAAATTGAGTCGCCCTAAAATGGAACCATAAGAAATCTCTTAAAGCAATGCGCGTAGGCTCTGGCGCTGGGCCCCATTCGAATATCGAATTGGATACACATAAATGGGCTTAATATCCCCGGCGTATTTTCCCAGACTATAGACGGCCAGACCTTCAAACCATCTTAGGACCCAGCGGGCCCAGCTTAGAGATAAGAAAGAAATCGCCTTGTGAGAACTTGATCTGCTTTAAATGATATTTTCCTGGAAGGATTTAGTCTCGCCACTACCATTGTCCGGCGGTTGATACCCAATTATCCGACCTTTGTGGACGGTGTCCGCCCTAAAAGGTTTCGTCGAACCGTCTTGACTAGTGACCGAGAAAATATACGACGTGAACGTGATGACTGATTTTGTTGGCGGGTCAAAGGAGGAGGATTCTTGCGCAACATATACAATGCAGCTCGGAGAAAATTGTATTAAAGACAATCATTTTTTCTACATTACCCTGAATAATGGATTCAGTCAGATGGAAAAGATAATATGAAAAACGACTCTGATAAAGTTGTCCTAAACAGCGTTTAGAAAATGCGATTGTGCCGTAAAACCACCTGGTCCCTAGCATAAAACCGTCTCAAGGATGTGTTTATTGAAGAATCCTTTTACTCAATGACGTAATCAAACCCATAAACAACAAATTGTCATATGAAATGAGAATTTCCTCACGGACTTAAAGGATATGTCACTCCTTGAAGGGATCATAAACTTTTGTATTTGATGAATCGTGTCGGATGTAAGGCGAAAGGATTTCCGAAGTCATCGGCTATAATAAATCAACGAAAATTATCTAATTTATAGATACGTAAGATACTCTTAGCTTCATGTTAGGAAGTAAACAGTCACTTCATATTTTCCCCCCCCGGGACATAAAATATATGAGATGAGTGTCATCTTTGAAAGTTTATAAAAGTATCCCTATAAAAAGAAGTATGTCGCCCTCCACTAGTTGCTCACTCATGCTGCTTATAAGGGTCGCTGTTTTTGATTTTATAACATTTGTAGTTACCCTGTAGAAAATGTTATTCGTCCATAATTTATCCCCTAGGGCCGCCTTAAGATTTCAACACTTCAAGACTTCAATTGCCCTGGTTTAGTGTTGAAAGGAATCGAAGGAACACTTAATCTTAAATCATTTAGAGCTTACTAGCTGAGTATGGATTAAAAAATGGGAATCATAGTCAAGATTTCATGTGTTATACGTGACGAAGGTGACACATTCTTACGAAAGCATTTTAGAGGCTACCTCTAATCAAGCATAATTGCACTCACTTAAAAAGTAATAAAGTACACCTTTCTTATATATGCACGAGTGCACTCGGATTTATATTCTGCCTATTGAAGAGGTAAACAACAACACTTCCAGGTTAATAAATTGCTATATCGAGGGAAAAATTACATTACCAAGGATGCCACTTCTTTAAACAACATGTCGTTTACCTACTTGACTGGAGTATAGGCTTCTGGGACTCAGAGGGGTAGAACGGTTCAAATAAGAGACTAAAAGTGTGACTTTCGAAAACGAAGGATGTACTTTTTAAATTTGAAATATATTTTTTACAACACATGCTTTTAATGTAAAACAACTGGGTGGTATTTTCTCAATCCACTGACAACGGGAGTTAGGTCAGTTGGTTAGGCTTCAGAACCCGATATTTTTGTAACTTCGTTAACGAGTAGAGCCCGTTGAATTACTAAATATGCTATGAAAAATTTCGGCGGAAATTCATATTTAGAGCTGGAAAACACCCCTTGTTTACATAACACTATAAAAAATATTTGAAGGTTTTATTTACTGTAAACAAGTTTTTATTCACCTACTTATGTTTAAATAGTATTATTAAATATTTTTTAGCGGATATATTTGGAAAACTATTCTATTTACCTCGTACTTGTCTTAAAAACCATCTTCAAATATTTTCAAAGTTAAAATTTTTACTTTCAACGATTCCCACTGAAATTAACTGAAAAAAAGTTGAGTTATGCTTTTTATCGTGTAGTTTTGAAGACTGTGAGTACTTACGAATCGCAAGAAATTACCTCTAACATGCAAAACTACCACCCTATGTTAAAATGAGTTCTTCCTTATGAGCTCGTATGAGGCTGTAATTGCCTGTTCCAGCATCATTATTTTTACAATCACAGTAGCATCATACTTACGAAATAATTTTTACTTCAATATCGTAAAAACTACGGCCCTCCCTTCCAACAACGGAAATCGTGTAAAATAATGTTTTCTGTTAAAAAAATGTAAATCCGTAACTCATAAAAAGAAATGAATGTACAAGCAGTGAAAATTCAAAGAAAATAATTTTCTTGCATACAAATAATACAAAAAAATGTTACTTGTAACCAGTTTTATTTACATTCGATATGTATGTTTGTGCAATGCATTAATCGCTTCGAGCTTGGTAATAAATAAATAATAATAAGTAGGGAAATTTGTTAAAGGTTCTGAGTTTTTTCATTTACCTAACTACCACGAAACATATAAAATGTGCTAAGCTTTCTTACTTTGTATATTATTTCGAAAATTTTAAATACAATGATAACAATAGTACCGTCCAACTGCAGTGCCAATGTGATGTAATATCCAAGCACTTTAAATGTAAATCAAACGTGTATTTAAAAATTAATTTTGCATCAATTATAACTATTTTAATTGCTTTATAGTTTCTCTTTGTGATGTATACTTATCCTAGTAATGATATACTTCCAAAAATGTTTCAAACATAGTTGCGTTTTACATCACGAAAATGTTATCACGACTATATCTTCGCAGACATTACACTTTGGTTCATTACCAGTGTTAAAATAAAATTTTACAGGATTTCCGAAAGCAGGCTTGTTCTCTAGATATCCGCTTTTGCACCATGCATATTTAAATGAATTAACAAATCTGGGTGATGATAACTTATTGTGACTCAGAAACTGAAATTTAATGATATTATTTCTTGCATACAAATTAATGTCATGGCGCAAAAGAAGGACCATCAGAGAATTTTTTTATGAATCCCTTCCACATTCTAAATTTATACACATCCAGTGGCTGAATTTTATCCGTCATTCCTATAGGAATTATCATCAATTTAATATCTTTTGTTTTTGGCACAACTTGTTTCACTGTATTTTTACACTGTCCGCTCCGTGAATGTCCAGCGTTCTTCAAGTTAATTTAAATGATTTAGAGGCTGAAATGTAGACATTTCTAGGGCAAAATAGGTTTTTATCAACAATTGGACCAAACTTCCCACACAGAACCAAAAATAAAAAGGATAACAATTTTCCGTTCGCAGATATGGTGGATTGTATGGTGTAGCTGTGGGTCATGGAGGATGCAGACTGAATGACAACAGTCTTTTGCCACAGCAACTTTGATCCGAAACTTTACTTTTTCTATAAATTCCTTATATATTGCTTTTCCATTCTCCTCCTGGTTAGCAGAGGAATATGTGATAGACTTTGTCACGTTTCGTGACACAATATTATGTTTCTTTTTGAACTGCCGGACGTACCAATTGTGATGCTTTAAGCCAAGGCATATTCAATTCTGCTTTGGTTTGCAGGGCCCATCTGCGAAGATCAGTAGTCATGTGTAGTTAATTTTGAATCAGTTGCGTCTTTAAAGCTTTGTAAAGTGAATTGTAAAACAGGATACAATTTATCTTTCTTATCACTCCCACTTTCCGTTTGTGAAGCTGTCGCTCTGAACAAACTTTTTCAAATTTTTGCTGAACAGATGACAGAAATAGCATCTTTCTTTTCCCTCCTTGCCAATAAGTAACTGCTTTTTGTTTATATTCGAAGTTCACTTTCTCGGGCTAAACATGTTGGATCTTTTAAATAATCTTCTTTATGTTCTCTGATTTCATTATCTTTGAGAGTTTGTGTTTCGATATCATCAACATTTAAAAACAATTGTTGTATACTGTCAATTTCAAGAAAAGGGTCTTCCATGCTTCTTTTATGTCTTCGATTGTATCTTTTAAATAGATTTCATCCTCTGTAACTTCCGTTTCTTTATAGTTCACTGCACTGAACATCATCGTCCAAGTAATACACGCGGTACTTTTCTTTCTAATAAAAAAGCACGTTTAAACAACTACGACAATTGCACGCTACTGCTTTGTCCTCACATGTTTAGTCATTGAAATATCCAAATTTGAGGAGGTGGTTTTTCATGTTAGGGGTAATTCCTTGCGATTCGTAAGTACTCATACTCTTCAAAACTACACGATAAAATTTAACTTTTGTTCAGTTAATTTCAATGGGGATTTTTGAAAGTGAAAGATTTAACTTTGCCCAGAAAATATTTGAGGATGGTTTTTAAGACAAGTAAGGGGTAAATAGCTTAATTTTCCCAAATATTTCCGCTAAAGAAATTTTAATAATACTATTTAAACATAAGTAGGTGAATAAAAATTTGTTTACACTAAATAAAACCTTCAAATATTCTTTATAGTGTTATGTAAACAAGGGATGTTTTCCAGCTCTAAGTATGAATTTCCGCCGAAATTTTTCATAGCATATTTAGTAACTCAACGGGCCCTACTCGTTAACGAAGTTACAAAAATACCGGGTTCTGACGCCAACCTAACTCCCCTTGTGAGTTCTCCATAGCTTTCATTGTTTCACAACCAAATGTAAAAATGGTAACCATGTAACTAAATTAATGCATATTCAGGATACATGAGATACACGGTCAGATTTATTATATTTTATTTTAGCATGCAGATCCCCAGTGGGCGTTTCAATTACCATATATTCTCCAAATGCCTGCATTTGGGGCTAGAGCATTATTATCCCATTCGGGTATAAATTTCACGAACCGGTTACTTTTGATCCCATCCGTGCCAGTAAACGTTTACACCAAGATTATAGGGGATTATTATTGAGGTGAACATTCACTTTATTCCTCTCGGTCGGAAGTGATTTGCGATGGCAGACGTATTGCAAAAGTTCGCACATGAATGCACACACTGGAGTTGGATACCTATAATTTAAAATTCCCCATCTGAACCGCTGAAGTTGAACGGTTTGTACAATTTCACTAAGGCTGAAACATGTTATTTTTCTATTTCCAATTCACTTAGGGTATAAATAGCTTGCTTTTCGATTTTCACTTCACCATCGTGAGGGTTTTTTATGGCATCAATATCACTTCCATTATACATGCTATTTCCTACGACGTTTCCTTATTATTACATTTTGATTTTATATTCCGAAAAGCAGGGAAAATGACAACATGAAAACCAAAGCAATGACTGCAGTTTTGTCATATATTCAACATTAGGCAAAATTTGTGATGAGTACTCGGATTTTGATATGCAGTCTGTCTCATAAGAACATATCTCATATTATTCCTAGACATGTGGTACGGGGCTATGTAATCCTTAGATTACATTTTCGCAAAAATAAATCCAGTTCATTTTGTGTTCAACTGCCGAAGTAATAAGAGTAAAGCCTAATGAGTTCCGCATTTAAAGAGCTTTTTGAAGTTGTGTCCCTAACAAACCACCCGAAGAAATCAAAAATGACTGTTAAGCAGGTAGCTAGTTATACAAAAACTTCTGTAGCATTCGTGAAGAATAGAAAGCTAGTCTGTCTGTGTCGTGGGTACAGACAGATGACATAAATACGTCTACAATGTCCGCCAAGAGATCGTTTTATTGTCACGGGTATCAGGGAGGAAGGAAGGTAGGTAGGAAATAAGCAATAAAAGTAATATTGCGTGTAAGTTTCCAGATGCGGCGAAACGATCTCAAAATAGCAGCGCGGCCCATTCCGTTCCGCGCGTGACATCCCAATTTATATAAAATAAATTTTTGATACTTTAATTCTTTTCATCGGATTTTCTATTAAGCTCCTAGTACGAGAGCAAATTTATAGACGTATTCACTTCAAAAGAGCATACATATATGTATCAGTCCATGCAATCTGATTATTGACAGCAGACATAAAACGTTAGTACATTAAAGAAACCTATGTTGACCATGAACCAAGTTCAAAAACGCAAATTTGGGACGTGATTGGGCAGAGGTCATCTTTACGGACGAGAGTCCTTTTTGGACAACAAACATCTCCCAAACTGCTTGGACGAAAAAAGGCGAAATAGCGATCTAACGTACCGTAAAACATCCGGGGAAGGTACACGAGTACGGATGTATTCAGCAAACGGTTTCGTCAGACTCATCCCGTTTACGGACAACTTGACCGCTGCAAAGATATTTAGATTGTACCGCATAGGATTATTAAAATCTACCGAAAAGTTGTTTGAAACCGGTAATAACAACTGGACCCTGCAGGAGGATAACACGAAACACTGAAGTCGAATTTACACATAATAGAAGGAAAATAAAGGTGTCGAAAAAATGAGCTGACCATCTGTCTCCAGATGTGAAGTTGCGATAAAAGGTGTGAGAAAATTATTGCAAATGGCGGCGATTGGACCCCATAATAAAATTTTTCCGAAAACCATAAGATAAAACACTTGCTTTTGTTACTTTCTTGTGAGATAGACTGTATCATTCAATTTATTTGTTGTGGTTCGACTTGGTCAAATCAATGACCTTAATAAAGTGGAGTCGGGCACAATCGCACTAGGTCATACTTAGACTTGGACGTATTAAGTAACAGTTATGGAAAGTAAGCACTTTAAAACAGTCCTAATACCTGAAAATAGGAGCAATTGGCTTATTAACGCTGCTGACACCAAGATAGTGCGTCCTTCCGGCAAAGACGTCTCCTGAATAGCCTTTACGTAGCTCTCTCAGGAGTATTTAAGATTCTCCCAAGACAAAAACAGGACACCGAATTATTCGCTTGATCTAAATTGGAACCCAAGGAGCCTTAGTGACTTATGTTATACCCTCACTTTATATTTGGCCTCATTTCCGAGTGACCACTCGGTGGGGAATCCGAGAATTAAGAAGAATCCCCCGACAATTCACAATAAAATATGTCGGTTGGCCGTAACTCACTTAAGTTAATTCATTTCCCAGAATGCGGGCATTTCCTTAAATTTGTTTAACCCCTAAGACACAACTTCCTTATAAGGAACTCGTTTTATGGCAAGTTTTTATCTATTAAAAAGATTATTCCCAGAGACTGGCTGTTTCTAACTATTTCATCCACCTTTTTTCTATAAAGCTTTAAGCAAGCCATTTTGCTGATTTTGCAGATCTTATAACTATTCGTCTTATTTCTAAATTAACTCCTTAAGGAGTTTAGCTCTTCTAGCTCTTTTCTTAAAAGTGAATGAGCACGGTGATGACCCTTAATTACTTAAATAGCAACTGTTAGTTTTCGAGTGTTGAGTTAAACCCACCTGCAAACTGAATTTAATTCGTAAACAATTCCTAAAGAGGAAGTAACAAAAAGACTAGAAATTGTTCAAAGGCCTTCAAATATACAATAGCACTTAAGTTTAATTGGTCTGGCTTTAATTGTGCTGCAATGAGAGCGAAAGAAGTAATTATAGTGTAGGAGATTTCACGTAGGTACTCTTCAGACGGAGAGCAATTTGCTAATCACTTCATAAGAAATTCCCGTGACTTTCTAGCTAGCTGTACCAATACTTTAGAACAGATATGTAGTAGGGAGGACGATTCTAAAACAACGAATACCCGCCTCCAAGGACGTTTCTAGGGTGCTAGAAATTGCCTCTCACCAAATATGCTCCTCGTCCACTGGACAGTAGTAGACAGAGATTTTCCAAATTAATTTTATTAAATTATGAGCATAGGTATACGGATTTCCCCCCTCTTAAATTTTCTGTATCTATATCTAAATAAATAAGATTCTAGTTTTTATTATATTAAATATTACCTAAATTTAATTCTAAATTGACTGTTAATTTTGATTTTCTAACTTCTAGTATTTTACTAAATAATTATGAATCGAGGATTTTCTGAAAAACTCATAAATAAGCTCTAACTCAATTAAGAATTTCATACAAACTGTCAGCTTGTTTGACCGTTTGGCCACCCGATATCCTGATCAGCCGATCAGTTGACTGCCTAACCCCTTTCCCAGCGACCGGCTAATACACGTATATTACATACTGACCAGTTTGCCCAATAAGCGGCCGATCCATTGACCGGTTGATCCACTAAGTGGCTGATCTAAAAAACAGCTGATTCATCAATCAGCTGGCTCACTGAATGGCTGATGGGCTTATACTCTGGCCTCCTCACATCCAAACCACTACATTTAGAAGGACCACGATGCAAGTATGCAAATAGTAATTAAAATAAATGGATATCTAAATTAACACCCTATATTTTCGTAAATACAAATAGAGATAGCAAATAACTCAAGACTACAAGAAACATGTGGGTGAAATTCCTTACATATTTTTACTTTCTTACATTTTTGTTTTCCAATGGTGCTCAATGGATAAATGAAGTTCGAACAAAAGACCACTTGAAATGATAAAATACGACAGGTAGTGCTATTTGATTTTTCAGAAAATGCCCGGGAATCAGGAAAATCCTACGAAAAAGACCAACAACACAAGAGAAGAAGAGAGTTTTCAGGCAGGTATGGTATTCGTCTTCCTTGGGGGAAGGCGTGTCTTTTTCACAGTGGTCATAGTGGATTTCATCCACCTGAAGTTGATCAGACGTGAAAATATCTTCCAAGCCCTTTAAGAATTCTTCAAATCCAATTGACTTCAAATTTAGCCAATTTTGTCATATATTCGTGAGGAGGCTTCTAGGGATGTTCACCTGTGTATCTACGCCACAAGACCGAAATCTTGCCAATTTTCTTTGGTATCCCAGCGCGCCCAGTACGTGGTGGGAAATGTGTATCGAATTCGTAAGACGAGACCCGCTTACGGACACACATCCATCCAATGTTATGCCCTTCCCTTCGACGGCGGTAATCGATATGTTGAAGGAAGCTACTAATTTAGAAAGAAACCACGGAGTCTTAGAACCCATGATGTTCACAGAGGTGGTAAATCGATGAAGCTGGGAAAGATACGCATCCTAACTTTTCACAAATTTGAGGGGAACCCCAAGATTATCTTAAGACGTCTATAATTCTACACTGACGAACGCTTTAATAATAACAACAAAATGGATTTTTCGCATAATTTTACTTACGTGTTTATAACGATGTAAACTGATTGTTAAACTTCCTTAGAGTGAAACAAACAAAAAGGGGTAAGGGATCTTTCCCACTGCAACTATGATTTTCAGAGTTCCATACTTAAAACTGGGAAAGTGGGGTCTTTCTGGTCAGAGTCATGCTTTCATTCGTCCATCAATTTCTTAAATATTGACTTGAGATTTGGAAAAGTTATACAAGAAGTTTGTTTTCCCTGAGCCTGCATGTCGGATTCCGTTTGTTGCTTGCTTTGAATTTCCTAGAAATATATAAAATAACAAACAGAAAAGCTTGGAAATCTGTAGTATATCGAGGACTCTAAAGACTATAAAGAAAACCAGATCGAAATTCTTCTAAATTATTGTGCACAGCAAAAAAAGGGGAAGACCAGAAACATTGACCTGCAGCATTTGAGGGGAGCAGAATCGGAAGGAGAAGTTTTATTGGGATTATGGACAACTGATTATAAAAACTGTTTAATTTTAAAATAAAGTGGTTTTGATTTTAAAATAGAACACTATCTACTTCGTAATTTTTCATTTGAAATGGCAGGAGTAATGGTGGTGGTAGGATATTATAGTAAAGCATCGCACCCAGGTGATCCGTCGAGGCTTTACATTTGAATCAAAATATTTCTGCTGCAGATGAAAGTAGTATAGTTAAAATCAAAGTTCACTTGTGAAGGTAAAACTATATCGGTTTTTAATCTTTTTCTCAATACAGTTAAAACGTTTAAGATTCTTATTTTTGTACATCATACTTCCAATTTATGTGTTAAGTAATATTATAGCTCTAGAAAACGTTGGTTTCCAGAATTTCGGAACTGGAATGACTTCATAATTTATGTGATAGCCTGCCTATGAGTTAAATTGCTAAAATCTGCATACAAATTAGTTTTAACCTCAAAGTGCAAGAAAGGGAATTAATCTTTACATGCGGGGAATTACATATACCCTCTCAGGACCCAAGTTCATGCTTTATTCATCTCACTGACGCCTACAGCTCGGTGGTGCCACTCCCATGTAAGATTGACTAAATAACCTGGGCCTCGAAATGTACAAACGCAGACAATGCTAGATTGCTTAGCTGGTTATTCGATTCGGTCGACACATCTCAAGTTTCCAAAGTGAAAGGAGTTTTCGATAAACCCTATCCCTAAGCCTTCTCATCCCGGAGGTGGGCTTTGGACATACACGAAATAGACGGTTCTAATTAAAACTGCAAGCGGCTGGAGAACCCGAAGAAGAGTCAATTTATAAGAAATTCACGCACTAGAGCGAAGTATTTGTAAGCAATGCAAACATTGAAGAGAAACAGTTCGTCAGCCCCGAAGCCCGAATCTATTGAAGGGTCCATCACAGCCCAATCAATCGCTCCTTAAGCCAGGGTAAAGTCAACAATTGCTTGATGACTCTCGGCGATTTGAATCAGTTTAAGGAAATCCTATTGTGTTTATTCGAAGACCTTTTAATTAGTCGATTAGACACCGGCTACCCAGAGCCCCCAATTACTAGGGTTACCTGGATCTGGCCGACGAATCATTTTAGAGAACTCTTGTCGTCTTAAGGCACTTGTCCCTTTAAAAGACGACGCCTTGAAGACCGAAAAAAGGTCAACGTCTATCTCCACTTGCGGGCAAGAGGAAAAGAGTGGGCTTAATAAGTTATTCAGCTTGCAACATATTCATGAGAAGGGGGATGTCGCATTCTACTCAGCAGATGACAACCTACTCAGGCCTATGCAAAACGCATTCTTGCCTATGTTTAATTCAGAAAAGGATTAATTCTAAATTTTCATCAGTTCGACTTCTGCAGGAAATATTCTTCGACCTAGTTGAGCTAGCCGGGACAGCCGTCCCGGCCCGGGCGTGTGAACTGAGTTGCCGGCAGTTTATTTGGTCTTTCCGAGGAACCGAACAGGGCTTTACATTTCTAATTAAATTTTCCTGGGAAAGTCGTGAACTGTTTTTATTAAACATTTACGCAGGAAACCCCACAGCATGGCAGCATGACTTTCCTGCCACAACCTTCACCCAACTCCATCCTCCTGTGGCCGCCGAGAGGGCCCTTGTCACTCTAATAAATAATTCTACTGCAAGCAAGGTCGTACTTGGCTGCAGTTAAATTTATTAGCGCAATTTTATTGTTCAAAGTCGACAAAATGGCGATTAAATTAGATTATTTCTGAAATTCGTTCAGGCCCACCTGTCCGTAGAAAAGGGTCTAATTTGTAACATCTACGAAACATAACCAAGACCACACGCTAGATATTTGTGGACAAGGCCTTAAAGTTTGTGTGCTCATGGTAAATTTACGATTTCCGTAGGTTTAGAATTTTAAAGTAGTTTTTTATATATTTGGACCTACATAAAAACGTCGGAGAAATTGATAGTAGCAAATTCACTTCCCTCATCTCTTTATTCGTATCTCACAGTACCTTCTAAGATTACTACAGTCTATAATTCTTTACGTAAGGAACCTAGACCAGTGGTAATGCAATTGCTGTACAATCTTGAAGCAGTGGTTCTGACTTCTGCTGGATTCTAGTCCTGTACTCTTCATTAAATAGACTGTGAAGAAATTGTACCTCAAACATTTATTTGAATGGCATCTACTTGCTTAATAGAACATATATGTGAAACTTTGAAAAATTGTTAAGCACATCATTAGAGTTTCAAACAGCAACTTTTTTACCGTAAATTTGAAGTGTGAGAAGAACTTGGGAAAAATCTACAGTGGCATTCTCTTCTAAACGATTTATTTACAGAACTAAAAAAAAAATGAATAAGATCAACATACATTCGAGTAAAATATCATTTATTGACGTACTGCTATCTGATCCTAATTCATCGATTATTTAATAGATTATATTATATTTATTTTTTGTATCTAATTTTACTTGCCTTGAGAGTTTCAAAAATAAACATTATGAAAAATGCCGTGGTCATCATTGCCCCAGGCCTGGCAGATCGCCACAAAAGATTAAATTCACACTATACAATTAGAAAAAGACAGAATTTAAATACTAGGTAAAAGAATTCCAAAGAAAATTAATGTAGAGAAAATAAAAAAATTGCAAATTTACATTGTAAGCAAATAAGGGAGAAATAAATCTAGTCCACTTGGCAATAGGTCTGTGGGGTATAGCCAAGGCGTAAGCCAGTGATGGCGGACCTTTTTCTTGTGGGTAGAGATTATATTAATTTTTTTTTAAACTTGACTGTGGTTCAGTTCAGACATAATTACGTGCAACACAAAAACATAAAATTGCATACAATGCATTTAGATTTCATTTCGATAATTGGACAACATTAGATTTTATAATGAAGGAAACAGTTTATTCAGATTTTACGTGAATAAAAGTATAAAAAGTAAAACTATTATTCCCACTACATATTTAACGCGGAATTTGTTGTTGATTGTTTTTGGCACTTCTTCTTACCGGGTATGGTAACAATTTTGGCGCATCTTTATTTTTCCATGTAAAAATCCATTTGAAATTTCGTTCACTCTGTTCTAGTACCTCTTTTAGACAATCGATTCTCGAATGAAATGATGAATGTCCATCAGAATTGTACAAAAAATAAAAAGTCAAGATATGATTAGCAGTTTTTTGTCCTTTCTACAAACACACAAGCTCCTCTGCGCTTTATTTAAAATTGGTGTTTTGATTTATTTTTCTTTTATTAGTTATGGGAAAAATATCGCTTTGGGTCATTTAAAATCGTGATGTGGGTCCGTCTGTGACCCACGGGTGAGAGGCTCACTGGTCTAAGCTTTCCTCATCCCGAAAGCTTCACAGCTTTTAAAATAAAACTACTAAAGCTTATTTCAACTCCTCGAACCATTTTGGTAAACTTTCACTCTTAAAAAGTTTACTGTTAAGCTAGTCCCAATTATGCTCATTTCGATTGTGAGCTTGGAAAACAAATACTTTTGCTCAGAACTAAGAACACACCCTTCCAAATCACACTTGTCAGAATATGACGTGCGTCGGTTTTCATGTGCGTTATTAACAAACGTTTTACAAGACGAAGTCATATTTCAACAAGATTACGTGTAAATAAATGTACTAGTGTGATTTCAAAGGATATAATTACTCGTATCCCATAAAATGGGAAGCAATAGCAACGATGATGACGGCTCTGGTAAGGAAAACGCCAAGTGCCAAACAATGCTCTTATTTTTTAAAACCAAAACTTCTTAGCTTCCGGCTCCGAATCTGGTTCTAGCCGAGGTAGTGTAAGCCGCAGCCCTTCGCCACAGACTGCTCCAACACCTGGATATTCACTCGAGCATCATGACCCAAGGTATTTAACTAGTTCTTCACTTTGCATAATGTTGGTAAAATTTGTTTATTTGAAGATCCCCTGGCAGTATAAGCCGATCCAGGTCAGGAACACCACAAAGCAGAGGCTCTGGCAGTCCTGGATCGCCTAGATCGCCTAGATCACCTAGATCTCGTTCAGCCACACCGCGGAGTAATAAATCTGGCTCACATCGTTCACGGTCCGGTACACCGCACAGCAGACGCTCTGAATCCCAACACTCCGACGGCTCTGACCGATCGCGGAGCAAGAGCCCAAATCAAAGCCCAGGACGAGGGAATGTGGATGGGAACGACAGTCGCTCGCAGTCGCCAAACCTTCAAATCGACGATCAAGCGGGTTCCGACCGGTCAAGATCCCATTCGAGAACTCCTTCCAAAGGTGGTTCAAGATCACGATCCCGAAGTTGTGGCTCAAAATCCCGTTCGCGGTCGAGAAGCCACGCTTCTAAATCAAAATCGCGGTCGCGTTCGCGATCAGGAACGCCTGCAAGTAAGGCTTCTAAATCGAAGAGTAGGAGCAGAAGCAGGAGTCGTTCTAGATCGGTTAGATCTGGTTCTCATCATAGCAGGTCGAAATCTAGATCACGTTCTAAGTCTAGGTCGAGATCGAAGTCCAGCAGTGGCGGGACAAGAAGCAGAAGTGGATCTGAGAGTGATTTTGGGAAGAGAACAAAACGTAAGGCGGTAAAAAGTAGTGGATCTGAGTCTGATGCTAGCCAGAAAGGTCCAAAGAAAAAGAAACGCATAGTGCAACAGTCCGACGAAAGTGATGAAGAAGATGGGAAGAAAGAGGGTGTAACTGCGGATGCCCTTTTCGGGGATGCTGACGACATCAGCACTGACGAAGACGAGGGCAAAGAGGAAAAGTCAAAGGAGAGATCCAAATCTAGATCTAAGTCACGTTCTAGATCGCATTCTTCAGAACGGAGAAGTTCTAGCGATCACCGCCGTAGCAGGTCTAAAGAGAGGGAAATGGACATTCGTCTGGAAGACTTCGAGGAACGAGAAGAAGAACCAGAACCAATCCCAGAGACTCGCATTGATGTGGAGATACCCAGAATTGTAACAGACCTCGGCAAAGACATCCTCTTCGTCAAATTGCCCAACTTCTTATCCGTAGAAACGAGGCCGTTCGATCCCGAGACTTATGAGGATGAAATCGACGAGGAAGAAACAATGGATGAAGAGGGCCGACAGCGAATCAAGTTAAAAGTAAGCAACACTATTCGATGGAGGGAAATTATGGACAAGACTGGTACCTTTGTGAAAGAGTCCAACGCTCGGATGGTCAAGTGGTCCGACGGTAGTATGAGTCTTCACTTGGGGAATGAAATCTTCGATGTTTACCGCCAACCGCTGCAGGGAGACCACAATCATTTGTTCATTCGTCAGGGTACCGGTCTTCAAGGCCAGGCTGTGTTCAGAACTAAGCTTACGTTCCGGCCACACTCTACAGAATCCTTCACGCATAAGAAGATGACCATGTCGTTGGCCGATCGGTCTCAGAAGACAAGCGGGATTAAGATCCTCACCCAAGTGGGCAAAGATCCAACAGCCGATCGCCAGTATTACCTCAAAAAAGAAGAAGAGAAGCTCCGTCAGGCCATGCGAAAGCAACACCAAACCAAGCCGAAACGAGGTGGACGAGGCGGGGAACGAGGGGCTAATGATTCACACGCTGGTCCGAATTCATCTTACCGTGATCACGATGAAGGTAGTGATGACGAGAATGCCATTTCTCTCAATGCCATCAAGAACAAGTACAAGAAGCATGATACGAAGCAAGGCGCCGCCATCTACTCCTCGGACGATGATGATTCTGATTTCGATGCTAGGAGGAGCAAAAAAATAGATAAGACGAAGGCCCTAAAAGCGCTTAGGGACTCTGATTCGGAATCAGATGGCGGTCAGGAGGACAAAGACGGAGAAGGCGGAGATGAGGATGAGGGGGAGCAGAACGGTAGTGACGCAGGGGGAGACAGTGACGAATAGTTTGATGTTACGATTTTATGTTTAAAATACCCTCAATAAATTAACAACTTCCTTAACTTGCTGAATGCTTTTCTTAACCGTTTGCTTCTCTTCCTATTTTAGAAATACTCATTTGTGAGGGTTCAAATTGGAACAGTAGGGTAAGAACAATAATACACAGCCACTGTAATAAATATTCAACATTTATATCAGCTTTAAGTACAAGAATATAAATTAAGGAAATGTTCCATCGCTCCGCAGATAAAACTTCTCGCGAATATCATTTTCATCTTCCTTATAGAACTACAGAAGCTAATCTAATTCCATCCGTCTTGGGATATTATTGTTCTTACTATTGCTTAAAAACGGTCGTCTTAAAAGAACTATTTACATAAAAAATACTCTAGCTCTCTAGTTCTGTGTGCTGGCTTAGACTAAAATCTCTTTCTTCAAAATAAAATAAAGTAATAAAACGTAAATATCATTCAAAAGTTTTTGTATAAAGATTAGAAAAACCTAAAAATATTCAGCGTGAGTCTGTAGCCGCCCACTTGTGATTTTATCTTTTGCCGGTACTAACATCCTACTCGACAATTATGCTGCCGTAGCAGTCTTAGTTTTAATCATAGTCCGTTCACTCGTCCTGGCAGAAAAGATTGCATCCGGGACGGGCATCACTAAGGCGATTCTACGTTACTCTTCAGTAATTTCAGTGGAGTTTACGAGATTTTCTAAGGATTACTAGGCGAGTATAGATAGTCTCTAGGATGTTATCAGCAGGCCTGCGCCAGAAAGATGATAAAAACTTTACATAGATCACGAATGATTTTTTATACCTGTAACCGAAGCGAATTCATTTCGTAGCCACCTTTGCTCTGCATCTGGTTCTGTATGGCATTCAGGTGATTCGATGAGAGTTCAACATCCGCGGATCCTATATGTCCAGTGTGAACAAAATTCGTCGGATGGCCAATCATAGATCGGTCTATCCGCAGTCTTTGATGACGCCTTCTGGACGGCGATTGTGGTTGGTGGAAGCAGCACGAGAACCATTGGATCCAGATATCTCCAGTGCTCGCCATCTTGTTTGAAATCCTATTCTGTTGGTTCGCCACGTTGACGGGGAAAGAACTGCACACTCAAGATGAAAGGTTTTTTTTCTAACTTTTTGTAGACAGTCTTACAGTTTTTTTAACAAGCGAGGCTTTTATCCAAGTGTTTTGTTAAAAATTTATCACACAACCTGTAATATAAAACATCATAAATTTAGTGCAGTACACTTACAAAATATTATACATATTTAAAACTTCATCTATGAAAAATATAATGACAATTTTAAGTAATTTTAACCCTTTTATTTCAAAGGCATTTGAACCAACATTTTCAAAAACTTCTGCCGCAGTCATAGTTACTACCCAATAATAAAGCCAACATGTCGTTATCTTCTACTCTTTTGAAATCTAGAGCAAACCAAACCACATTTTTTTATTTGCAGAACATGGAAAAAATGCAATTGAAATTACCCACATACGAGTTGAATTTCAAGTAGACTGCTTTTTAGTGATTTATAATATAAAAATCTTTTTAAAGACTCGACCTTTCAATTGGATAGAAGGATAAATGCAAATATTTTATGTTATAAATAACAGAGTACTATATCTTTACCTTCTTTTATCTTTTCGCGATAAATTTCCAAACAAAATTGTTACGAAATACGTTTCAACAAATTTTTCATACAATTAATTACAAAACGGGTAAACAGTCGTGGAATCCTAAACAAAAATATACACGGTATTCCGCAAAATCATTTTTCAGTCGAAAAAACATTTGTGTAAAAGTTGCTTTTATTGCCCCAGTTGGATTGCACACCTTGATCTAAAAAACAAGCAAATAAAATTAAAGTGTAAAAGCCAGTGAACGAAATCGAAACCGAGTGATACAAAACCCGGTGATCGAGTGATATAAAAACTCGATCAGTTGACGAAACCGTGGCGGGTGAAGCCAGGCCTTTTGAGCATTTAGACCAAAAAAATACTTTTCATTTCTAAGGGCACCAGAGCAGATCGACGATGTTCAGGAGTCGCTCTAGCCGTAAAATCGTCGTTCAAGCCCACCGGTAAAATCGTCAATGAGATAGATCACTGTTTAGCAAGCAGAAAGCAAAATTTCTTACTTTTCCACGAAACAAGCATCACGCACCCGTGGCTCCAAGGGAAAGGTGAACATAAAGTTCGACAGCTTTTTTTAGTGAATTTAAAAACTCGAAAGGTTTTATTAAAACGTGGTCCAAGCACTCGTCGAGTGAGATGTGTAATAAACGAGAAATTTACTTGCTACCAACACGTCCGGGGCTCATATTTCATTATCAGCTCGCTGGCCAAGGTGAGTGATTAAACAAGAAAGGTGTCCGGTGCGGGAAAACGAAAAATGGCTAAAAAAGAGCGGCTGTTTGCTTGCATGGTCAAAACACTTAGCTCCGCACCGTGAGGTATAAATTTCACTTTTTTCAGCGTCCTTTGCATAGTGCCGAGCTTGTTTTTAGTACGATGCAGCGATACCCAAGAGTAAAAACAATAAAGAAAAAACTTCCGTATTTAAAGCTGAAGTCACTAAGCAGAGAAAGACCATGTAGAGTCATGTTCAAGGGGAAGATACTATGACTCACAGCTCTTCGTTTGGACTGGTCTGGGCCAATTTTTCAACGTACCCTTTTTTCAGCTACCACAAATATAAGGATCCACGTTATTTGAAAATTACCGCTTAAATAGCAAGATATAACTCCTATTGTATTTTAGCCTCCAGTTGGCTTACTAGCTAAGGTTAGTCAAACACGAATCACATTCTTAATCTTTTTCCGGATCTGATTTTCATAATTCGCTAAATAATGATAAAGATTTCGTCATGTTTCCTTAATTTTTAAACTTCTCTGAATAGCAGTGTATACTAAGCGCCAATTTTACATTCTAGTGAATTATTGCAAAGTGCTAGACACTCTGGTATTTGTTCCTAACTCCCCTGTAATTTTGTAACCTTATACATTTTGAAATTTGTAAAAACACTCTAGTTTTTTTTCGAAAAGTAATCGATTTTATTCTACATCAGTGCAGTTTGAAAAATAACGAAGGGGGTGATAACAAAACATTAAACAACTGCAACGAGCGCTGGCCGATTTCCTTTGCGTATGTGATAAGACCAGTTTTTTATTGCACTGATACAGCGACCCTGTGCTTTTATAAGCCTAACGCAATTACGTGATTACATCAGGCGTACATTTTCAGGTACCACACCCTTAAGGGATATCTTTACTCCCTAAAAAAATAGGTAATTTCAAATTAATGTGAACCAAATGAGGTTTAGGAACTTTGCGTTTTAGTTATCAGATTCTAATTTTCCGATTTTATTTTATTTCCTATCCACTTTTTTAACAAATTATAAATTTATATTAAAATCTCTTGTTTCAGTGAAATACTGAAGTAGAAGAAAAATAAAATAGGAAAAAAACTTCCCAAAAATGCCTCTATGATAATTTCCTTTTTTAAATTACTGTTAATAATATCATAAAAGATTACAAAATCCCGAGGAATAAAAAATAGAATTGTTTTAAAGAATGAGAATTTACATATTTTGTAAAGATCCTTTTACGTGTGGGACAAGTCAGCATATAGGTATACTATAAGAATAGACTGTCCGTATGTTTACCATATGACGACGTTATTTATCTGGTCTGGTTTGATGCGATCACAAATTAACTGGCCTTTATATCCTTTCTTTTCGACGTGAAAAGTGAAGAAACTTTTTAACAAAATAAATTTAATGAATGCGCTTTGAAGAAGGAAAACCAATACAAAAAGTGATACTATAACAATTTCATCTTTGTGTAACCTTAAATTTCTGTACAAATTATATATACAATTTGTTTAAGAAATTATAAAACATTGGCTTAGGTTTTATAAAAACAATTTTCTTCAACTTAAATTCAACATTCTTCCCCAATTCTGCTCATTTTACTTTTATCCAACGCCATTTGTTTGTCCGTTTTATTGCATTCTTTTTTTTTCCATCTAAAAATATTTCAACAGATTCACGTCTGACCCACTAATCTTAGAATTTGCAGGAAATGTAGTAAAATTTTAAATGAAGAAGAAGGATGCTATTACTGCTCTTCCAGAAATACCCAGAAGGTCATAAAACACAAGTAAGTTCATCTTTACGGCACTTGCTTTCACCTTTAAGAACGAATCGTCCGAAGAGGCTGAAGTGAATGCCAAAAATATGTCAATACTTTTGCTCGGCTGATATTCCACGAGCAGAGGATTCACACCACACCCACACCATTCCCGTGCCTCTTATCTCCCGCGTTCGTTAATATTATTTTCTTAAAAATTAAGAGCTGGGTTATCTCCAGTGCACTGATTCAGACAAGATCCGTACTTAGCGGTGAGATTAATTAGAAAATTAAAATTTTAATGATTCACTCGATGCATATATTTATTCTGACATGGAATGATAATCGCTCCGCTAAAGTAAAAGCAACAGATAAAATCCTCTAGATGCAGATCGCATGTTGCGTTAGAAAATCAAAGAAATGGGATAAAGTCTTCGGGTTAACTGTTTTAACCTTATACTTCTTAAGAATTTTAGTTGAACTGTTTTCAACTGGTGTAAACGAACGCCCCCAGCACAGTTTTTCGTAACAGACTTTTGAATAAGATCAGTACATTTCCGGCAAGTGTACGTTAAATTTAACATAACTAAATAATCGATACACCAAAAATTCAGACAAATAAGGTTAAAAGTATAATCAAAAGACGAAGCATGTGCTTTTGGTTTTTTTTTATCACAAAACGGATCACTCAAATTAGAGACTCTATCAAAATTGTCCATTTGGTTCGGATATTGTTTGCAACAAACATTTTAAACAAATAAACAAATAAAGATGAATGAAAGGCCACTCTTTCAAAAGCAAAATTTATTATGGCTGATTTAAAATCGAAATTTAGTAAGCGGCGTACTCACGCACAATAAACGGCCTCCGCCTAACGCACATCACCTTTGATCATATCATATTTCTCAAATTCAATTTCTGCTTATTACGTTCGCACTATTTACGTGCTAATTTCAAACTAATCGGAGATGACATGCAAGCGAAGTGAGGTTGCAAAATAGGAAACCGAACGCAATGTAATCCAAGCAGTTCGAGCGGCCAACAGGTAACTATGATGTGATCAAATTCTCCTTCAGGTGATTGAGTAGATTGCGGTTATTAACCGCAACCTGCTCAAACGTAAGTTGCTTGCTTACTGACTTCGGTCTGTTATCTTGTTCAGACGATGATTCACCCACTCCGGGATTAAGGTGGACGTCGTGTGCCATCTTAATGCTTTATTTGTGACCGGTGCTGCGGTTTGGTGACAATGAAAACGCCGGAGGACTTTACTCGTTGGATTTCTTGGAGGTGGGTCCGATTCTTTATTATTCGAGTTTAGTATTCTTCGCAATTTTAAGCAATTTCACTTTGTTTGCTATACGCACTAAATATGGTAAACAGGCAAGAAGTCTTCACAGTTGGACGAATATGGTGCCATAAAAAGAAACAGACTGATTTATTTAAAACTTAGCAATAAGTAAGAGTATCCGAAAATATTTTGCACTCAAAAAAAAAAAAATTAATATTTCCCAAATGTAATTTTTTAAATCTAAAATCTTTCTTTTAGATAAAAATAATTTACTATATTTCTCCTGTCTTATTCCTTTAAATCATGTAGTAGTAATTAATTTTATTAGTTCAGAATCAAATCTTTGTTTACAAAATGTTATTTTTAGAAATTGAATAAAAATTTAATATAACAATAAATTCATATAATAGCATTTTTAGAAATTAAGAAAACAAAAATCGCACATAGTACTAGAGAATTTTATACAAACAGAAATATGTAGTATTATAGAAATTATTTAAATATTCTAGCAGTGACTAATGTTTTTAGATAATAAATAAAATAAAATGATGAACTTTTATGATTTCTAAAAATGTTTTTCTTGAAATTATCTTGAACGTATTTGATGAATGTATTTGAAACTCTTAGTTGATAAGTTAGTTTATTCGAAGTACACAGTCAAATAGAAGTAAGTGGGAGACTTGTATGAGTCTAAAACAAATCTTAACACTAGACATTAACCTAAAAACCAAGTTTGAACTTGAATTTTAGTTTTAGACTAATTTATCTTTACAAATATACGATGTCCAAAAGTTCCAGGAATTTGAATTTTACGCGCGAACCGATCATCATATGAACTCCCGTCGCTAGGTGAATCATAATTCAACCTTTGGCTACAACTGTGCCAATCGGCGTGATACTGGAAACACTAAAAGCCGAGCACGAAATATTTGTTTATAGTAGTGCTCTAAACGAGATCTGGAGGAACAAGGATTGGTTTCTGCATCACCATAATGCTCCCGCTCACAATGCGATGGTGGTAAGACACTTCTTTGCCAAAAACAACATGAACGTTGTCCCCATCCACCATACTCACCGGACCGAGCGACTTTTTTATCTTCCCAAAGATGAAATCTAAGCTTAAGGGCCTTCGATTCGACAACGTGGAGGAAATACAAGCAGAATCGCAAGAGGTCCTGAGGGCGTTTACTTCAGTTAACTTCGAGAAGTGCTTCCATTCATGGGAGAAAAGCTGATAACACCGTATTGATGCAAATGGTAACTACGTTGAAGAAAGCTATTAAATTTTTGATCAAAAGTAACGAATTTTATTATTTTTTTATGATTCCTGCAACATTTGGGTGGCAACTCGTATTTACTTTTTACTTTTTAGATAAGTTTAGGGAAGTCTTCTATAAAAAGTTTCTTTTAATTTCATTAAGATATTATTTAAATTGTACCCTCAAGATAAGGAAGTCCCGTTAATAAAAATCATTAAATTCATACGCTGCTTTTCAAAAATTCTCAAACTTATTTTTATAATTTACGGATTTCACACTTCAGAGACCCTTAGTGATGATAGCAAAGCCTGTGTTCGCTCAATATGGTAAATAATTATAACGACGTATTCCGAAATTTTCATGGGCTTTTTGCCCTCGTTATGAAAATTGGAAAACAAAAGAATTGCTCGTGTATTAAAGATACTGATTTGGTTAATTCGTGGCAACATTTTGAGGAGAGCATGAAGTGAGATGGGCGTGTTCGTGACTAAAACTTGCTTTACCACGCAAGTGGTTCCCTTGATAAAATTATGCCATCGCATGCTCCCTTTCTCATAAATTAAAAGAATCACTGCCGCACCTTAACGTAGTTCAAATTGGCATGCAAAGGTATTTTTCGTCAGTCCAACGGCAATGGGAAGGTTTCCATGCTTAAAACGAAAACAGAACCGAACTTGTTTGGTAGTTTGTTCCAGACGGGATCCTAGTCCAAGATGAGCCAGGAGAGCTTGCTTGAAATTACATAAACCGCTGTTACAAACATTCTGCCAGTTAGACAATTACCGGTCGACCTGTATCATTTTGATTTTATCTTCTTGCCGTGCTACATGTGCTGGAAGTGTGTCAGTGCATCTGAGGTAAAAGCTAACAATTCCTATACGACTGTGCGACTCCCGTTACCGGTGGTTCTAACCGAATATATCTTAAGATCTTCTCCTTGCTCACACGACCGTTCCGGGTTCCTGTGAGGTAATAATGCCGGTCACGTGAAGATTTCCACAAAGTCGGCCAAACGTGCACTTTACAGACTACGATCGGCTTGACTTGCAGACCTTGCATCAACAAGTGGAAGGATAAAATACGGGTTTGGCTCTCAGGGCAAAGGGCCCGAAAGGAATAAAACGCAACCGTAATGTAATCGTTACAAGCCATCTCACCTGGCACCAGTGAGCATGAATTGTTGCGCCAACATCAGTCATATACGCTTCGAAATGATTTGGATGGCACGTGAGTTATTCGTGAAAATTCTAGTCAACATTTTTTTACCGTCCACGATTCGAAGATCTTACCTTTAATTCTAGCTTTGCATTTTAAGTTTTTATTTAATTTTGAAATAAAATAAATGAATTAAAAAACAGTAGCAAAAAATACAAAATAAATATTATAACAAAGTTATAAAGTATATTTTACATATCATAAAACTTTAACGGGATTACGTTTGTATATTAATGATATTCTTTGCAAAAAATTTTTTTTAAGGTAATAGTTTCATACAATAGTATTATAATATTGTAGTATGTTTGTCTATGAGTATATTACGTCATCCTAGAAAATACACTGCACCAATTTTGGCTTTGTTTTCGTGAACTGATACTCGGCTAAAATATACGCTATATTTTAATATTTATTCATCTATCCGTTTATGAGTTTATTACCTTACAACCTAAAAATTACTGGATGTATTTTGAAAAAACGTTCACTGGTAGATAGCTATAAGTTAATCTAAAATGTAGGCTACACGCTTTTGTTCGTTTGTTTTTTATTTCATCATATATAGATCACTACGTGCAAATTTAAATACTTAAATAAATAATATAATTATAAACATTCATCATAGTATAATTCCTTTAATCACCTATACAAAAGTTAACATCCCCAATCTGCTTTTATAGAAAAATATAAATTCTTTTCGCGAATAAATTATATAAGTTATTATGAATTTCAAATTCAAACTGCATGGATAATTTCTTTGTTTTCAAATCAATTTCTACACTGCTGCCATTTACATCTATATCAGAAAATTACCATTCAAATTTTTCAGGAAATATTTTCAAATCTAGATATTGCTAAACTATCAAGGCCCGCGAGCGGTATTAGAATAGATATTCAATTTACAAGACGAATTCATTTGCTCTCGGAAATAGGTGCTCCACTTTAGACCAGTCTTCGTTTTAATAGTGGTAACGATCGTCGAGGGTTAATTAAAGAAAGCATGTCTATAAAAATCTATATACCCACAAACAGCAACTGTTGATACAATTCGAGTGTAGACTAATTAAATTTTTTTGTGCGCTTCGACCACGTAATCGATTATAATTACAATTATCCGTCGATTAAAAGGGAAGGTGGAAGGTGGAAGTGAATGACCGACCAGAGGCGAATCTATCGCCGTCTATCTTTTCGATTAATAACTCCGTAATATGGGAGTAGAATCAATCGGGTGTGGTGTGTGCGTTCCCGGCTCTGGGTTTTATTTTCTGACTTCCCCAGTGAACAGGCTGACCATTGGATACTAGCCAGGCGCGGACAGTTAATTAACATGCATCTCAACAAAAAGCGGTGTGACTTGCATTTTAATTAATTAAAATTAATTCGACAGCTTTTCCTACGTATCAGTTTTGTTCCGAGACAATTTTTTATAGCTAATATCGTTAGCAATTCTTTTGTAATAAATGTGTTAACTACTTTAGCAGATCATTGCATCATACAGTGCGAACACTGTTTTTAGAACATCGTATAAACAAGAAAAGTACGTGTTTAATTTTCCGGAATATATTTATCACTTTTTATAAACAATTATATAACAAAATGTAATGGAAATTAGATTCAGTAGATCAAAACTTGGTAATTATTAACGAATAAAAGAGCAGAGATATACAAAACAGCATTTTTTTAGTGTTGATTGAAATCTCTTATAGAAGTGAATTGAGGACGATACAAAGAGAACGATAAGGCGGAAAGTGTGACAAGGGAGACCATTTCCAACCAAAGTAGTTATGTATATTATTTTTCATGTTACCTGTATTGAAACTATGCGCTTTAATGTCTCTAGGCCAATGCGATTTACGTCTAGCCTTTCCCGTTAAATTAGTTTCGGACTCCATTTAATTCCCATCAGAATTGCATTTGTTTATTGCATGAAGAATAGAACCAGGAAAAAAATAGCAACTGACGCTATTGACGTGTAACTGATGTCACTAGGTCACTATGTAAATCAGTGCGGCTCGTTGCAGTTTTCGAAACTATTACCTACGTCATTCCAACCTGACAGTTGTTGCGTTTGTAAAATTAAAATAAAATAAAGATACAATGAGTATTAAAAGATTAAAGATATACAAATGAGAAGAATATTCCAAGTACACTACAACATCTTATTGATAAAGCACAGGCTGGTTCCCTTATAATTGGTCAACCAATACTATCAACTTATGAATTCATTCTATTAAAAAATATTAATTAATAATCGAAATTCTTAAATTAATAAACAACTCTATTCTTTTCTCTCTTAAACTACTTGAATTTTCTTATCATAAAAAAAATCCAACATTAGTTTTTCTTTGCTGCGATTGGTCTGAAATTGTCTTATTTCGACTGGATCCAGATATTAAAATTCCCGGTTTCAATACAGGTAATATAAAAAATATGGTGTGTGGCATGGAATAAACGACGATATCAAACTTCAGTCAACCGACGCCTGAAATCGTCTTGTTTCATCCCTAGCCACACAATATACGAGTACAATTCACTCCATCTAGATTTAGCTACAAATTTCGAAGATTGTCCAAATATATTTTCAAAGTTTTTGAGTGTATTTTCACCAACTTAAAATATAAGCCACATTACTAATCAATTTTCCATTAAAATATTACAATAGAGTAAAAAACATTTACAGTGAGAAAGGAAGTTTATAGAGGCAATAGGCATTTCAGTTAAGGATAAATGCATCCTGTTAAAAATTTGTAAAAGGCCATAAAGATTAAATTAGGGAAAAATACAGTCATAATACAGATTGCGCAGTTTTCTTACTATACTTCTTAAAAACTCAAAGTATGTTTTTGGTCTGATAATGGGACTTAAGTTTCGGCGAACAACAATAACTTTGATCCAAATTAGAAGGTCTCTTTCACTAGAAATTATATCATCTTCCTTTCTCAGAAAATTTGTTTTCCAAATCTTATACTTCAAAAGACTTTTATGTAACTTTATAGAAGGTTAAAAAGAGCTCAGCTAAACTTGAAAAATAGCACATAACTAAAGGCAGTAAAACTTCAAGATGATTCAAACTTCCGACCACACTACCCATAAGTGCACAGCTAAGCGCTGAATCGGCTTTTTGACCCACCCACATCACAAATAGAACAAAACGAGAGGCATTTGCAACTTTTGGAACGTTTGAAGATTAAAGAGTTCTCTCCTTTCAATATACCCACCTGTGAGCCAGTTTGTTTCCCCCTCAGTTTTTTTTTTCTGAAAGGGTCGTTAACTCGAATCAAACATATTTACCCTGCAGCAAAAAATAGACGACACCTTATTATTTTTATCCCGCCTCGGCCATGAAAAATTGTTTTCACATTATCCGGGGCCTATTTTTAGTCAACCGAAGACCGTTATCACTCATGAAAGTGCTGAAAGCAGCATCCTAGCGGTCTTTTAGAAGATGGGCGAACAGGACCCAATGAGGCGGAGATAAAATCGATAGAGGCCTTTCTTACAATAATTAGAAATAAATTTTAATGTGCTGCTACTTACTGTGATGAATTTCTGTGCTTATCAGAATGATGCTACACTGCTATTGCTCCAGATGAAGCTGGTTCAGATCCGAGTTGCACAGGCTTTCAAGTGGTTTGGCATGAGTCATGGGTACTTGTGCGTTTAGCCGAGGGAACTAAACAGTCAAGAATACTTCTTGGATGACCAAATTGGAGACTATTTGCGGGCAACTGTTGCACTTGTAGTTGAAATTTGGCAGCGTTAAAATTAACCTAAAATGAGTTATAGAAAGCTATAAATATTAAAGTTATTATATAGCTTTTATTAGTATTTATTGTAAAGATTTATGTTTTGGACATAATAAGCAAATATATATATAATTCCATTAACATTTTTAAGTCCATTTTCATCGCACTTGTTCATATTTCTGTGAACATCTAAAAAGAATTTGTAATTCCTTATTGACCGATGATATGAAAATAGTAATTTATAGGCAATCCAGCGAAAAATTTGAGCTATTTTATTTCAATTTATTTTAAAACCTTAGAATACTTTCCTAGCTACAAAGTTCTTTGAGCCCATCGAAGCAGAACGAAAACATGGCATGCAGGGAACACGTTTTGAAAGCGCTTCCACCCACGTAGTGGTGGTGAAGTGATCGATTATAGCACCATGAACCATGTCTTGTACGAGGGACTGTCCGATTTGCATGTCAAGATCACTTCAGCCTCTTCCTGGAGCTGATGTTCTCTGATACAAACGAATCCGCAATGCGTCAGACCATGATCGGTCTGGGTCTGGGTAAGCGTAGCATAAAAAAATCGTGACAATCGCTTAAATTGGAAAAGATCGCGAGGTAACTGTTTTCTAGAATTTATGCTTAGCCACCGCCGCTGTCGTTTCTTGTTTCCGCCAATTTTACGGTAGCCACAAAAGATCAATTCAAGATCTATACATGGGTGCCCACCATCCGCCTGGCTGTCTATCCAGCTTGTCTGGTTCTCCTATATTTATCCGAGCGGAATGCGAGTTGATTGGAAGTCCACGATGGTACACATCCTCCGCAAGAGCGTGAGGAGTTGCGTTGAGGAAGAATATCTTTGTACTTGCCAAGAAAGATGAAATTATGTGGCTCGTAAGTTGGGATGGACGGTTTGCTTTGTGGAATTTATCGCTTTGTTAGCGTGTGAGCTATCTCAAACTGAATCTCGCATATTTCGATGAATTGTTGTCGACGATTAAGATTGACTCTCGGGCTATTCACCCGACTTGAGTAGGTGCTCACAATATTGTCTGGTCCGCAACGCTTACAGAATTATGATCTACTATTAGTAAAAAAGAAGAAGTCTAAAAATTTCAAACCTTAGATGGACAAATCAGTCCCATTAATTTTCAAAACAAACATTTGCGTTTCATAATCTTACTACTTTTCAAATCCGATTGAGCTAGGCCCACGACTTTATCTGCGATAGACAGACAAAGAAACAAAAATCTTGCGGCTTAGTTTTTAGGTCGAATTTTGAGCCGCAATCAGAATGAGAAGAATTTTAAAAATTGCTTTGGCCTCTTTAATTTGTGTATAATATACACAGTGATTATTTTTTCTAGCTAATCTACCATTAAGAAATTGGCGTTCCTCTAAATAAATTACATTCAATTTCAATCTTGCAATAGTAATGACTCAAATTTACTAAAGTCATTAGCACAAGAAACAATTAGAACAGAAACATAATCGGATGCAAGATTGATCCTTGTGGCACCAAAAAAGCCTCGAATTCAAAAAGCACAAAGAAATAACGACATACATTTTAAACCTCCACAAAGTGGCGCCGACTAGTTAAGTTCTGTCGATATTAAAACCCTTAGACTGTTTTGTTGACAAACCATAAACATGATAAGCTATTTCAATGAAAATTTCTGCAATTTTGCAATATTTGCGTTACTATTCAAAAGGTAAACAGTTTAGGAATTTCAGTTAGAGGATATTTATTGTAGATAATATATTTCTCTGGAAATTCGTATTATTTAATTAAACAAAATCATAAGCATGTAGGAAAACGTAACGGTTAATTTTCTGAAAATCATTGGCACTGCATTAAGAACCATAGTTTTGAAAATGCAATCTTAAACGTTTTGGGTTCAAATTAAAAAATAGACGAATAAAATATTGGAAATTTTATAATTAAAGAGCTTATCGGGTTTTAGAATAATCTCTTTAGTTCTTATGCACCTTGTTAAGTTGTTAGTACTTCAAGTACGTGCATGGAATTGAAAGTAAACGCGGTTATCTTTTGTTTACGTATTCTGCGGAGAAACAGGAAAATACCGCGAAGCTTATTCTTGTGAGAATACAATGTTTTCGCCTCTAGATACAACTAAGTAACTAAGCAGACATATTTCAGGCATAACCGAGTAAAGCGATTTTATAGAGCTTACGATGCCATTGAACTCCTAATGACTTCCCGGCGGTGAAATGAAATGAAAAAGTGCTCTTTCTATGGAGTAAGGGAAAATATGGCACAAACACTTCTCGCTTGGAAACTCGTTAAAAAATGCTTTTTACGGGTGAATGAAATAATTCAGGTGATACCGATTAGAGTGCGGAAGCTAGTCGACTTTTCTGTTTTCTTTCTGGTTTCAAGTGGAGTACCTACGTATTTTAAAAAACAACAACAATATAAAAAATAAAAGCAAGTCGACGTCTACACTAGTTTTTATTTGTTTTTTTTCACATGTTTTGCTGAAAGATTATTCCTCTCAACTGATATCCATTTGAAAGTTACTCAGTGTATTGCTCGGCTTGGAACGCTTTTCTAAGTTTCGATGGAACCTGCTGCGGATTTTAATCTTTGATCACTGATAAGTGTTATTTTCAATCCCTTTTTCATCCAAACAGTCAGTTGTGGGATTTGTATTTGAATCAATTTGCTTTAATGGTTGGGAATTCTTTCGACTGCTTGCGCGCATATCCACTGGATTCCTCAAAATGAATGCATAGAAACTCTCATAATAGTTATTTAAATTGTCTTTGAATTATACTGAACTGGCAAAACATGATTACTTTGAATTTTTTTGTCATTTTTAAATTGAAGCTTACACATTATAATAAAATACGCCCTACGACTATTTAGCTTAAAAATTAAAAATTAAATTTAAAAATAAATACATATAAATTCAACCCGTGTAACCGAATATTCATTTACGTATGGATCTGGAGTATCAAATAACACGGAACCAATTAACCGTGACTGTAGAACAAAATTAATCGTTCAGGTTTTTAGCAACAGTTCATGTTATTTAAATTTCGAAATTGAAATGAATGGCCGACTTCTATAAAATCGCAATTATGTTTAATAAGAAAGGTCTTTCCCGGCTTTCTGTTCATTATTTAATTGCTTTTATTTGAAAACGCGTCACCTAGTACTTTTCCACTCTGTTGAACTGGGTAAAAAGTACACGCTTTATATAATTTAATTTTTTTAAGAAGTTTATACTCGTGGTGCCTCGCACCATTCCTAATTTTTTTCACTTTGCTAGATAGATTTCTAACTAAGGAAAAATGTGTAAATTTACTTTATTTATGTCTTTAACAATTTGGCAATCATATTATTTTTGAATACAAAAGGCAACAAAAGTTCATACTAAAAGAAAACGAAAATAAAAGTGTCTTTCCTTAGTTAACACCTTGAAATTGCACGAATATCCGTACCTAATTCTTTGAAATAAAAGTGAAATTGTTCGATTGTCCAGTAAGCGCATCAAAAACAAGGTAGTAAGCAATACCTCGTATAAACAGCAGTTTATTACCAAGAACGAATCTAACGAGCAAAAAAGCAACTGTTTACATCAAGTACATGTCGTGCGTTATACGATGCGATTAAAGATCTACTTACTTTCACCTGGCCTCTGGTTCAATACTCGACCGATCATGTTTCAGGCAGAGGTCCGACAGCTCGATATTTCTTAGACTTCAAAATATCTTAAGTTCGACTCGATTTCGGACCGCCCCGTGTCAGACCTTAGGTGCACCCTGGATGATTTTTATAAATTTTCATGTTGCAAAACCCACGAACAAGATCACCGTATCCGAATCGAACAAACGATTTTAATCCCATCTCCGGCCCTGATCTTAGAAATTTCATAATTTCAGATGAAGTGAAAATTATTTCGACAAGAAAGATGATATGATTTCACCGTTTTAGACACTGTAGTGTGCCTTTTTTCATCATACTACCTTTTTTCTAGAAAGTTACTTTGTTGAGTAATACCCATACCAAAAAAAAAAATAAATTTGTTCCTTAATCTTACAATTGAGCAGTCTTCGACTTTGCCTGGTAATTGTGAATCAGACGTTGAACGTTAACGAAAATTTCATTCATATTATTAGAATAAGCCCTACCCTAGTTTCCAAACTATGTATGGCATATGTGTAGTCATAATAGTTATTTGTCTGAACAATAGCTAATTGTTCTTCACATAAAATGATCCTAAGAAATTTTGTCTAGATGGGAGCAGCAGTTAAACTAGAAACATCGCACACAATGAATGTATACCAAGGTCTTTTCTAAATTTCATACTATGGGCAAGAAAGAGCAGTAATTAAAGATAAAACGAAGAAAAAAAGAGTAATAAAACCAAAATCGCTTCTCCCATCGGAAAAGTGAAAACAATGGAGGCTTAAGCCATCAGTGCTACATCGGTCCTACAAGAACTTGATGACTTCAAAGATCTTGGCACAGCAGTGAAAGGAGGGAATGAGGACAGAGCTCGGTGATCAGAGAGAAACTAGACACGTAATTGAACCATTCTTATTTCTTAGACTTTAAGACAATCTGCACACACCGTGCTTGGTTCATTACAAATTGTAAGCAGCCTCAGCCGGCAGTGCTCAGAAACGTATATAACATACAATGCGACCGGTCATAGATCGGACTGATTCGGGCGTGAGTATGCTGCGGCAGAAAATTAATGAGATCGCTGTGACCACTGACCAAGAGCAAATCACGTTTTCGTTCAAGGTTAAGACCAAAATTAAAAGCTCTTTTTCTCTAATTACTACTAGAGTGCGAATATGGCAACATAGTGCCATAGAGGTAAAACTATTGCGCCTATAACCTCTGGTCACTTTAATTGAAATATCATACCAAATCGATTTTTGGGCATTTAGATAATGATAGAAGAAGAAGATTGTAAGAAGTCTAAATTGTGTAATTTAATGCGTAAACTTAATTTAATTAATTGAAAATTTGTACCGAGTTCCAAACAAAAACAGCAGATATCCTTTATAAGGTAGAGTCGACGTAATTCGTAGTATCAACAATTTGGAGCACACGAATTTGACGGGCTCGGCAAAATCTGTTTGCATGGCATCTTTTGTGCGTGCCGACAATAATATATTAAAGTGTTAAGCCTAGTGCAAACGATTGACAATTGACTGCAACGCCTTAAAAACAACTATATGGTAAATTACTTCGACGACCAGTATATCATATATACAATTATCTTGACGAATATTGTAATAGATTCAAGTATGAACATTCATATCATTCCAAATCTGTTGAAATATAAAAATAATATTCCAACGCAATTCACTCTCTTCTAACTAACAATCAGTCACTGATCTTTAAAAATTTTAACATGTCATGCTGTGGATGATCGTGCAAAGAAAAATAGAATTGATCGTGAATTTATGTTATGCAAATATCATGGCCATGTTGTGTGAGGGAAAGGAGGAGATTTCAAGATCCTCAAAGCGAAGGAGCTAGCTTTCTTTTCTCCGAAGTGACGCTAATCCGATCGCGCAGGCGTGCAACAACCAGGCCGACTTTGTGGGTGTGAAGCAATTTTCCTTCAAACCCATAGTAGCAAATACTTTCTGGCCAAGATGCAAGGCACGTTTTGTGTGGACTGCACGGATGCAATTATAGCTCTTCTGTCTGGAACTCTTGGGACTCCGGCCCATGATCGTGCCCGTGTTCCCGTCATGCGTCTCCGGTAATCTACTGCTCGCGGGTGGGATGCTTTCTTCAGCCACTGAAGATTTCATCTCTTCCGTCTTGCAAGACGTATAACTCCTGGGTCGGTAGAAAGTAAAAGTCTCCGTGCTGAATTCAGTTACGTTTGATTCAGTTTCGGGTGATTTGATCGTGAGGGCATTTTTTAATTCGATCATTTGTCCGCCATGGAGCACACGGTTACAAAACACGCGGCATCGCATAACAAAAAAAGTGACAGCATTTTTGTATCGGAATATTTGCAAAATTGGTTTTGCAGACTCCTCCTGCGATCGTCTGACCCGTGCTAGGCTCGGCCGAAGAAAGCGGTTTGACTCAAGGTTAGCTATTACAGATTTCCGTTTGGACTGCAAAGCGCCAATAAAACGGAGCTGGACTGTGCAAAGTAAAGAGTTAATTTATAGCCTCATGGCAGTTTTCGCCTTTTCCATCAGACGGCGTAATAAAGTTTTGACTTTTCTCGCCGTCTTTTATCTTTTTATCTTTCCCGCGTGAGTCATGAAACAGCAGAGAAACCTTGTAAATTATATTTGGAGTGCAATTAATAAAATATTTTGAGTGGTCAGTTATCTATCTGAAAAAAAGATTCGATATGTTGTAGAAAAGTTCATGGCTAACACAGAGAATTTTCGACAAAACATTTTGGCTAAAATTTGGGTAAAATATTAGAGGACACATTTCTAGTATTGGTTTCGTAGTCAAAATGGTTCCAAGACTGCTCGTAAAAAACTGTAAGGTGAATTTGAGTAGTAGTAGTTAGATTTTCAAGGCTTTTTGAAAGTTATTAGCCGAAATTGTTGAATTTATTTAACAGACAAAGAAATAATTAGGGCTTATCTCAGTAAATTTCTGATTTGCTTATATAAAAGGCTTAATACCTAGTCTTTAATTCATACGCACGAAAAATTGTACTTTAATGAAATTAATCTTTGTACTAAATATTTAACACATAAAAATTTCTCGTACCTCACACGCTTTATGTTAATGAATTAAAAATTTCCTTTTGAAAATATAAGAAGTTTTTAAAATAAAATTTGAGTTTTTACTTTTTTTATTAGAATTTTTTTTTCCTATAAGGATAAACTTTATTTTGAAAATAAAAATATAAAATTTGAACGGAAATTCGAAAATCATATATTCAATATATAAATTTTACTGGTTTTATTCAAGTGATATAAAATGTTTAATTTAGTTATAAAAACAGGATTTTTGGAAACAAAGAAAATATTTTTTTATTTTTTTTAAATTTTCTAGATTTGTTTCCCTTACCTTAGTAACTGATATTTCATTTTACACAGAAAGAATTCTTATACCTTTAGCCGTTGTATTCATAAATACATCATATCCATCAAGTGTTGTAGATGCTTTCAATACAAATTTTACCAAAAATAAAAAATATTAGAAGTGTTTAATTAAATAGCATTATATAACAGGAAAGTAAGTCCATAGACATTTCCTCATGGCGCGTACAGTCGGCAAATGCAGTTAACTGGTTACAAAGCATTCAAACCGTAAACTTTAGTCATATTCCACAGTAAACTCTAAACTAGAATCACAGTAAGGCATAGATTAAATTCCTCTATAGCTGACCTTCAACCGAAGTCTTAAAGTACACGTGACGCCTCAAGTACCTCAATGATTTATCCACCATTCTCCCTTGGAATAAATTTATCACCTCGAGTCGACCAAAAGTGTCCAACTCGATTTCAGTCCATATATCGCGATGTGCATTAAAACCGACATTTGAAATAACAAAAGACCCACAAAACAATTTTTATTTCCATCGTCTCAAATGCCATTCGTCGACCGAAACTGCACTGTGCCATTTAAAGCCTTTTGACTGAAGACATTTTCCAGTACCATAAACCAAGAGAAGCACCTATGCGCTCCCATAAAGACACTCATCATCGCCCACACCACATAACCTTGCTTTCGGAGCCCCAGCGACGTCGTGATATAAAATACGATGCTCTGGCTGAGATAGTTCCACAAGTTTAAGAAAATCCAACAATTTATTACGTCATATCGCTGCCGATTAGGTAAAACGAACGATATCACCGATATCGTCCACCATTAGCAGCCTGCAGTGATGAACAGAGTCTAGAGCTAGAATTCAAGGAAAGCGATTCTCTCGTTTATGGTCTTGTGTACTCGTGATAAATGGGAAAGTAGGTAAATCGTCGTTTGTTTTCCCATAGTGCAATAAGTAGTTCTCCTCTATGAAAACAAGTATAATTAACAATTAAGCGGTGTCCGATTTGGTTTTGTAGGCTGTGGAGAAGAAACAACATTACTTCAAGGGTTACCTCCTTCAGGGCGTCTGGCATTTCTTAAGGAGAGTCCTCATTATTTCAATTCTTGGCTATCTACACTAATTTATAGACAAAGATAATCTGTCCACTGGGGCGCATTCAGGTACCCTCCCGATAAGCTGAAATGTTACATTTTCTACTAATTAGGCATTTTGCCTATCGCAGCCAGGTACAAACATAGACGACTGAATGGCCTGGCTGATGGTTAAAGACGAGGAAGAGAAAAAGGGTTTAAGTTGAACAAAAAGACCGTTTAAAATAAATAAAATGTGCTTGAATTCGTTGGATGCTGGCATGCAAGTCCGGCGTAGAGAAAGAGGCCATTTACGAGCAACACGTCTGGAATGCAATAGCCTCTTCTCTGGTTAAAAAGACCGCCTTATTGCCAACAAGCCATATGGCGTTGTAAAAACCCGGAATTCCAGCTCGTCTGCAGAACAGAATCGAAAAAAATCCCAGAAATTCATTAAGCAACCTTAGTGGACACTGTACGTGGAACATGTCATAAGTGGGTTAAAGCTCGATGGATTTTTTTCCAGCACTGCGAGAATGCTTTATCCTTGCAATACGGAAATTATATAAATATACATAGAAGTTTTCATTTTTTCTATTCTAAAAAATTCCTTTACATACTTCCACAATAAAATTTTATTTCTTCATTAGTTGCTTATTCGGGTGACGAGAATAGTACACGTTGCTCATATTCAGAAAACCTCAGGTATCCCAAAGAAGAGTTATTTAAAGGACTTAAGAAAATCTGTAGAATAATTTTTAAATCAATCATCCCTTAAACTTAATATTAGGGTTCTCTAGAATATTGTATGAGATTTTATAACCATATAGGAATTTTTATTGGGTACTATAATATTTTGTTGAAATAATTCCTTTGCATAACTAGGCAAAATTACATTTCTTTGGTATAAAATATGAAAATTGGACTCTATGGATTTAGATCTGGAGGGAAGGGAAAATGGTCCACGATTCTTTTTATCTTACAGTTTTAAGTACAGAAATATTATACAACCAATTAAGTGTAAAATGTATTTTTAAAAGTCCTTCATGGGGTGCGTAATTAAAATCAAGCGATGATGAGTATACACGTCGAACGCAATACAAATGGTCCCATAATAAATTTTACGAAAAAATCAAAGTAAAACGATAAAGATTTCATTTTAGTAGATAAAAAATTAACAATTCATTATTGAAAAAGATATTGTTATTGAAAATTTAAAAATTTAATAAAATTCATAAACAGGAGAAATTACGCAAAAATTCGTTATCATCGCTATCACACATCTGGAGGATAAAATTTAGTAATAACGAACTATTTTTTTGACTAATTATTATACCACTTTACCTTTTACTTTGTTTTGATACAAAGGAAATAGGTAAAAAATCAAAACAAACAATTTGTTAAATCTTGTTAGTATCATGTTTTTGCACAAACCATAGTTCGCGCAACTTATTTATATTATTGCAATTGTTATCGGGGAATCGGGTATACCAGTAAAATGAACAAAACAATAGGAGGTATGCTCGATGCACTGGGAATGGAAAATAATTAAATAATTTTGTAAACAACAATACATTCTATGGGGAATGACCTCTATGCCAAAGAATTTAATCTTTTTTCTCTAAATTTATAGCGGGTTTACTATTCATATAAAGAAAAGATAATACTAAATGACATCTGTATTATATCTTACTGAAATTTTGAGTTCTTATATCGAATGGTAATTTTTTATTTTCCACGACGTGTATACGCGACAACTGCACCGCAATAGAGCTTTGGATTGACGTGTATACACGACGAACGTAGTTAACTGGATAAATCGTTTGCAAAACATCGTGTCGCAACGGCGAATGGACCGATATATAAAGCAATTTTTAGCTATTCCTTAGTTTTTCGTCAACTACTTCTGAGATATTCATTGATTGTCCCAGTTTATAACAAATTTATTGCTATGGTGTACCACTGCAATCTAAGTCTCTAAGGAATTGCTGCAGAAAGCAGGTACTCACCCGAAAGTACAAAATTCTCAGTGCCAATTCAAATCATATAATTTTTTTGCGTTTCTAATATAAAATTACACACGAAATTTCGAACAGTATTATTTTTATTTCTA
Organism: Proctacanthus coquilletti; assembly: GCA_001932985.1. Lineage (NCBI taxonomy): Eukaryota > Metazoa > Arthropoda > Insecta > Diptera > Asilidae > Proctacanthus > Proctacanthus coquilletti. Next base: position 124,591 of record MNCL01000141.1, read on the forward strand.
TACTAACATATTTTTTCAGCCTTTTAGGTGTTAGCTAAAATATCTTGGATTATATCGACATCGTCACCAATCTATCCAACCTCATCGGATGCATCGGTCAGAAGATGTAGATAACACCTCTCGGCATTATCCATTGAGAGCCCTATAAACCTTTGCGTGACGACCCATGGGAATTGCGAAATTTGACTATATGAAAAAATCCATCCGTCTGAGCCCCGAGTGCTGAGCATTCACATGCCAGAAAGATGAAATTCCTCAACGTGAACAGCACGAACCGCACGAAGTTGTTTCTCAAGCTGGCGAACGGGTATGCAAGTAGACAGATGCGGGTTCTGATTATGATGACGAGAACGTGGAGCAGCAAAGCAAACAAAATCAAAGGATAATCTCAAGGTACTTGCTGGTGGATGATCTTCATCTCAACCACTACCTTCGAAGGGCTGTAACATCATGAAGCAATTATGGGTTGAGTGACTTAAGTTGTAATCAAGAGGTGGCAACATATCGTACATTTAAAAAATTTTCTGTCGATTCCTTCGAAACTATGTAACGTTTTCAGCCATAAAACGAACTGGAAAATATATCCAAGGTAATTTCACCATCATTAGGTTTTAAGACTTGAAAATTAGGCTTAGTCTGGTATGCTCTGCCACTGATCTAAACGATGTAATGAATTCAAATTGACTACACTCCATTCGTTGGAAAGCCAGATGGCTATGGACTGTGAATTAGTAATCAGCAAATAAGGAGCCGACACCACGTTCATGAGCTTTAACATGAAAAGAGGACAAGCTCCATTATGCGATCGCATTCGGTTTCCAACCGCACAGTAAAAGGTTTTTTTCACAGTACGCTCGATTTTAAGCAATACTTTTTAATGCATACTCCAGAAAGCTGGGGCAAGTGACCCTTCATGTGTTAGTTCTAGACTTAACAGAACGAAGTTCCCAGCTAAAGCATCTAATCGAGAATCATCTGCGGGCATGATACATTTTTATTTGAAGTTCTATTGGAAAGAACTCCCCTAGAAGACGGCTAGTAGAAAGGACAAAATTCGATATTTTAGAAGAAATATATGAAGTAGTCGGGATATATTTTACACACGAAATTGCTTAAAACAAGAGCCCCATTACATCGCATCAACACTAACCTCTTCTATTCTCACATAAAATAAACACGGGGAAACTGAGGTAATCCAAGATAAATTTTATGCAGTTTTGTAATTTAATCACTTCACAAATCAAGACGTGCGTTCGCAATTGGAAGTTATTGCCGCAAACTATATAAATTCAGAGAAAAATATGCAAAATTGCCGAACCGTCCGCAAAAACCCATAGAGCGAGTGCATCACAAACCAATCTTCTAAATAGTACGAAACAAACTGAAAGTGGAACTGTCAGTTTTGTAGACTCTGGATATATTGGAACTATTGGAATACTACGGCAAGAAGAAGAGGAAAACCACTTTTTCTTCTTCTTGCATGTACGTGCATACTGTTCCTCTGCATTCACTCACACTAGTCCTTCATCTGCTACATTTCTGCAAAGTTTTTGTTCATTTCTGCACTGCTTGGAAAGATGAATTTATGCAGAAGTCCGTTTTGACGTTTTAGTTTGTATGGTGGGGCACGACGACTGCTGTCACAACAAGACACTTCTTCCCGAGAAGCAAAATCTCCCAAGATCCTTGAGACAGCATGTTTTAATTAAAACGGTAGCTTAGTAAAAAGCACACACCGGAACTTTAGAAGTAAAGAAATGCGGTTTGGCTTTGTGTAACATAATTCCATCCTTCAGAAAGAGGTCTCTAAGGAAAAATCGATAGAACATGGCTGGGAAGATGCTTGAAATGAAAAGCATCCTTCTTGCGGATTTCACGGCGGACAGCTGCAGTAGCTTCTCAGTCGGCGAGGACAGCCACGATTTCTTACTGACTGAAGATATGATCAAGAAGGAGCCGGAGTTCATAATCGACAACGACGAAACAGAGGGTGAGAAAATTCGCAGCTTCTTAAAGAAATCAGTAATAAACGACAACGACAGGAAGAAATTGGAGTGGCACAATTGCATTATATGTGACGAGCGTTTTCTCAATGTCGAAGATCTCTCGATGCATGTTCAAGGACACATCAAGAAGGAAAGGGTCGACGACGCGGAAAAGGCGCTCAACCACCGACAAGCACCGAAGACCCAACACACCGGATTCACGAAGGAGGAATGCTTCAGGGATTATGTGAAAATTAAAGTCAATTTAGAAGGCGACCCGACCTATATATGCAAACTGTGCAACGGTAAACATTTTACTAAGTTAATCGCCATCCAAAACCACATGCGGATTCACCAGAGTCCCATATACAAGGAACGAAGTTGTCACATTTGCAAGAGGACTTTTTTGCGACGAGATACCTTGATGGTTCACCTCAGGACACATAGCCAGGAACGTCCTTACAAATGTGATATGTGCACAGCGACCTTCGCTCACTCCAGCTCCTTGGTGTCCCACAAGCGGATCCATTCTGGGGAACGGCCTTATACCTGCGAAGTCTGTCATCAGTCCTTCCGTGAATCTGGGCAAATGTCGGCACATCGTAGAACGCATTTCAATAAGACCTTGAAATGCCCCCAGTGCAATCAGTATTATGCATCTTCAAAGAACCTAAGGACCCATTTACGGACGCACACGGGGGAAAAGCCCTATGACTGCATTCAATGCGAAAAGAGTTTTCGGACCTCTACAGCACTCACCCTACACGTCCGAGTGCATACTGGAGAAAGGCCCTATAAGTGCCCTCACTGTCCTTATGCGACGAAGCAATCTGGATCGCTGAAGTCTCACATGAGAACCCACACAGGAGAGCGACCTTTTAAATGTGATCTTTGTGAACGTTCTTACACCGAGAAGAAGCGCCTTATTACCCACTATAGGACGCACACTGGAGAGCGACCCTACAAGTGTGACTACTGCGACTCCGCTTTCATTCGAAGCGATAATCTTCGTAGTCATCTGCGAACTCATACAGGTGAGAAGCCATTTCAATGCCCCGACTGCCCGAAGGCGTTTGCCCAGAAAACTACTCTAAAGGCCCACGAAAAGGTTCACTCCGGGGAAAAGCCGTATGCTTGCCCTTTCTGCGATCAATCCTTCCGTCAGTCTGGCACGTTGCAGACGCATATGCGGATCCACGACAATCAGAAACCATTCCAGTGCCAGCTGTGCGACAAGAGCTTTCGTCAGTCGAGCAACCTTCGCAGGCATGTTGCAATTGACCACAATGTGGTGATGGAAGGACAACTCTTCTAGAGTCACTAGAATAGAATCTAAAGTAGGTAGACTTAAGTGTTACCCCCTGTTCCTACGTTTGTAAATATGAATGTAATGTAAAACAGATGCTAGCTGTGTATTTCGGGGAAGTAAGCAAAATGCAAATTTTATAAATTTTTAAAAAAACATTGCATTGCGGTTTCGGTCACATTAAATGACATACAGCATACAGGAAACATGGAAAATTCGTTATTTAATAATAAAAGCTGTTGAAAACATGTAATTGTCTTTTGAAACATTGTCCTACTTTTGTTTATAATTGCAGAAATCAAAACAGTAATTCGCCAATTTGTATAAAACAAAAAGAAAACTTTTGATGATATGACTGTTATTTAGCAGAAAATTTAAGTTAAACCATTTTCTACGGACGGTATTGAAAAGAGGAGAAAGTTTTATAAACATAATTTTAAGATAGTCGTTTTAGCCAATGTATAAACAACGGTTAGCCGCGGTTTCGGAACGAGCTCTAATTACATGGCAAAATCAGCAGATCAGCAGCACCATGACATTTGTCAATTGTCATAATTCGTTGTAAATAATCGTAAACAAATTTGTATTTTTTGATTCCTCGCCTGTTTCCCTATAAAAATAAGCATTTAGTATGTCAAAAACATGTGTGGTATGTAATATGCATAGCGCCGAGTTGACTAGTCTATTCCAGAAGCAGCATGATCTGGGTTTTATGTTAAATTTCGTATCAGGTCATCAGGTAGCTTTCAACACTGGCGGGACTCGTTTGCTTATTTCTCATTTTATTTACGTTTCAGACCAAGAGGAATGAATACCTCTGCTTAGCGTGCTGTGGGGACTTAAAGATTGCATTCAATTTTAAGCAAAAGTTCCATAATTCTGAATTTGAAGAGAGAATTACGGAGCGCGAAGATGCAGTTTTTGGTGAATATTGAAGATTTTACCTCTACACAAATTTGAAAACGATACACGCCTCGACTGTTAGGATTTATGACTGCACGTACTTCAGCAATTTTCTATCTAATTGCATATGGACGAACGAATCCGACTTGCTCGGGTCAAGGGTCCCTAGTTTTGATCTAAAATTGCATAGTTTTAGTTTTAATTAAACATTTGAAAGTATTTTAAAACTTTTGATTTTTGTATGCTTACAGAATTTGAGAACGATACGGTTAAGAAAACGGATACAGAATTGAAAATTGATAACGAAAATAAGACATTTGCGGGCTCTAAGCAAAATAGTGGAAAAACTACAAAAGACTGTTTGGTTCATTTCAAGCGGGAGAAATCGTTAGATATTGAAGAAGTGGACAAAACCATGGAACAAGAGAACAAAAAGGTCCAAGTACATAAGAGTAAAGGCGAAGAAAAGAATAGCGAAAAAACACTTTCTTGTAATTTCTCCAAGAGTTTTACCACAAATGAAAAACTAAAATCTCATGTAAAGTCTTTTGCATGTCGGTTTTGCTCCAAACAGTTCAGACGTAACAAAAATAAGATTGAACACGAAAATATGCATCTGGGCGAGAAACCCTACAAATGTCGCTATTGTCCGAAGAAATTTCGAACACATTCTCGCATTAGAACTCATGAAATGCTCCACTCAGGACCTCAGAACCCTTATAAATGCCAGTACTGTCCCAAAACGTTTAATTGGGTCAGTAATAAGACAAAACACGAAAGAATCCACACCAGAGAGAAACCCTTTAAATGTCCCCACTGCCCGAAGTCATTTAACTGCAGTGGCAGTCTAGGAGTGCACGAAAGAATTCACACCGGTGAAAAACCGTATAAATGTCGATACTGTTCGAAGACATTTAGTTCTATTGGCAATATGTCGAGACACGAAAGAATTCACACCAAAGAGAAACCGTACAAATGTCGCATTTGTTCGTGGACGTTTAATTGCAGTGGTTTACTGGGAAGACACGAAAGGATCCACAACGATGAAAAACCCTTTAAATGTAGCTATTGCCCGAAAACTTGTCGAACCTCTACTTTAATCAAAACTCATGAGATGGTTCATACAGGGGAGAAACCTTTTAAATGCCAATATTGCTCTAAAGGATTTAGGTGCAATGGCAGCAAGACAAAACACGAAAGGATTCATACAAAAGATAAACTCCAAGTATAGTTTTAAAACTATCGCTAATATCTGTTGTGATAACTCTTAGTCCTACATTTTGCATGTCGTAATTGCTTCAAATCGGTTAGACATGAAAAGGATAAGATGAAGCATGCTAATATTCACAATGGAAAAAAATCCTACGAATGTTATTACTGTCCAAAACTATTTTAACGTAATGGTATTAAAGTAAGATATCAAAGAAGACACGCCAGAAAAAAGTGTTTTGTGAAAATTAAGTACAACGTCTAAAGACCACACACGATAATCCAAGTAAGGGATAAATAAATGCTATAAAGAGTATAAAGGTATTCTTAAGGGATCCGAATTTTTTCAAGACTTATTAAAGTTCGTATGCGTGAAAGAGTATAAAGACAATAATGTTGAGGTAGCTGCCACAATGGCCACGGCTGATTTCTTTCAATGAGAATGATTCATAAAGACGAAAAACATTTTAAAGCAATTGCTTCTATATTTCCCATGGTGTTGAAAGTTATCGATTTTAGCTTTTTCTACCAAGTTAATGTATTTTAACTTTTACGGGCATGGCATTTTTAGTAAATAAATGAACGGACATGTATTTAAACTTACAACGTTCAATAATGCAAGTTAACAAATTTCCACCAATTTAGAATGCTTTTAATAGAATCGTTAGTTCTTAGAGGCAAAAGAAGTGAAAAATGAATTAAATTATTGTTTTAAAAAAAATACAGTGTTTGAATTATTGTTATTGAAAGGAATTCCACAGATATATAAAAAACAGGGTAATTGCTATTGAATGAATAATTGATCAATTTATATGTATTAGTATTTTCTCTTTAGGATTTTTAAAAAGTATTTTGGACTCTGTACCATACGTAGAATAAAATTATTTATAAAGGTGAATTTTATTTTACAATTGTTTTTATAGCTGCATGTTTTAAGAAAACAACACAGAAATAATTAAAATTAAATAAACTGTTTGGAATTTGTATAATAATTTTTGCTTCTCAAAATAAATATTTTGGAAAGAAGTTTTCAACATTTTGGAGTATGTGCGCTATACAGAACATAATACCAATAAACAAGTAAATATATTACAATTCTCAAAAGCATTTTATTTAATTTCATGGAGTATAAACATAGGATTCTTCATCCTTGATCACCTGATTTATCCATTTCTCGTAGTTGGGGATACTGTTAATTAATATATGTTTATTGTTACTTTTACACCATTTACTAGTGGCCACAGTCCCAATCAGCACATTTTTAGAGAACACTGGAGCTCCAGATTCTATATTACAAGTTCCGAGCGACGTACCCCACAAATTTTTTTTGCAATCAATGTCTCCATGGTTGGCGGCACAGTCGGCTTCCGAATGGATGTCAAGTTCCACAGTTCCATATTGACTCGTATAGTTGGAAGCCCATGTATAAACATAGGCACGTCCTTCTGTTGGAAATTGTGAATCTCCTGGCAAAGCCGCGATTTCTACGTTTTGTCCAATCGGAAGATCCTTGTCGACGATCACTACAGCGATATTATCTCTGTTGTCCTTTCCCTTTCCTGTCCGTCCGTTAAACGAATCGTGCGGCGTGTAGTCTGGATGCGTCACATAAGCGCTGACTTGGACAGTTTCTCCGTCCTTGTATGAATACGGGCTTGCCACTCTTACTTTGAATTCTTGCAGAGGTTTCGCATCAAGAACTACTGGATCGAATAGCAGATACCTCTTTCCAATAACAACACCAGTATAGTAGTATGCTCCGATGGAAGCCATGTATGTTCCAAGTATAGGGCTTACACCCATCAGAAGAAGATACAATTTAAACATTTTGTCCCAAGAGAAATGAAGCACTCAACGAACTCTGCCAGAACACATCTCCTTTATATACCCACAAAGTATACGAAGACTTCTGCCGTCTGCAGGCAGTGCGTCAACCGACAGCACCTGTGTTTACCCAACGGGTAGGGTCGTCAATGCTATTGGGATATTACAAGGTTAGTTAATTTTCGTTTTATGGCCAGATAGAAACAATACGGTTAGTGATGCATATGTATCAACGTTAAATTGCTTAGTAAATTTTACCTCAAATTGGATTGCGTTTGCAACTTTGTCCACAATGGAGTCAAATTTATAAGATGAGTGGGAGTCACTTCAGTTTCAGGAGTAGGATTATCAACAATTAATTAAAACTATGCCTAACAACTTTACTTTAATTAATTTGAAATATATGAGAATGTTATGAATATAATAACGTTTAATTCTACAGAAGGTAAAACAAAATGCAAAAAGTTTTTCTTACTGTAGAAAGAACGCAATAAAAATTGTAGAATTGTATAAACATTATTCTTCGCTGTTCTTTTTTGTTTTCTCAGTAAAACTGGAGTGTGATAACAGATGGTATATACTGCGTCAGAGGTGCAGTGGTTTACTGGTAAGCACCTAGTCAAAAGAATCGAAGTAAAGTTAGTAGAGGGATAACTGTCTGTTCAATCTAAAACCCAAAATTCTTTCGAAATACTCAAAAGTTATATTCCCTGTAAGGATTTGTCAGGGTTTAGCGAAGTACAACATATTACCAGACAACTATAATTCTGACATATTTGTACATTAAGCAATAGTCGTACGATGTAGCTCTAAGAAACTTAATTTTTGTTTCAAATAATAGAAATGTGTTTATGTTAAACGGGCAAGTTTTTGTAAAAACACGTTTTTTGCACGCAAAAGTATTGGAACCAAGCAATTCTGAGTTTGAATAGCTATTTGTTGTATGTTTACATTTAAACTTCTTTGATTAAAGTAAAAATGAATGAATATAATAATAATTTAGAAAAATTAATTTATTAAGTTAAATGAAAAATTGTAACGGGTAAAATGAAGCTCATAAAAAGATTTCATGGATTGATTAATATTTGCGTTCGTGAAATATAATTAGTATGCTAGAGTTAATGAAAAGAAATATATTTTCAATACAATTGACACTATTTCCAACAATATAGTTTTTAACTATAATTAATATACCTTTGGAGAAAATTCTCAATTATTTAAAAGATACTTTAAACATTTATGCATATGCAGCGATTTGCATATTCAGCGGCGCTATAAGGAACGAAATATTCACCTTGAAATTAAAGAACATTTGACAGTTGACAGTTCACCGACTGCAGCCCGTTTCTTTTAGTTTTGAATATTTAAAATTCTTTCATTTCCTTCGGAAGGCAATGTTTGATAAAACAGCTTATGATATTTATAACGAAGAGTCTGCTAGAAAGCCAATTATAACACTTTGTCGGCCCTTGGACAATGCCCTAGGCGGTGGAATACAAATGGGTGTTATTACCGAGTTTTGTGGTCCTCCAGGGAGTGGGAAAACGCAAATGTGGTATTTCTACAATATCGAAGCTACTAATGTTTAATTTCTTCATATATTATTTTTGTATAAAGTAAGCAGTTGGCAATAAATGTTCAGTTCCCTAGGGAACTCAATGGAATTGGCGGAAAAGTTATTTACATCGATACGAATCAAAGTTTTAATCCTTTAAGGTTTAAGGGTAAGTAAATTTCTAAATAGCTGAATTAATCCGAATTTTATTGTACAGAAAATATATTCTGTAACTCTAAAACATATAACACATACAATAATAAAAATAGGCTTAATTAAAAAAGTTAAAACTTATGTAAAAAATAGAAATAGCCAGTCACACCTGTACTCTCTTCAATAAAGTGTTCAGCAAATCCCAAGTTTCTTCAGAAAGTACCTTTAATGCTGAAACCACTTTGCAAAATATTTCCTACACTTACTGTGAGGATTCCAATCAACTTCTAGCAGCTATTGAACTTACTAAGGGTAAAGCTATATCAGATTCACAGGTATTTTATAATCTCGATGGCTTCCACGCCATAAATAAGCGCTAATAATACCATTTTAGATAAAACTATTTGTGATCGACTCATTTTCGTATCTATTTAGACGTTTTCAATCCTACGTGGAGCGTACTAGAATTCTTTATAAATGTTTAACAGATCTTCAAGCTCTTGCTGACAATCAGCAGTTGGCTGTAAGTCTATTAATTTTCCAAAATTAAGGGTCGCATTATTCATTTTTTTTCAAGATTGTCCTTACAACCGAGTTAACAACACGATTTATGAACCCTAAACGAGCTCATATTTGTCCTGCTCTTGGAGACAGTTTCGGACATAAAATAGGCCAAAGGATAATTTTAGGGACGAATTTGAGCACAAGTGATCGCGTAGCGTACCTTCAAAAATGCTTCTATTCTCCGCGGAAGCATATTAATTTTAAGGTGAGAATAAAGAGTTTCTAAAATACTTAGTAGCATTTCAAGTTTAAGGCTTGAAAAACTAATAATTTTGATGCTAAATGCGCATTAAATAGTATTTTTTGTAATTACTACTTTCAGATAACGGAAGCTGGAATTAGAGGTAAAGAAAAGTAACTATAGAACTATAATCCCAAACTGTTTTTTTTTTTGTAATAAAAATGATTTTTTAAATATTTCCTGTTATATGAATACGAAAATAATCCTCATATCTTCCAGTTCTAGAACCCAATCTAATCCTTTTCTGAAAATATCTACTTTTCTTTGACTGTATTTAATAAAGACATTAGAAATACACATTTCAATTAAAAAATAATTTATTAGAACATCAACAATGAAAGTGAACCGTATAAATGATCTAATAGAATTGTTGTTTCCTTATTAGTACGATGCAAGAGTAACAAGAACATCTCGGTAGTCCCCAGACAAATCGTCCTGAAAAGATAATCAAATTGTTTGTGTACAATAAATTCAACTCCTGTAACCATAGTCTCAAAAAAGTAAATAAACTTTTGAAATTTTCTAAATTTTGCTCTCTTTGGCCAAAACACAAATATTCAAGATAAAAAAAATTTTAAAAACCTTAATCCAGACATATAACAAATAACAACTTCTTCGTTAACTTTTTATACTTTTATTCATTTTTCTTTCTGCATTTATAAACATTTCGAAAGCTTAAAATTTAAAATGACTGCAGTTATATCTTTTTGAAGGCAAATGCTTTTTATGGTCTGAAACAGTTTCAAAGTTAATCTTCAGAACATTTTTAAAAATTTAATTTAGTCTAAGGAAGGTCTTTAGTAGGCTGCTATTGTCACCAACAAATCTCCAATATCTCCTCCAACATCCTCCTGCAAAGGAAGTAAAAAGGATGGGGTGATTTTAGTGAGAGTGGTGCTATTTTGTTGATTTTTGTTAGATATGCAGTTTATTTTAAAGAATGATTCATGGCCTTAATGTTAGTATTTTACTTTTTTTCGAGACTATATTAAAATTTTAATTTGTAACAACAACTTGAACTGTTTAGTTATGTTATTTTTGTTCCTTATCTCTTAGAAAATCGAATTATGCGCTAAGATTTATATGTCTAGTCGCAATCGCATTTTTTTATTATCCCTGGTTTTCATGAATGAATGAATATTTAAATATAATTTGAGTTTTGACTTTCTACACATTTCTAAGGTTGCCTTCGTATGCTAAAGATTCAAAAATTATTCCATCGGATGTAATTTCGAATTTTTATTTATTTTTAAATGCATTACCGCGGTTTTCTATGGCTGTCTATAAAAGTTGTGACCACTTATTCAACTTGCTGACTGACTGAATGGATTGTTTATTTACACTATTCTACACGTAAAAATTGATTTAGAACCATTAAATTGTTTAGGCAACTGTGGCATGCATATAAACAAATACAACAATTTAAACATATGCTTGAAAGCTTTTATTTGCATAATATTATAAAAGTAAAATATGTGTGACTAAATAATTTTGAAAAGTTAAATATTTCTATCAACGACTTTAATCGGTAACAATTAATATGTTTTTAATTTACTTTTGTTCATTTCTTTTTATTACATCGCCAATAATATTCATTTTTTTTAAACAATAAATATTTAAATTAAATTTAGGAAATGTTTTAAAAGTGTTGTTCTAAATGCGCTTTTATATATAATGTGTTCTGGAATGCCTATATATTTATTTATCGAAGAAAGTTGTATTTTACCAAGCCACCATTGTGGCTAGCAAATATCCAATCTCAGAATTGGAATCCTCCTGAAAATAAGGATAAAATATGTGCTTGATCAATTTTCGTTTTTAAAATTATATCATTTTCCTTTTTTTAGTTTTATATTGTGAAGATGTTTACGTGGTTTGTTTATTTAAATGAAAGCTTTCAATAGATAATTGTTATTTTTGCCCGACATGCATTTTGAAAAACAAAAAAACATAAATGCACGGTTAATAAATAATTTGTTGCTTAAAAAATTAAATATAACATACTTCGTTAGCAAAAAAAAAAAAATAGCTAGAATTTAGAACTCTAATTTTTTGCTTATGTTTATTTTTGAGATTAAATTAATTTCAACTTGAATTAAGTTTAAACTAAAATTCACATTTCTAGGATGTTTATTAAAATATTTGTGATAAAATCCCACATTTCGATTCTGAATAAAAGTTATTGCGTTTGATTTTCTAATAAAAAATACTTTGTGGATCTAGGTGTCCTTAATGCTAGAAGAAGTAACATTATAGATAAGATATTCTTACAGTACAAGAAAAATCATGCAACAGTACCAAAAACGGTTAATATGAATGAGAACTATATTACGTTAAATAATTTAAGATTAGGAATTTACAAACAACACCCAGAAAGTGTCAGGATTATGCAAAAGAAACGAATAAGAAATTGTTAAAAATTGCAATATATTTAAACATTAAGAAATAGTACAATCAGCATAATCTATAAAATACGAAACAAAAAAAAATATTCGAACTGGTGGACCTCTCAGTTGCAGCGGTTAACAGATGTGATGCTCTTAAGTATATTTAATTGTAATAGGAATAATTTTCCACTCCTCTTTGATATAATTAAATATGGTATTAAAATAAATCCTATTCTTTTCTTTGCATTTGATAGGAGTAGAAGGGGCTGTACTTTCGGTGGCTTTCCATGGAGTTTGTTCAGTTTTACTCAGTTTATATCATTTTGTTTTATATTCAACTGTTAATCCTAACGCGGTCAACTTAATATCCAACAATAGCCAATAAGGCTCGTTTATAATCTCCGGAAGTATCGCCCTGAAAAAGCGGAGTGAGGTTTTTGTTAACAGAAATCTATTTCGAAAAAGAACAGTTTACAGATAGCATCATATTGAAGAATTTTTATTTTTCAAAGCCAAAAAACGAAACGTTAAAAATTTTAAGTAAGGGTAAAGGATAAGATCAGATTAAATTGTTGGGCTAAACATCTAGATTACGATTTATGATTTTTCAAAAAGATATGGAACAGTTATGCAAAGATACTGAAGTAGCCGACTAGAGATTGGATTGATTGAATTAATTTTTGAATAAAATTGAGATGAAAAGCGGGACGAAATTATTATCATTTAAAAGAAAACATTTTAGGTTTTCCATATTTTTAAAATGTTAACTTGGCTAATCAGAGTTTCTTAAAAAATTATTTAGAAATTAATTATAAGCCCTCTGAAAGTGTTTATGCATTACGCGGCACTATACGTGATATCAGTTGAAAAAACATTGTGAGCTTCTATATTTTGTGTTTTATAATACCTTCTTGTAAAAAGTGAGGCGTAATCGTTTTCTAAAGGAGTAAACTTTTTTCGAGCCATCTGAGTAATGTTATTGATTTTGTGAAATTCTGAATTTTATTTTTAGATAGAGAAAAAGAAATTTTATTGTGCTACTTGATTTTGCTTCGCTAGAATTTTAGAATAAGGCTGATAGAAAAGATAATGATATTTTTCTCAAAAGTAGGTAAATCATTTCAGGATGACTTTAGACTATACAAATAAAAGCCGAGCTCTAATTACGAAAGTTAAATCTGACCTCACTTTAATTATAATTTTGTGGCAGTAGATTTATATATCTCTTTCGCCAATATAATTTTATATATCTACTTTTCTGCTTTTATTAAAGGAACTGTTCCATAATAAATTATTATTTACAACCCATGCTAACACATGGAGACTATTTGGCGAAAATTATCCAAATATAGAAAAGCCAATTAAAGAAAATTATAACCATACAGTTCTCCAAGCTGATTTTGTTAAACAATTACCTATAAGACCAAATTTTGCATCATACTATTTAGGTATGGCCAAATATAATCCAAATAATTGTAAATACGTTCCTACTAACCAGAAAAAAGCCAGCACCATCATGCAAAAACGTTTGAATTATATACACACTACAAATTCGTCCAACCAAAGCAGCAATTACTATTCATAGTACGGAAAATTCTGCTTACCTTAATCCAGGACTCCAAACTCTTGCCGTACTTATTCTGGAATGCTTCCTTAATATCACCCAGATCGATTTCTGATCGGCTAACAACAATACGAATGAGGGTCTTATCTTTGGTACCAAGACCGGCCATAGAATCATGAAGACGCTCGGCAAAATAATCGACCTTTGATTTACAGCACTTAACTGAAATTAGTATCTGTTATCGCATTTGTATTCGAATAAAATATCACCCACCAATAGCTAGGAATCCCTTTTCGATGGAACCACTAAACTCGCGCTTAATGGCCTTCTCAATATCGTGACCAGCGATGTTTTCATATTCGAGGAAAATTTGACGTAATTGCTGATAGGATCTTGTGATGAGGATGGAATTAAAGACGGATTCATCAGTGCCCCATTGGCCTTCTCCAGCTTCGAATAGTGCAGTAGCGTCAGCAACAGCTGCTGCTTCATCGACTCCCTAAATTATTTTCAAAAAGATATTATTTTTCTTTATTCACTTTTTAAAAGAGTACTGAAGTTATCTGTATGAAATCACTTAAAATATCAAAGTAGATTTTAAACTAAAATAAAACCTTTATAATTTTTGATAGATTATAGAAACATCTTGATTTTGCGATACTATCCTAAAACAATAATTGAATTACATACCTGATTTTCATCACGATTTCCTTGTACTAAGGAAACACAAAGGCGCTTAAAGTGTCCACTGGTATCATCTTTTAGGTCATGTTCCAAGGATTTTCCATACATTTGCTCATAGAACTGAGCAATTGTTTTAATACCATAATTGGAAAGGGTGCAGAGAATTTCAATGATAGCTTCTTCATCGGTTCCAATTCCAGAAACAGCATCGTGTAACTCCTTTGCGTAGAATTGGGGCAGTGGGGTCATAAGAGCTACGATAACATCTTCGAATTTACCACCTAGCTCTGATTTCAGATTGCTAATAAGATCCTTTCCGTATGAGGTCTTGAAAGCTTCGGCGATTTCGAGACGTTGAACAATACCACGACGAGCAAGTACCTCGATTATTGCCTTTTCATCGGTTCCCATCCCCTTCATCGCTTTGCGAAGAGTGGCTGCATCCTCAACCGGATCGAAGGGATCGGCTGGGTAAACAGTGGGTGTGCACTAAAATGAATTCGATTTTGTAGAAAATATGATAAATAGATATTTTACGAGAGTGTATAAAAGGGCGTTACGTAGGACAGGATTAGTCATCAATGGAAAATAGTCACGCGAATTGTTGGCCCAACCCAAATGGAATGTGTGTGGAAAATTGCACGTTGGCTCGTTTAAATGAAACCCAACTATAGGAGAAGGGTTGTTTTGCTATATTTTGTATACACGCTGCATTTTTGTTAATTTGCTTGAAAAGAAATAGCAATCGATGGCTTCTTAAGCATGTTTTCATGCGGAGTTGTAAATCAACAGAAAGCCTCAATTTCCTGGCTTTAAATGATTAGAAGGGCCGATAAATTGAATTCGTTGCCAGAAACGCTATAACGGAATTTCTCTAGTGCTATTTTTATCTCGGCTAATTCCAGCATCAGTAGAGAATATTGGATTGCGTTCGATTTTGTTTTTCAAAGAGCTTAATTTTCTCGCATTAAATCTTGTCCTTTATTGTTTAATCGGCCTTAGGATTAACATTTTACATTAGTCCTGTACATCTTGACTCAGTATATACAGAGATTCAATTTCAGTAAAAAGTTTTAATTTACAAAAATTAATTAATTGACTTATAATTAAATTCTCTTTATTGAACAAGATAGGATAGATATATTAGTTAATTGAAAAAAAAAACATATAAATAAACTAATCGATTAATTTTAAAAAAAACATATTAAATGAATGAAAATATTGTACTGAAAATATATTTCTTTATTAATTGTTTCACATAAAAATTACTTTTCCTTCTACAATTTAATGCCCAAAGATTTGTTTTTCTTTAATTAACGCTGAAATCAAATTTTATCGCCATAGTCATAATAAATTAAACTAATCTGCATGAACAGTGCCGAACACTGGCACTGTTCCTTTCTGCAGCGTAAGCCACCGCAATCGCCTTGTAGCGATAAGAAGGTATGTGTTACTTTTTTTCTCCAATCAGTCATAAACCCTTATCACCTCCGAGACAATATGCTGAAATATAGCAAAATATTTTTCCCTCAGAAAATGCGAAATTTAATTGTCTGCACTGTATTCAGATGACTGGTCTTCTTCTTTATTCTATCGAAACTTAAAACGTCCAAGCTCAAGGACGTTTTTTATTTAGATTTTAAAGCGCACTCATATTCTTACATAACAATGCTCCACCACCAGCAGGTCAAAGCCGAAAAAGTTTCTTTTATTAAGTGGATGTGCGTTTAAAATTTTTTAGACTAATTCTCACTAGACATTGTGGAAGTAGAACATTTATTCTATAAAAATCAATTTGGTTTCACGTTGCTTTTTATTGCCTGTAATTTGGGACCAAATGTTTCTTTTCTATAGGAATTTTTTCCTTAATGGATTGTAATTATTACAAATTATTGGAATAGTAAAGTATTCCGAAAATAATGATCTTTTAAGGGGAGAGGATAACATAAATATTGATTTTTAAAATTTTCCAAATTCAAAACATATTTTAGATACTTGAATGATTATTAATTAATATAACAATTATTACAACTGAACTACTAAATATGGTGCATTTTTTAAGTCCCTCTAATATTATAGGGTTTACTTAGTCTTGAAACTTTAGAAAAAAGGAGATGAATTTTTGTGTTGGATGTTCTAACCAACTTTAAAAGAAATCATCACTTAAAAGTAATTAGGTCAGTAAAAAATTGTGCTGTATCCTCCATTCTACAGCGTTGTATTCTGCATACGACCAAATGTAGCTTATCAATATTTACATTGTCGCAGCGCCTTGAAGTCGTAAACAATAGCAAAAGAGAATTTTCTTCAGGCAACCTCAATCCATTGAACGTGCTTTTAATAATTAAGACGATGATGTAATTTTCCCGCAATATACTAACAACCCATAAAGTGGCAGACAGAATGCGTGCGAGAAGGTATGAAACCTCCAACATGGCCGAATGTCCATCCAGAAACTAAAACTTACCTTGAATGGATAGTACTCGGCTGAACTCATTTTGGCCTCGAAAGCAGCTTGAACCTGCAAGAGAAGAAAGAACGAGAAGTTAAATTTTGCTTGGAAAAAAAAGTTAATCATTGGACAAATGAATCATCACTTTTGGATTTCGAAACGATTCCGCTCTCGTGAGTTGATCTTAGTCATAAAGAAGTATTTACAAAAAAAAAAAATGTTTTTGCTGTTCAAAAATTTTTGAAAGCTTTTTCACATTTTTACCATTGCCTCCGACTTCTATGGGATATCTCGACGAGAAGTTTAATGTTCCCCAGAGTTTTCAAGGTGAATTAACAAACGCTCTAATGGGCAGCTACTAAAAACACTTCCCCATCTATTCAGATCTCTATGTAATTGAAATTGAAAAGACGTATGTTGCTTGAAGGGGCGCTCTGTGAACGATTTCATCGCAAACATTGCAGAGAAAAATGTGAAAATGAAAAGCATTAGCGTATGTACATGCTTTTCTCAAGAGTTAGATTGTGCGAGCAGATTTTATCAGTTGCTAGTATTCGAATCTCTCAGCTAAAACATTTTTAGGTTAAAATCATCCATATTATGTAACTCAGTCACCTGCTTCAAAGTTCGGTCGAAATGATGATTGAAATTGCCCAAACAGTGGTACAATTTTCCGGTCTCTGGCGGCACAAACAACAATTTTATACTCTCCTGTGTACTCTTGAACATGATTATTACTTTACGTATAAAGGTTAAAATTTGACTATCAAAAGTACTGATTTATGGGTTGAATTATGCAATTTTTTTTATCTGGCAATATGTAACTGCATTTAAGACTCGGAAAGGGTGATAAACTAAAATATTGAACTTCAGCTGGCCACTAGTGACGTCACTGAAACAATTTAAAATTTCAACTGATGCTCCTATTTTTTGTAGTATTGTAACGAATAGGCGTTGTTATTTTTAAAAGATACCGATAAAATTTCTAGAATGTTAAAGTAATTCAGAAAAATTTTTTTGAAAGCAAAGTAAAATTTATAATATTAGTGAAATAAGTTGTGTTTACTAACGAACTGAGTCCCTTGATAATGGAGGACCCTCATAAAATTTTTCAAAGATCTTTCGGCTATGTATAGAAGAATGAAGTGTGTTTTTAAAGTTTAAAGACTCATCTGTACAGCATATGGTTTCTATTAACACATACTTTTTTTAGTGAAAAAATATTAGCATGACCCAATTTCCACTTGATGACTTGGTTTTCAGAAGTAATTTACCATTTAGTTAATTTGTGTTCCCAGGTTCAATTTACTTTATTTTCCATTCATATGAAGCGGTATATCAAAGAGAATGATTCATGTGTTTTTGTAAGGTCACCGAAGGTGTCCAACCTTTGATTGAGTTTCGGCAAGATACCCAAATTTTGATAAATGTAATTATTGATGTAGTAAATTTGAAAGTGCTATTTTCACATATGAAATTTAAAAAATTCCATATATTTTTGAAGTCGGTTCATTTTTTCTTCGCTCTTTCAATTCGATCAGTATTGTTTTAAAAATATGAAAGGGTGAGATGAAACTCTTCATTCTGAATAAAGTCCTTCAAACCATATATTCTAAATAAGAATAACACATAATACCTGAAATATTGAATGACCTACTTTCAAATTCTTTCTTTAATTTTTCCCCTTTTACCATATTTAATATTAGCTAGAAAATTTGAATATATGAGAATCACTGACAAAACCAATTAAATAATTAAATTGTTTACCTATTCGCTTGTTTACGTCATTAGGTGTTTAAATATATTGGGTTTAATTGCAAGTAAAAAGCTTGGCTTATTTTTAAAAGTTAGTGAAATTGAAGATAGAATTGAAAAAAATGGAAGAAAATCGTTATATAATTTCCAAATTGCCACTTTTCCTGTATATACAAAATTTTGTTATTATCGTCTCAATGTTATATTCCTTTACTTTTGTTCATATATATTTTTACTTTGTTTACAATTATGCTCAATTATTTTAATGTTTAATTTTTACCTACAGAAATCCCTTGTAGGTCTTGTGAAGCAAGCCACTTGACCCACCGCCACGAAGTCGCCCTTCATGGCTACCGGCAGTCTGTGAGAGTAATCGATTTCCCAATTTCCTTCCTTATTACGTTATCAGGAAAGTAGTGCGACTAACGAAATATACACGGTTACGAACGCGGCTACGGACGGATTGGCCCTTGTTTAGATTGGAACTTATTCAACCACACAGATGCTGATTAGACTCGCATTTCGTGTCTGATTTGACGGTTTGAATTATGTAATATAGCTAGAAGATGTTTTCTGCCGACGTGAATGTAGTCCTTTGAAAACAGGGGTTTCTAATATGCACCCCACTGCGAAGGCGCGGAATTTGTAGGCAGGGGACACAAGTTGAATTATGATTTGAAAAAAAGTCTAAAATTGAGTATTAAATTATGGTCAAATTGGATTACATTGTTCAAATTTCTTTTTTTTATTTCACATGACCTTTCTTATTTGGAAGTTTTACCATGTATTACAATTTTTAAGGCCACAAAGAATTTGATTATGGGCAGAGTCATTTCAATGTTTAAGAACAATATATATTTTTAATTAACACATAATACACAAAACAAACCAATCAAATTTATAGTTAAACTACTGACGTACTTAATTTTCCGTTTATGTAGTTTTATCACGACTCTTTGGCCATTTAATTTAGATTGATTTACTACAAGACCTATATTTTTTGATCATAATATCGCATTTAATCACATTAAAAATTGTTGAAACTGGTGAACGACGGAAAAACGAATAGTTGATATTTTTCTTTATTGTAAATAACTCATATAAAATTATTGAAAAATTAGTGACGATCTATAAAACTATACTCTCTATAGGAAATTATATCAACTTAATTAAATCCTCTTCATTACTTAAACATTAAGACATTTTCTTCTAATCGCTTCATAACGAAATTATGAATCAATATCTAACGGTTTTTTATCCATTACTAGTAAAGTAATCAGAAAATAATGATCAATGTTTCTGAATTATTTATTTATTTTTTTTTTCTTCTGTATAGCAGAACAGTACTGATAAAATTTTATTTCGGCAACTGAAAACTTAATCTAAAACTATGATTTTTTCTAGATGAATCAATTCAATGCTATGCAAGTAATTACGCCTAGCAAGCATAGAGTTATCCCACTCGTTGCAATTGGAAACCTAAGGTATGTCCGCACCACTGAATCACCTGCCGTCTTTTGCTGACTTAACTATCCGATTTTTTTCCATGTTAATCTCTCACTGAAATGCGCTAACCACGAAGTCATGGATGAACGGCTGTCATGGGATTGGCTAACGCCAGAAACCATGAAGGAGGCGACGGATTTTCGCAATCCTACTTTCTTCGGCTTGAGCAGAACTGGTTTTTGGATTTTTAGAAATTGTATAAGTAGCCGGGACGAGATCATTCGCCTCGGCGGTAATGCGATAGAAGAGGGATTCTGTCTCTGTCCGTGTAACCGATAATGCGGCTGCAGCTTGTGCAGTACCACAATCCGTTCCCCAACGACCTTTCAACGAACCTGAGCGTCATCTGACGTGGCAGTCGCTATAGAGTGACAATAGGATCACTACCCGAACCAGGCCCCGCCGATAACAGATTGTGCTATTATTTAAAATGTAGTGTACTGCTAATTACTGCAGTTAGAAGATGCTAGATAAGAAAGATGTGCAAAATTCCAACTATGATGATGTCATCTCCGAATATTCCTTTTATTGCTTATTGCTTTGGCTTATGGCTTTTGCTTGGGTTTCTTGAAAAGTCTATACAATTAACTTATAAATAGTATTTCCCGAGAAAATGTTCACTGCCCACAAATTGCTGTACTCATTATTACAAAGTACTTACTCTGCTTTTGTTTTAAAAAATCTTTCGAATTAGTTTCGATGAACCGCACCCAAAAAACACCAGATCACAAAAATCTAGACTCCCGATTGTGAGACGATATAGAAAATTAAGAAAACTGTAGAAGAGGAATACTCTGAATGTTGGATGATATTCAAAAATAAAACAAAAACCGGGAAGCACAGCACGTAGAGAGAACTCCCAAACGCGATGAACGAACTTTCCGAACTGGTGACTCAGGGAACCCGGTATTTGGATTTTATTTTACCGCGATATTCGCCGGCGCGAGGAACACTAGTTCTCTCTTCCTTCATCACCTTTTGGTCTTCATTCGAGAACGAGTCAAGCTTTTCGAAGCTTTCAATTATGTATAAGGCAAGGAAGTGACTTCACGGACAAAGGTAGCTAGAATTTAACCGAAGTGTCCTTGGGGGAGTATTGCAGGGGACGGTACTATCGAATCGAAAGTCCATTTACCATCTACACACCTATGGTCCCTTACGCCCTACGGAGAAACTAGAAAAGGGAATCACCTAAAGTCGTCATTTGGAAGGTGGACCTGGAAATCGATTAGTCATTCCATAAGTGACTCTCGCACTGGTGATATGTCGTCAGAGTTGCATACTCGCATATATGATTTTTGCTCGAGTAAAACCACCCTTATCTGCAAGCTGCAAAAAATATCGGTTTTACACCTCATGGCGGCAAATTTCACTACAAGGATTTGTGCTAGAACTAAAAGTGTCTCTTAAAATGTTTCTAATAGAAGAATAGAGATCAAAGTCTAAAACGGTGAAGGAAAAAAAGCAAGAACGAGAACGCCCGAGCAGGGACTTGAACCCTGGACCGTTGGATTAAAAGTCCAACGCTCTACCGACTGAGCTACCCGGGCCGACGATGCCCTATCCCGGGTAGCCTTCCTGGTATTTCGGCCCAATGAGTCATCTTTTATAAAAAGGGGCTACATCATTATATAAGAGTTCACTGATAGAAATGTATATCACTCCTGATTTCCAAAACAAAGTCGGCCTAATAGTTCTCTACATTTATAAAATTCAGCGTGTTCATTTTAAGAGAAAACAAGCAAGGGCTAAGTCGATAGCATGCTACGATTCAAAGTTCTAGTTAGTACGACGTCACTTGCGTCCAACTAGAATCAAGTAAACCTTGTTTAAATAATTCAAAGTATATTTTTAATGCCCCCTATTCACATTTGAATTTTTGAAGGAAGTGGGGACAGATAAATATTTTTATTCATGCCATCAAGTTCTATAATCAGAGAAATATATAAATAAATACAATATAGTGAAAAATCTTAAATATATAGAATGATATAAATATCGAAGGGGAAGTTTAAATAGTATTTTGAAAATTTACTGTATGTTTTAACAAACACATTCCCCGCCAATCATCACACAGTATGATGCAGCGTGGATTGCTTTAAAAGTAACATTAAATAGTAATGATATATTTAAACAAGTTTTTCTTCAAATTGATGGTATTTATAACAACATTGTGGTCTCAAGAAAAATTACAATATTTTAATTAATATTATTACAAAATATTTCATGCAAATCCGACAACATAAAACGTATACTCCTAGCTCTAGAATTTTTATAACTTCTAATTTTGCCTTGGTAAATCAGGTACATTTTTTAAATAAAAAATAAGAGCTTTTTCGTTTAGGGTTTTCATGATCCCCTAATGGCCGAAAACTTATTTCGACCCATTAGTTGCGATATGCGCTAGAAAATGCGAGATGCTATTACGTCTAAGGTGGAAATTATCCCGAAATTTCCATGTTAATCGGATCACTCTCAATTTCTTAGAAGACGGGAGTAAATCATGCAAATTGAATGAAAAGCGTGCTCATTAATTGGACAGCATAAGACACAACAGGGAGGGAGTGTTAAGAGGAATGTATAAAATCAAATTCAGCCGCAGATACTTACTTTATCATATGCGAAAATAATGCGCTGTCGAGATAAATATAGAAAGCGACTACAACGAAAATTCTTTGAAAGTATTACTCACACAGTAAGTAATATTTATCCCATTCACTCAGTTGGATCTCGTAACTCACTGATTCACTGCCGGACGCTTACAGCGCTAAGCTTTACAATGGATCTGGGGAGGTCTCGTCTTTGAGCGGCACAACGTAACGAACTGCGAAGTGCATTATTTATCATGGCGTAAAAATGTTAACGAAATAGTGATTAAGAATTAGTATGCTCGCATGTTCGTTAAAAGTTTATTAACTTTATATACATACTTCTTTAAAGGGATAACGGCTTATATAAAGAGTTTTTAAATTTCTCATACGTTTATCTCTTCATTGTAGATTTTTGTCACGTTTTCATTTTATAGAAATTATACGCAACCTAAAACTCGTTTTAATAATCAACAGTCGCTTATAAGAGCGTATAGATGAATATAAATACGTTTTATTTAAATTCTTCTATAATCGCGGATTCAATATAATGTGTATTTGAATTCCATTATTAGGCTAAGAATTGTATTACTAATTTCTTGGCTGTATTCTATCTTCATTTACGATGGACAGATTAATAAAAAAGATTTTATAGTTTATATTTTAATTTCGCTTCGCTTATTCGCTTCGAATCTGAGTCTTTCTTTTGATTTTACCAGTCTTCGGAGAACTTGTATATAAGTCTTTAGAATTTCCTCCATTATATAAATACAAAGTATCTTTAGAGAAAGTAAAACAAATGTTCGAGCTCTTATTTAAATAACTAGTGCACATTTAGTTTCATCCTCGCAAAAACCCAAATCGTCATAAAATCATCATCGTGCTTAATGACTCTGTCTCATCTCGTAGGCTAGTGCCGGGCAGGTGTGCTTGGAGAATGTTCGGGTCGTAAACAAATCCCTGGCTTCATCTATTAAACACCTCCTTTATGCAACAGAAGGACACAGTTGTGTCAGACCCCAGCTACTCTCTGTTGCAGAGTTCAATAAAAACATATCAGAAGGTAGGCATGTAGCTCGGTGACCTAAACATGATTAGTGTTCACCATGTGCTAACTTTTATTTATCTATGATCATTTTTGGTCTGATTTTTAAATCTTTTTATCAATTTAAGAATTCAAAATTGAAAAACGTCAACACGAGTGAAAAATTGTGACACAAGCCCACGATCAAAATGCGAAAGCCTGTACATTCCCTAGTCTCATCTAGAAATGACCTGAAGCGAGTGTGGCTTAGTTAAATTTGTATTATACCTTTTTATTTGATAGACTAATATTCAGTTTCTAATATAAGGCGTCTCTTCTTTAGCTGCTACCGATACGCAAAACCTTCTTCACGGTCTAGCCATGTTCTACTTTTTAATTCCTATGCCGTCAACTTAAAATTTTTATAGTTATCTCCAAAGCATAGCAAATATAAAAGAAAAAAACGTAAAATTTTGTTTAAATCGTCACCAAGAAAAGTGAAAAAAGATGTCATTCGCCCGAGCAGGGACTTGAACCCTGGACCGTTGGATTAAAAGTCCAACGCTCTACCGACTGAGCTACCCGGGCCCTTGAAGACCACCTCTCAGATTAGCACTAGGTTTTATAAGGGTAATGTTATTTATGAAATTATCTCATATTTAATGAGGTGTAACAAAGTTTCCAGGGCTTCGGGCAATCAACAGGTAATAACCACCTTTGCTAAATAAGTACGCATTTGAGTCGAAATTATCATCATTCGCACCGTCTGCTTAAAATTTGTTAATTCTCTTTATGCTCAGGTGCTGTTTCGTTAGTTTTCAACCGCATTGCATGTTTGTTCATTTTACAGGAAAAGCAGGCACGCGTTCTGCTGACCCTATGAAAATCGAGATAATCTTGACTATTTCAATTATTTTCTTTGCAATGTCCAAGGAGCCTATGGGGACGCGAATGCATACCGAAGAAGTTCCGTGCGAGCATGAACAGCTGCGACGTGACAGTAACTGTGTGCTTTCACACGCACACGTGCATTGTTGTGTGGCAAACGCGTGAGCACGTCATCCGTGGGGCATAGCACATACCTCTTGACACTTGACACGAAGTATTGTCACGAATTCGGTCGACTCCAGGGGCCGTGTCGTGTCGTACTGCGGTGCAGAAGTAAATTAGGAGACTGGAACT
Source organism: Proctacanthus coquilletti (assembly GCA_001932985.1). Taxonomy (NCBI): domain Eukaryota; kingdom Metazoa; phylum Arthropoda; class Insecta; order Diptera; family Asilidae; genus Proctacanthus; species Proctacanthus coquilletti. Next base: position 149,473 of record MNCL01000141.1, read on the forward strand.
GAGGCGGAGGCGCAATTTTGGATTCTGGCGAACTACACATATCATGGAGGAGCTGCTCATTAGCCGAGTAAAGGAGCGTGATTTCCTGTTCGATTCGAAGGCGCCTAACTACAAGGACCGGAACATGAGGCTTCGGGCATGGGAGGAAATCGGCAAGGAATTGAATATGAAACGTAAGCAGTTTGTGGTCCCCTCCGAGTTTTGTGGTGGCTTCAGTTTCTGGAGCTTCAGTGCGTGCCAAGTGCGAACGCACATTTGCTCACCAACTGTTGAGTCCCTGGAGTGCTAGGGAAAAGTGGCATTTGACATATTTGGGGTACCACTGGTGACCAAGCGCGGAAGAGGCTCGGTTTAATCTAGAATTTGCATATCATTTCCGCTGCAAGTTCCCAGTCAGAGCTAATTTCTCCGCCGTGTCCCCGTGTCTGTCAAATGGCGTGTTTTGTTTATGTTTTTGCAATTGGTGTCTTCACGTGTATTTGGTTACAGCGGTTTAGTAGGACACTCTTAACGGTCCGAAGGAAATTGAAAATTCAATAGTCGTCTTACGTAGAATTTCTTTAAAATATTGCAAAAAGGCTAGTACACAGAAATTCACTGATGAAAAATACATAATTTTATCGTGACAATTTTCAATTTTAGATTGCAGAACCACACATTCTTTCGCTATATTTCTATATTTCTTATATTTTATTTTTATATTTCTAGTTTTAAGATACCAAAATATGATTATTATTTAAGATATCACTGCGAGGAAATTTAAGAGAATATAATTTAGTTTTCAACATGTTGAGCTATACAGTAGCTCATAAATAGTAAAATATTAAATCTTGACCGTAGTAAGCCTTAAGCTTTTCTGTTATTTTGTCCTACAGAAATAGCTTTCCGATCAGTGTAACATGCTATCGGCGATTTCTTTAGTTTTAGTATTACAAAAAATGTGCTGAGGAGTGCGTTATTCAAAATTTGTGTAGATTTACTATTATTTAATTAAATAAATCTACCTACTTTAACCAATAGATTTCATTTCTAGCTGAACTGGTAAAGGAGAAATGGCTTAAGCTGCGGAGATGTTTCACAAATGCTTTGAATAGACGTCGGAGTAAAAAAAATGACCAGGCAATTAACAAAATCGTCTCATGGAAATTTGGGAAACAGATGTCCTTCCTTTTGCCGCATTTAGACAATAGAAGGTAATTTTCAGTTAAAAGAGAAGTTCACCAATTAGTGAATTTAGTTATTGCCCTAGAAATCCTCCAATAGTAGCTGAGTCAGTTGAATGCAAGCTTGAGGAAATCGAGAAGCATTCGGAGGACGAGGATCAACAGGAAGATCAGGATATGGAATCACAAGGCGCGAGAAACGACAACACGCATGAAGAGGATGAAGTCAACGAGGATTGCGAAAGCTCTGAACCGAACCTTAGCGATATTATGAGAAATGATAGCACCACCCCTGGAAACATAAATGTGTCTCACTATATAGATAAGAGAGACTCTGAATTAAATGATAGCAATGCCCAGGAAATAGTGCGCTTGCTTAAAGAGAACTCCAATCTTCTACACTTATCTTTTCAGGGTAAACCTACCAGGAGCAGTACAAAAGCAATTGCTTTCTCCGATTTAGACGAATCGGATATGTTCTACTTGAGCATGTCGAAGATGGCGAAACGTTTGCCACAAGTATCTCAGTCTAAAATAAAACTGCTGCTCAGTCAGGCCGTCCTGGAGGCAGAAATTACAAATTTAGGACGACAAGTGGATAACGAAGTGCTTAATTTATCGTCATGCATTTCACCTGGCGGCACTGAATTCCAGTCATCTTCCACGGCTAACTCAGCTCATCAGTCGACGTAGACTCATTTCCTTTTTAATGTTCAGACGAAAACTCTTTTTTAAATGTCTAGCTCACCTTTGTCTTCTTTTAAATAAAATGGTAAAATGTCTTTATTTGTTGGAAGAATTGCTTTTTTACAGAGTTGCGTATAGGTTTAAAGAAATTGAGTATTTGGAATTCTTGGCTAATTCTAAGTTAAGAAGAATTGCCTTTTATATTATCCCAAATTGGATTTGAAATACTATTGAGGAAATTTATTTAATGTAACCCTATCGGAACAGTTCTTTTAACGAATTTTAGTGAGTTCCGCTTTGCAAAAAAGAAATTTTGAACGAGATGGAGAAATTGGTGAGAATGTGTATATGTTTGCTTGCGTGTGTGTGCACGCAAGAATAAGATCAAGTTTGGTTTTTGGCGACCGCAATAAATTGCTATTTGCATATTCCGAGCTTATATTCCCTCTGCACCAGTATGTTCAACATTTTACGCTAGATGTCTCTCCGTAGCTTTTAATTGCTGAACATGCTGCTAGACTTCGCGAGAGGTGCAGCGAGTGAATACTGTCACTTGGCTTCAGCCGTTCGACGGTGCAGTACAGTGGTTTGCTGCGGGTGCTCTAATTTTGTTTTAGTGAACATTAAAGCACGTGTCCCGTGGCGTTGCAAATTTGTATAAAGTAATTCGCAGGATGGTGTACTAAGCGTCTTAAGTCGTGTGATAGTCGGTCGTGCCGCCGCGTCCGAGCTAAGTGCCTTCATCCCACACTCGGGTCAAGTGACGACATAGTGCAGGGTGAATTGCACTTCCATTGAAAGAAAGTATAAGTTATAAAATAACCCGGTCAATTTGAATTGAATTTTTATACCTGTGAGAGCGAGCAGTAGACGGAGAATTTGCGTTGTTGATTTGCCGATAAGGTACAAAATCTTTGCATATATACCCCCAGTCAAGCGTGGGTGCTATTGAAAATTTTGCAGATTCAAAATCGCAATGCTTGCCAAATTTCAATGAAATTTTACATTATCAAAGGTCATTTGACTTTCACCTTTTTTTAGGTGAAAGCAACAAGGTCAATTAGTTAATCAGTAGCTCGCTGGGTTCTAATCTAACTTGTCCGGCGTTAAGTGGAGACGGGATTTCTGTTACACGTTCGGCAAGGTGTAACTAAAGTACATCGACAATAATTGCCCGCCGAATAAAATCTTATTGCCTTAGCAAGGCTTGCTTAATCAACACTAGGCGCAAAACAAGCAAATCTGAAGAGATGTGCAAAGTCAATTGGAGGCTACAGAAATGAGCGTAAATAAATGGATTAGACATTTTTTATAGTATACTTAAGTAATGCGATAGAATTTACAACAGTAATCATGAGAAATGTGATAATTGGCATCTTTAAACTCAAATCTGCAGCGTATCATCTTCAACAATATTTACTTTTCTTCTTAGTTTTTATCAAAGTTTTCTTCGAGATATTTTACATATATATATAAGTAGTATAAGTTACATTTTCTTCATATTCAAATTCTTTATCACATGTAAACTTGTAGTCATAGTATCGAGCTTTATAAACCCTAGCCGGCTATTGGTCGAATATTTAATATCTAGCGGAGGAATTTCCATAAAAGACGAATCAATTTTTATCAATTAAGACCCAATTAAGACGAATGTGATTCATATTCGTCGCTACTGTTAAATTATAGAAGCTACCACTTAACAAACAAATGTAATCAATCAGCGAATTGTGGCATACAATTCAGAACAATAATAATATAATTTGGCTTATTTAATTCGTGGAATTTTTGTTTATTTCAGAGTAATGGGAACATTTTCAACATGGGACTACTTGGTGTTTTCCCTGGTGCTCATCATATCTGCCGGCATCGGTATTTATTATCGATTAACCGGCGGAAAGCAAAAGACCACCAACGTAAGTAAACAAATTTGTGGCTTTCTGCCTTTTACACAAACTCTTCAGATGGAGTTCTGTATCCCCAGACGCAGTTTTTCGCAGAATCGCCCGCCAATATTTAGGAAAAATTGGCTCACACTGTTTCAATTATTCAACTGGAAATTTAATTCACTAACTAACCATTAAAAATGTACATGTAATATTACACTTTACTTTTATAAATTACATAAAGTCGTTACTGTTTATAATATTTTATTCAATTTGCTGTTGATCTTTTCCAATTGAAAGCGTGCGTTGTTATCAAATTGTGTATTATACATTAATCAAACAATTTTCATCGAAATTATTGACCATTATCTGTGACCCCACATTCTGTCGTCAATTGATAAAGATTTTAGAGGCTGTTATTTCGGTTAAGATTGACCTCGACAAATTTTGAAAAAATAGTATAGAAATAGGACAAAAGCGTTATAATTTTCCGAAAAATCGTTGTAATTCTTATTGCTATTCGAAAAATTCATCTAATTAAAATTTATTTTTTAAATTTTAGGTTGAGATGTTTTATTCTTTTACTATACTCTAAGATGATCAAAGTTAACACCAAATGCTCCTTCTTCGTAGTATACAAAAATAAAAATTGTATAAAATTTGCTTGTTTATTCAGCTGAGATTTTCTAACAAAAGATTTCAACACAAAACTTATATTCAAGTGGGCTATAAAGACCAACTGAATTATGCACAAAAAAAATAAAACTATATTATAAACAGCATTATTAAGTAACAATTGTTGATAAGCAAAGAAACAGTTTTATATTTTGTTTACAATTACTTATTTCATGTTCGAGGAACAAATGCAATCTCGGTTTTTATAAAGTAATAAAAATGTGAAAAAAGAATCTGGATGCAAATTATTATATTACTGTTCTTTATCGGCATTTTTTCTGTTTTCCATATGTTTTATTAAAAAAGAAAATTATTTATCACTAAAAAGGAGCAAGCGTGACTTTCATCATGTTTTTTCTATTAAATAAAATGTATGCTTGGAAAATTGTCTATAAAAGTACTATATTGCTATTTATGTAAGCATCTACTGATCACTACAATTTGAAACGACTTTAAACTTCTAAATTATAATTATAATAAATTCGAATTTGTTTACAGGAATATCTCCTAGCTGACCGGAGTATGTCCGTGCTCCCGGTATCGTTCAGCTTAATGGCTAGTTTCATGTCAGCTATAACGATTTTGGGTGTATCAACGGAAAACTATCAGTTCGGCACTCAGTTCATTGTTATAAACTGCGCATATGTTATTTGCACCCCGATCGTTGCGTACTTATTCCTGCCTGTCTTCTTTAAATTGCACACGGCTAGTGTCTACGAGGTGAGTATGAATTGGGATCATTTAAATATTGAATATCTAACCTGTTTCTCGTTTAGTACTTAGAAAAGAGGTTTGGCAAAATAGCACGTTTAGTGGCCTCCCTTGCATATTCCACCCAAATGATCCTGTACATGGGAATTGTCTTGTATGCTCCTGCTTTAGCTTTAGAGGCTGTTACAGGCATTCACAGAACTACTGCTATTTTGGCTATAGGTAGATCATCTTTTACATCATATTTATAAATAGATACAAAAACATAATTTTTGAAGGCTTCGTCTGTACTTTCTACTCAACTATTGGCGGAATGAAGGCTGTGCTTGTTACTGATGTGTTCCAGTCGCTACTTATGTTTGCAGCGATTTTTAGCGTAATTATTTGTGCTTCAATACATGCCGGAGGATTTGGTCCAATTTGGGATGCTGCTAGCAAAGGCAACCGTCTTGAATTTTGGAAGTAATAAAAATATTTTTGTAATTAATCGTTTAGAGAATAATTAATTTGTTATTCAAGCTTCGACGTAGATCCAACCACTCGTCACACTTGGTGGACCTTGATTATCGGAGGGAGTGTTACATTTCTTTCTTTGTACGGTGTGAATCAAACTCAGGTGCAACGATTGCTTACTGTTCGTGACTTGAAATCTGCTCAAAGATCTTTGTGGTGGAATTTGCCCATTCTATGTTTGCTAAGTTTAAGCACAAGTTTTAGTGGATTGGCTATTTACTCCTACTACAAAGATTGTGATCCATATCTAGAGAAAAAAATTTCATCCAGAGATCAGGTAAAATGCAAATTTAGAGAAAATCATGTTTTATTCAACCAACGTTTAGGATTTTTTTATTCTTATTGAGAAATGGTGAGAGTAATATCGAAAGGAAGTTTAATTTAAATCTCATTATTCTAGCTGATGCCATTATTCGTTGTTGACACTATGTCTCACCTTCCTGGTTTATCAGGACTTTTTGTTTCGGGTATATTTTCCGCCAGTCTATCCACCGTTTCTTCAGCTGTTAGTTCCTTAGCAGCAGTCACTTTGGAGGATTACATTAAAGTAAGAACTGCCTTCTTATGATTACTCTGTATAAAATAATTGCCTATTTTAGCCACTGTATAAGTTAGTGAAAAGAAGTTCAATGCCAGAGATGAATACCACACTGCCATCAAAATTAACTGCGTGTATTTATGGCGTTGTCTGCATTGGTATCGCTTTCGCAGGTATGTCTGTTTATTACTCAGCAATAACATTTTATTTATCACTAACAACGAATGATAGCTCAGTCCATGGGAGCAATTCTACAGGCATCTCTGACCATATTTGGAGTTGTGGGAGGTCCTCTTTTAGGTTTATTTGTACTGGGAATGTGTACTACAACAGCCAATGAACAAGTAAAAATCAAACAAGTCATGGTGAAGAGATAATTTTTTTCTTAATTAGGGTGCTTTAACCGGACTAATTTTGGGCTTTGCTTTTTCGTTCTGGATAGGTTTCGGGGGACCGAAACCACTTCCGAAGTACTTAAATTTCACCGATGAAGGCTGCCATAACGCAACTTTGTATAAAGCAAGCACCCAGAACATGGTGGTGGAGTCACAAGATGTCGAGTATGTTTTCTTTTTTCAGAAGCGAATAAATTTAACAAATGTTTATTGATTTTAAAACAGATACTTTTGGCTATTTAAAATTTCTTACCTCTGGTACTCGGTCCTCGGATTTCTCATAACTGTTGTAGCAGGTCTAGCAGCTAGTGCAGTTTTTAAAAAATTCAGAGCAGATGATTGTCCTATGGAAGGAAATGAGGAGCAAACGAATTATGACTTGTTCATTCCGCCACTGGCGAGGGGCTTAAAACGAAAGGCAATTGAAAAAATGTCTATCAGCCTCAGCACGAAAAATGCGCAAATAACTAGACTTTGATTACCGCCGCTGCAATATGTCGCTACTATTCCTATTGTTTTGAGTATTAGATACTCTTTTGATGTACTTTAATTTACTTAATCAGAAAGCTTAAAGCATACTGAGGCAAGAAAGAAGAGATTTGGTGATAGGAACAGTCTTCCAAATATTTAATAATAGTTTTGATCTTTTAGAGATTTTATGAAGTTGTTAAAAGTGGAACAAACCCATGTACAAATTGTAGATATTAAAGAGCACAACTACAAACTTTATATGAAGTGTTTTTTTTACAACAGTTTAATGAGTTTTTGAAGAATGGACACTTTTTTAGCATTTATGTACGAAAGATTCATACTTGTTTTGCTCTGGCATATTTTTGTATCTGGGAACTTTTTTGTATTACAAAAAGTAGACAGGGCTTAAAACATCAAAATTAAAGTAGTCACATATTGGCTAGAACAACGTAGGCGTGCTCGTAGATCTTTGAAAAAAAAATATTTGACGTTGGTAAAAAAATTTACTTTCCAGCATTATAACGCAAATTTAACAGCCTGAAGAAAAAACATGGACTCAGCAACTGTCGCCATACCAAAGGAAGAGCAAACACCCGATGATTTGATAGACGTTTCGTTAACAGAGTCCACCATAAAAGAAGATGAAAATCCGTCACTTGAAGCGAACGAACTGTCCAAGTCGAAAAGAGATTCACTAAAAGGGTTCTTCCGGCGTAAGAAAATCGATAAAGTCGAAGATTTGCAGGAAAAAGTAAGTGGAGCCACAAGCAATTCAATGTCGGGCACCGATTCTGTCGAGAATATGGATTCGCCAAGCAGCTCTTCGAAGTCTAACTCACTTGGAAGGATGTTTTCAAGAACAGGTAAGACTACAAGTGGCGCTGATTATAGCAAAGATGAACCGCAAGCATCAAAAAGCCAAAAGACTTTCAAAAACACACTATCAAATTACTGGAATTCCATATTTAGAAAGATCAACAAGAATGTCGAAAGCTCTGTAGAACCTGAAACACCTAGAAGTAATGAGTCTAACTTGGGAGCCGTCAAATAAAATGAAATTGTAGTTTAAAGCAGAAACTAAAACATATATTATGATATTTATGTTCGCAGCATTCAATAAAATAAATTTTACGCAAATAAGCCTGCATTGTGATTCTTTGTTTGTTATACGAAATTGATTTACTTTGCATTTTTCTAGACAGGACTATAACGAGCTAGTATTTTATTCGTCTGAAAGGAAATTTGGTATAGAATATTAGTATCGCTGTGTATATTTTAAAAAATGTTTGGAAGTTCAAGATTTCAATTTTAACTTGTTTTAGCTATGACATGAACACATCAGATGTATTTTAAATCAGTTACGTGACGACGAATAGTAAAAATTGTTGATTAAAATAAAAGTTAAGAATATTTTATAACAACTTTATTTGAGTTTATGAAAACCGAAATTCTCAGCTTACCAATAAATACATTAAATATTTTTTTTAAATTAGAAACAGTATTACGGAAACAACTTTTATTCTTGATTCACCACCGGGCAGATAAATATTTTTTAAATATCTGAAATTGCAAAAAAATATTATTAGTATATTTTAATTCACTATAGAGTTTAAACAATGTTAAAGCAGAAGCCAGTAGATATGTGAAAATAAAGCTCAACATTAGCGAAAGCCCTAAGGGTATAAGCTATTGAGATTAAATAACGACTTACTTCAGTACAAAGTTTAATCGAAATCTAATCCGAATGCAGATTAGCTTTCTAAATTTAAAATTTCATTTTTTTCGGAACGTATTACAAAGCTAAAATTAGAAAAGCAAGCGATAGGTTTTTGGCTTTAGAATTAAATTGTTTCCATTAAGAGTAAATTCTAATTCGCTAAAAATGGACATTTTAGTTTTATAAATAAAGGTTTTACCTGCATTTATTTGCATTCTGCAAAGCATAAAGTAAGAAATTGCAAACATAAAAATAAAACAATAATGAGAGAAGTAAAAGTACTTACAACAAGAAGTTCCACTGCATACTTTAAGATAACATCAAATTACTCATGGGCTGATGAAGGGATAAATAAACTGAAGAAAATATTTGTATACAATTGACGAAACAAATATACGAAAACAACTGTCATAGTTCGAAAAATTGTTATTCTGATAATTATCTCATAATTTACTTTGTCAGATCAAGAACCTTTCGAACTACCCTCTTCTCGACTTAGGAGGAAGCAAATGTATAGAGAAGTGGGAATTTTATAAAAGGGAATAAAAACAATGTCGAGCATACATTCTCGAATAAACAAGTACAACATATTTATAATCATAATGCAAAATAAGAAAACATAGTTTAAAGTCTCAGAAAGGGACAGGGACAGAACAGTAACTTTATTTTAAAATAATTAACATGAAAAGTTACAAATGCAAAGTTATTAAAATGTTTAATTACGTAAAAATAATTACCTTAATTTCAGAAAAAATATTCATTATGAATAACGTGTTTTGCTTGGCGTGATAATACGATTTGGAGGTTTGTTTAGAATTGGCTATATACGAATCCATGCTGCCTGTGAGGGTTAAACACCAAATGAAAGGGAAGATAAATTACAATTAATTATTAGTCATAAAAATTTTGATATCAGATTTATCTGAAAAATTAGAAAGCACTTTTTTTATGTTGAATTCGCTGATATAGGTCTAAATTTTGATGCCGATTTATCAAATGGCACAAACAACATTTGTGAAAGTAAATATAAATGTAGATAGAAAAAGCTGCTTTTTGATTTGTCAAACGTTAAATGATTTTGTGTGTGAATTTCCAAGAAGTTCTACAAAATAAAACTTATGGGGATTTTTTGATTATGTAAGATATTTTATGAAATTATTGAATAAATTTTTAGCTTGTAATTCTTTTGTTTTAGCTATTTTGGCATAACATAAATTTTCAAAGCCTATTCCATGGTAACAAAGGCCTCTATGTATATTAAGTATTATACGTTTGCTCATATTTAACAATATTTCTCGAGAATACCTTTCTAAGTAAATTCTACTGCTACTGTGTTGACTAGGCCTACTCCTTTATTACCACTACTATTACTACTACTTGATCGTGAATCATTATCAGTTCTACGTTTAGTCATTAGTGTTTTGCATGATCGTTCTTTAACAGCTTTTTCTTTTAATTTTAAATGAATCGAAAATTTAAAATATACAATACCCGATGCGTTATCACAAAAACATTCTAAAAACCTAAAAGGATAAATCAAAACACCTATCTAAAATAAAAAAGAAATTAAAACATACAATCAACACATATTTCAGAAATAAAGAAATATTTTTATATTAATTGTGTTTGTTGTGATTTGATATCATGGACGGACATAATAAAATCAAACCTTTCAGCTTACTTTTTAGGAATAATAAATATGAAATTAAATTCAAAAATTACCAATGAACTCGCTTTGTAGACAATATTTGGAAAATATTGTTGATGACATCAGTACTACTTGCTGTTCCTCCTAAATCTACAAAAAAGAAACATGCATTTTATATATAGGTTTAAATAAATTCATGAAATCTATATAATATACATAATGCTACTACATTAAAGATAATTCCACTAATACTTACCAGCAGTGTAAATCTTATCTTCTACAACTGTTTGATAAATAGCGTCAGAAATAAGTTTAGCATGTTGTGTGTGTCCTAAATGATTTAGCATATCAACAGATGCATTCAACATAGCAATTGGATTTGCAATGTTTTTTCCGGCAATAGCAGTACCAGTGTTTCGAGTTCCGGGTTCAAAAATGGCATACTATTTAAATGTAGTAATTTAATTTGAATAGTTATTTATTATTTTAAGCAAGTAAAAATATACTTACATGATCACCATAATTTCTGCCAGAAAAAAGTCCAGCGCCCCCTACTAAGCCGCAAACAACATTTGAAACAATGGTTCCATACAAATTGGTCATATTCATAACATCAAACTGAAATAAATTGAGGTTGAGAACTTATAATTGAATATTATATTATTAAATCGCAAAATTAACCTGGTGTGGATTAGAAACGAGCTGCATACAACAGTTATCAATAATCATATTGTTATGTTCAAGCTCTGGATAGTCCTTCCCTACTTTTTTAGATACTTCTAAAAACAATCCATCAGACAATTTCATGATGTTCGCCTTATGAACAGTCGTGACCTTCTTCCTTCCATTCAAACGAGCGAATTCAAAGGCGTATCTCGCAACGCGCTCGGCGTTTTCTTCTGTAACAACTTTCATACTTTCGACAACACCAGGAGTGCTCTCGTGCTCCAACATGGCATATTCACCCTCTGTATTCTGGCGCACAATGATAATGTCGAGATCATTGTGTCTACACGGGAGCCCTGGAAACGACTTGCAGTGGAGCACGTTTACGTAAAGATCAAGTTCATTACGAATAGCCACGTTTCTGGACATTGTGTCGACTCTTTCGGACTTTGTCTCAATGTTGCCCTTGATAGCAACACCGTTCCGTTTAATGGAAGTTATGGCGTACTCAAGATCGTCATTACCCTCAGTGGATGGATCGATGTCGATCACCTCAAAGTCGACAGGAGCTCCCGAGAAATGAAATATATCCCGAACGTATTTCATCAATTCTGGACCAATGCCACCACCTGGCAACATAGTGCACGCATGACGACCTCCGTATTGGGCTTTCGGAATTTTTGTCTATAAAATTAGTTATCGGTTTAGCAATGTTCGAATAATAAATTATATTATTAATATTTTAAGATGAACCCACGGAAATAACTTTAGAACGAGTGGCAAATTTCTAAAACACAGAAAGCGATAGAATAAATGAACTTGATGAAATTCACCCTATGATGGATCTGATGATACTTTGATCTGCTAGATACTTTGTTCACTTTAAATTATTTTTAGCTCTTCTCATGTTAGATTTTATTTTTTATTTATTTTTAAATTGATGCATAATTGATCCCAATGTTCGGATTTCAATGATATTATACCTGAAATTCTGTTTAATTGATAATACCGAATATATCTCAATTTTATACATTCAAAATGTTTTTAATGCGATAAAAACTATTTCCCACTATTCTGAGAAGGTTTCGACTTACTCATGTCGTGTATTTATGGAGCGAGGGTACTCATCAAGATATTGTAACAATTAAGCAGCGCTTTTAAGATCTTAGTTGTATACCGACGGTAGTATTTTCTAAACAATCAATTTTTTAAATATTTGAACAAATATTACGTCCATCGTATCCTTTTCCTTTACATGCGCTACAAATCCATTTCTACTAAGAAACAACAACGACAGAGAGTACATATACAAGCATTGAAGATTTACGCAATAATTAACATTGTCTATTACTTACACATATTTTAAATATATTACCTTGCGTGATTTCATAGTTTCATAATATTTTTTAGGAGCACAGCTCTAACACTCCGAAGTAAAAATGACTTTATGAAGTCCATAAATCAACACATTACCCAGAGGTAAAATTGTTATAGTATAAGTGGAAATATAATTGATTTTTAAACTAAAGATCTGAGGTTTCAAAACTGCTAGCAGAAGAATTACGACAAAAAACCGATATAGAACAATATAAGTCCAATCAAATGAAAAATAGTGTTTTGTAATCAGTATTAATTTTATTGTTGCCATGTTTGAATTACCCGCCAGAAATTGAAAATTTTAGATACAAATGAATGTTTGCGTTGTTGGTCAAGTAGGATACTCCTAATTTTTAGTTATAAATATAAAAATCTTTAAAACACTTTGGTGTCTAGAACTGGGCTAAAGATTATTTTACTATGACATCACGCTAAAAGGAAAAAAGGTTAAAGGTTTATAAAACAAATTTAATAGATAAATCGACGTTGCTTTTGGCATGCATCAACATCTAAATAATACTACAGGACATTCGTTAGAAGCACTTACACATGTATTCATAGATTATTTACACGATGTGAATTTTGTTTTTTCTACTTTCTTTTTAATGCATAAAATAAATACACAAATATAGTAGTTAAATTAGGTCTAACAAAAATCACATTGTGTAAACCCTTTTATAGCAAATTACATTTTTACTTCAATACCAGTTTTCTATATTCGTTACTTTTCATTTGCTTACCCAAAATTCATAATCCTAGGAGTTCCGTTGAGTAAGTAAAAATTTCGTTAGTAAAGTTTATCCTTTTTGGCTGTTTAGAAAATTGCTTTGATATATTGTTTTCATTACAAGCGATAAAGGGAGAAAGCGCAAAAGGGAGAAACAAATCTTGCTAAAAGATAAATTTGTAAAATTCGTCTTGCCGTTTTCATGCAAGCATTGCTAATGCAGTGTCTTCTCAGCACTGCTTTAAATGAGTAATGGCTTGTATATTGTAAGCCTACTAAATAACCACTGTTATTAATATTCATTTTCAATATGAATTCAATGCGAACAACTTAAATAAATTATGCAATTTCTTGCCCAAGTTTGCTTATTGCTTTATTAATTTTAACGTTGTAAACGAGAATTTTTAGAATTATATTAAGTCTTTTCATTACTTGTTAAGGAAAAACAATTTATTTTGTTTAGTCATATAATATTTTCGTCCTTTCTTCATGGAGTACTCTTTTTTATTTTCGACAAATTGTTAATACTATACAACCGTCCATATTTTGGGATTATTCGCTTTTTCAGCAAAGAAAATAATTGATTAATGAATTATATTTTATTCTTAACACAAAACCAGGTGATAATGTTAGCCACCTTAGAAACAGAAAAAGAAATGAAATGATATTGTTCCCAAAATCATCAGAATAAAATAAAAATATGATATTATTTTAGTTTCAAATGTGATATAATATTTAGCAAGTGATTAGTCGAAGCCGTATCATTTTAATTCTAGCAAGTTCTTTTATAGAAGGAATAGTAACTTTGAAATCATATGCTAATAATCATTGCGGTCAGTGTACTTTAATCGTAATAGGTGCACAAAATCCGAAAATTAAATAAGTAAATAAGTGTAGAACGCTTAAAGCTTACAAATGCTTCTTTACCTATGTATTCGTATTTTCATTTAAAATCTCTATGAATTAGGCCAGTAATCACATTTTTCCCAATTGATATAGGAAGAGTGAAAATGATTATTTAAGCAACGAGAAGTGCACATTTAATATCATTAAAACGATAATACGATCATATCAGAAGTGTGTTTCCGTGCTATATAAAATAGTAGGGTCATGTGGTGCATACTAGCGATAGGAAGAACAGTGGCTCCGTAGCAGTACATGAAAAAAGGCAAGAGATATCCCCGCAACTCAAGCAGTCATCCATAGCCCTTGTAACAAAAACTTGTCACAAGCTTTCGCGTGGCGTTTGTGCCGCACGGTGTTTGTGTGACAGGGAAATTTCTTTATAATAAAAAAAAAAAACATGATTTTAAAGTAAAAAAATCTTTGGTGAAACCACCTTAACCATTTGTTATTTCTGTATGGCTTTATTTTTGCTATGGTGTGTGATTAATTGAGGTTTTCTACACGTGTTATTTGCCGGCAAATAAGGGAAGTTAATTATAGTAGGTCAGTTTCAATTCAAATTGGGGAAGGAGCCCACGGTGGGCCAATTGGCACAATTAGAGGATGGACCATGTTTCACTGTGTACTGTACTGTGGTGTGTAAGGATTAGAATTATGGTTTTTTTCAGTAAGCCCTATCCTACTTATGTGTCCATTTTTTTTAGAAGCCGCGATCTATCGGGAAACATACAGAAGATGATATGAGGCAAGCTCTGCAATTGTTACAACAGGAAATGAGCTTAAGAAAAGCCTACAAAACATCATACAGTATTCCGTTCACAACATTAAGTCCTTAAGTTTATGTTGACTTTAATTGTGTTACGGCATATGATGATAAATAATTACTTGATCTCATGAAGTAATAATAGAAGACAATAAGTTCCAACAAATATTAACTATAGTTAAGTAGCCAAGCCAATGGGTAATTTAAATATCCAATAAAATTGATTGATTATGGAATTCCTTGTTTTATTTGTGATGATTTCCACTGTGTACTACTCCGAACCACTGTGTAAAGAGGGCTGAGCCACTATTCCGATCCCATAGTACACGGTCGCTTATTTCTTCCTTTTAAAAAAAATCTACATCTTTTTTTCTCTTTACTTATTACAATAAATAACAAAATATTATCAAATTATGATAACTATGCATGTATATTCTCAATCTCAATATTCTAACACCACTCTGGGCTGAGTTCCAGCCTTTGGAAAAAAAATGACCCATTGTCGACCACATGACCCTACTGTTTACAATTGAAGAGTACACGCAGTCACTATCGGGTGAACCCGAGTTCAGACTGTTTTTATATGCAATACTGTACATACATTGTTTTTTCTCTTTGAGCAAATTTCGACTTTATTATTGCTTCGACATGAACGCTTTTTCCCAATTTAGGTGTTTACAGAATAAAACTACGTGGTTCTCGCTTCAAACAATACCAAATATTTTGGAAAAGATTTAACTTTGCCTGTACTCTGCAATTTTATATTTCGTTTAACAAAATATTCCAACGATCCTCGCTTTATTTATTACTCTGATAAGCATCCAAGTGATCTCCTTATTAACTCCTCGAATCGACGCGATTTATTTTCCTGTAGTTGATTTCCTCGCGCTGAAAGTGCACCCTGCTGCGTAGATGCGTCACCCAGTACGTAAGTTCCCCAAAATTAACTTACCGCTTTTTTTTGCAGTGGCATCTTTTTGTGAGTGGCTTCTTCTCCCTTTTCCTTGGCCACAACAAGTGGGTACCCCTAAAAAATTAAGGAGTCAAATTAGATTCCCGGAATTATGTAATTTGTTGCACTCATGAATTTGCAAGAAAACACCATTAAATAAGCCTACCCTGGTTAGTGCGGGATTTTTAATTATTCTGGTCAACCTTAGAGCCATTTTATATGTTTCACTTTATACTTTAGCTTAATTCGAAGGATAATTAAAATCAAAATAATACAAGGGAGAACCAGAGATTGAGGTTATTACCACCAGAATACTTGACAAGTGACAATTCTTGCAGGGTTGGCTATTTCTAATGACAGTTTATACTGGCTGGTTAAAATAGCGAAAAGTTCGCTCTATACTTTAAAAAAGTGAAACCTTCGCTACTTTATTTCAATGAATGTTAATAGAACTTCCTTTAGTAAAATGCTTTAGACAAGGTTTACTCGACAATTACACAGAAATTTAATTAAATGATCGTTCGTAAATTTAATTACTGCGGCACACTAATTTCACAAATAAATGTCCAGTGGCTCCCAAACTTCTTACTATGCGAACACGGAGCAATTGCAGGACATAGATTTCTACATTTCTTTACCAATTGGGACAGTTGCAGTCCAAATTACATAAATAATATTGTATATACCGCAAAACATTCCCGCCTGTTTGATAAACATTCCTTAAAAGCACATATTATTAAAAAACGGTATTCTAGAAATAAACCAACCAACCAAACCATGTAAACACATCAGATTTCATTCATATTTATTAAAAATTAACTATAATAATTAACAATCAACATCCAAAATCCTATTTCGTAAATTTTAGTGTTCATCTGCTTAATTTCATTCCACGTCTAAAGTTGTAATAGAGCTTTTAAAATAAATGTATGCATCTTCAGTAATAATTAACTTCTTGTTTCGTAAACATTCTCAAATAGTGCTAACCTAATCTTGAGTTTCGACGACACCTTAAGGGATAGTCTTAGTCCTAGCCAATTGAAAATAATCATAATAACTCTCTCGCTCATCCCTAAATATATCTTATTTTCAATTATTGGTTTTCTTTTATTTTATACATATAAAAGTTGAAGCGTATAAAATTCTTCTTGAAAACAAAATGAGATGATAAATTACTTCCAAATATTACGTGGGGATTTACGTTTCAACTACTTTAAGCACAGGATTTGAAAGGTTGGTGACTGCACTGGAAATGTAATGCCTACCAATAAAATATTCATGAAAATAATACTAATTCGGTGAGAATGAAAATTAGTTGATTCGTTACTTAATGTTAGATCATTTCATTTTTAATTTTAATCATGATTAAGATAGTTTTTAGTATCAGTGATTTAAATTTTTGTACCACTGAACTTTAAATTCAATTTTGTTAAAGTTAATAAAATACAGGGGGATTGTTATAACATTAAGAAAAATTACACCTAAAAATGCCAAATATAGATGAGTAATTGACACAGTATATAATAACTTAGTCAAACGCCTCGAATCAGCAAAACATAATAACTCAAAGAGAATTCAGTCAAAAAGAACCCAACTTCGAAAAGTATTAAAAAAAAGAAATAGCTTCCACATCATTTTTTCCTAATTCTCAGATGTAGAGGACGATTTAAAAATTAATGAAATAAATAAATGCGATGCAACTACACAAAACCAGTTAGACTGTATTCGGTGCTCTCTAATACTTCCATTAACAATAAACGACCTGTGTTGAAAACTGAATCCTATAAAAAGAATACACGGGAGAAAAATGCTAGGCCGTATTATCTAAAAAGTATCAAATGTGGACAGTAGAAATTGAACAAGAACGGGCGAAAATTTTGGAAGAGTCAACAATTGAATTTTCTGGTAAATAAATCCAATTTAATCGCTTAGTGAAAGATTTAATGTTCCCAACTCTGTCCTACCCAGACTTGGCCGAATAAGGGCTAGACGAACCTACTGATGGTGGTGTTGGAGTGGCCGCACTTCGGATTCCGTCGCCTTCACAAATGTACTTCCCTATTGAAAATGGAAAGTAATGCATTCATTTTTCAACCTACAAATCGATTTCAAGTCAACATACCAGAGACAAATCTTCTTTTAACTAGAGAAAGTCTATATCCACTGCCAACCAGTTCAAATTCAATTCCAGAAAGGGTTGTACCCTCGCAGTTAAACTGAGTACTTATAGTTGAAGGCGTTGATGGTCCACTACTGACTTCTAGTCGTGCCCGAAGCGTTCCTATACCATTTCCCTCCGAATGCTGAGAAATATCTGTAAAGTTCCACACTAACCTGTTTGATTCCCCCAACCTAAAAAGAAGTTTTATATAAGAAAAAAAAAAGCACGTTATAAAATAAAATAAATTGATCAAATATATTTTTATAACTACGTAAAGATTTCCAACATAATTAAATTGTTTATTTGATTATGGTATAGTTGCTATGGTCTGCATAATAACTAAGACAATTTTTATTATTATAATTTAGAAAACAATTTAAAAGTTGGGACTACTATAAATATTGTCTTAAGAACTTACCAAGCTGAATGTGGTTTAGATTGGACATTTCGAACACCTCCATCAACAGGAACGGATATAGTAACATTGAGTAATGGCGATGAAGATGCCATTGCATGGCTGTTGTACTTATAGTCAATTTTAAGAGCAGTATGCGTTGGTTCACATTTCCAATAGCTAACTAACTGGAATGGGCACGATGACGCCCCTGGCTTTGATCGTATCTGGTACTTAAGTATATCAACATTAAAATAGGATGCATTTGGATTTTGTTCAGATTGCCGACGAAGGAGTGCTGTTAATGCGGCCATATTAAATTCTAACATAGTACTAAAGCTAGTTGATTGCAGTTTATCACTAAAAAGTGTAAAACAGTTCTATTGTTACTACTATTATTATCTAGAATATTTAAGAACTTACATTTGAACTAATTGTTTATTTGGTATTACGTTTTCGAGCGTCTGTACATTTTTAATTCGAAAACCTAATTTCGCTGGGTTCGGGTTATTTGCTAATACACCCACAATTCCAGCTGGGAATGATAGCATCATGTCTCCCGACATTTTAACTTGACACCGAGATTCATCACTACCTCTAAAATAAGCAATGCATCAAAAAAGACCAATCCAAAATTCCTTGCACTTTTATTATATTACTATTTAAAATGTTTCTTGAAAACGCAGGGAGTAGACTTACTTGAAATATGCATGAATAATTTCATGGAAGGCAACAGCCAAAGGAATAGTGTCTGTCATCCCGATGGTAAGTGGTGATGGTCCTCGTGATGACCCAATACCGACAGCCGTACGGAATTCCATGCTACCGACACTATCAGCTCGTGATATTGAAGACGGGCTGATTCGCCCCCGTATGGCGGTTTCAGATCTTCTCGATGGTGGTCGCGGTAGGGCTATGCTACTCGCGGAAGTCGGCGTTGGAATTTGTCTACTATTTGTCTTTAATATGGTCGCTGAAGCTGGTGCTGATGAACTAATTTCTCCGATTTCCGAAAATATATCACCTAGATCAGCGTACCTTAAAATAATGAAATAGGTGACGGTGGCAAGGCGTTTTAGTATGTATTAGAAACATACCTTGAATTGTTTGACACAGACAAAGTGGGGCTCTGTAGTGGTGCATAAGGATGAACAGTGGTTGGAGTTGAGGCATTAGAGGCCTCAGGACTCTGCTGATGTGATAGACTGTTTGATTGGCTGCCCATTGCACTTGATTGTAAGTGCTGACTTTGCTGTTGAAATAAATTCAATCCCAGTAAGTCATTACTTGGTTTATCACCAATTTGTTGTGAAACCGACTTGGAACGCTTCATGTGAATTGTGTTACTTTCAGAGCCAGACCCCCGGCGGTTCTAATTAGGTTTTAATTGCACATGTAATTAAGTGGAGGTGTAGGAATTTTGTAGGAGGAGATATTGGGATTAGTATTTCAGTAAAAGGAGACCAAACGGCAGTTTTGGACGCAAATTCAACCCAAAGAGACCAGGGCGTGTTAACATAAAGCGCACGATGAAAACAAACAGATGACAGTTGAAGAGATGAATATAACCCAAGAAGAATTTGAGCATGAGAACACATAGACATGGAAAAATAAAGCCATGAAATAATTTTCTTTCTGTTAGTTATAAAATATTGAAGAAAAGTAACTCGACTTAGGTTTAAAGAGGCCTCGTTGGTTTTAACAGATAACAACAACAAAATCTACAACAATTTCTTTTAATACGAATACTTTTAAAAGATTTTCTTCTTATTAAGTTACTTTTCTTTGTTAATGGGCAAAATAATTGTATGTAAAAAAGAAACAAAGAAACAGATTAAACATCAAGAAAACAACGAAAAATACAACTTACAGAGAGTGCCCCAATCGGGGATAAAGAAATATTTCCAACGGTTGCTCTTAATTCGTCTACACTAGCCGAAATAGGCGCGGTACCATTATTCAATGGCTTTATTTCGACATGAATTTTTCTATCTGGCTTTTCGTTGTCAGAATCTGAATCCGAACTTGAATAAAAACTTCCTAAAGATAAATAAAAATGAACCATGGCTATGTGGTTTAAACTCTCTAAATAAAATAAGCACCTTTTTCATGGCTATCTTCCCAGGCAGTTTCTTTCGGTGGTTGAATGCTGTACCCGTCTTCATCGACTTCAGGAGTTGCTGTCGGTGCAACACCAGTCGGAGCTTGGGTTGAGGTGGATGTTGGTTGTATAGGACTTGTGTCAGGCGCTGTCGCTGCTAACTTGGGCGGTTGCTCCTCTTTTTCTTCCCTATTTATTTTTAAAAATCCATAGCTTTTATTAAACATCTATCTAATTAAAAAATTTGGGTAGTAACAAGATTAGGACAAAAGGGATTTTTGAAAAACAGAAAAATTATATATGGACTTACACAACGACTTTTTCCTCCTTATTGGCAGTCGTTTCAATTTCTTTCTTTTTCTTAGACTTCTTTGTTTTTGCCTTATCTCGGCGACTACGTAGGATCCCTGAAACTACACCAAATTTTAGCTGATATTTCTAAATAAACTGATCGTTTCTTCATTACGACATTGTTTAATTAGTGAGAGAAATAATTCCTGAATGAATTTTGAAATATTTTCCTGTTTTATAGAACTTTATGAGTTTTGATTATATTGTGAAAGTTTATAATCATATGTCGATGTAAATACAAGAACATGTATTGAAAAAATTAGTAAAGAGAATTTAAGAAATTAAAAGTGTTTATACCCTGTTAGGACGATAATAATAATATTTTCATAAAAACCACTCAAAGTAATCATTTTTATTCTAAATAACTTATATAAAATATGGTGAGCCTAAACGTATTTCTTTATGGTTAGGTATTTGTTAATTGATAAAATTTATTAGAAGTCATAGAAAGTTTATTTTCCCCAAATGTGGTGAGTAGTCATTATTGAAAATAGTTCTTATTTCCCAAAAAATATACTTTTCTAAATACGTATAAGGTACAGATTTACCATCAGAAGGTCGTCGTGATATTGTGACATCTTTTAAATTTGATTACATTATTTAACTTATTAAAAATTTCAATATTCATTCAGCGAAGAAAAAGAATCTAGTTTTTCAACGAAGAATTTCTCATAATTCAATGAATTTACTAAAGTCGGTGTATAAAAGAGAAAAAAAAACAACGTAAATAAAGAACAAAAACCCGCAACCGAGCAGACGATGACAATTATCAATCTCGAAAAAATTAATTAGTTCATAAATAACAAAGAAGAATAACAAGTGAACTAAAATAATTGTGTTAGGCGTTAATAAATTATTTTGGGAAAACTAAAAAGCTCTTGGCACTATAAAAATCTACGGATAAAGGCATTGCAGCGCTTAGCAGTGCCTCGTTTTCATACTTAAATTCTGTTTAAATTTCATTTCTCAAAACGATAGTCTTTTCTGAAAAAAGAAATCTTGTAGTCATTATGAAAGAATCGATATATTTTATCGATGGCAACATCTAACTATGAAAATGAGGCCTTTTTAGGTATTGCGCATCCATTAAATAAAAAAAAAAAAGAAAATCACAAGCTCAGATACGAGATTATTCACATCAAAAAACAAATTGGTTTCTCACTTTGCAGACGCAACTCGATAGTGAAATGCAGCTCTCCTGTCTCAAACCATAAGGTTTAAAAGTTTAAAATATAAAGGAATACGGCAAACAAACGGATAAATAAAAAAAATTACTTAAATAAACCTTCCCGCCCACTTTCAAAGGGTTTTAACGGAGGGAAAAGTATTAGCAAAACAAAGGGTGTTGTTAAAATCCGCTTACAATCAGATTTTTTTGCGCCATACGTCGTACATTGAAAGACGTGCATACAGTGAGTGCGTTAAAAATTAAAAATGACACAAATTTCAAAAACACATATTGCACATAAAACAAGTATGCCTCCAGATAAAGCGGTAACTACAAAGCAGTAAGTTTACAAAAATTATTAAAGTACATTTGCAACGCTTATTTAGATACGTTGGGAGTATTCGTCAAAGGCTTATCAACTACTGTAGAATTAACACGTCTCTCATAAGCATTCGATTGCTGACTGCTTATTTAAAAGTAGCAATAATAACAATAAGGAGTTTAACCCAGCACCCATCTAAACGTGCAAATGTGTGAAACTTGTGAAGCTAATTACTAAGAAGCATTAAAATTATTCACTGTAACGGTCAGAATTTACTTATATTTTTCAAAATGCGCTGAATGTTTCTTCAAAATGTTATCTTTTGGACGTAGAAAAAAAGCATAAAAGATTCATTAGCAAAAATAATCAATAGGAAAAATATAATAGAGCTAAAATTTTCAAATTGAAAATAAAATGTTATCAGTTTAATCTCCATGAACCAGCCACCATTTGCTCCATTACAAAATTCGAATCTTGCATGGAGAAAAAAGATAGAAAATACACAGGGTGTTTTTGGGGGAGTTATGGAAACAACTGAAAAAGGCATTGAATTCTGTTGCAAAAATGAAAACTTTAACAGCGATTAAAGCAAGAAAAATTACATTTTGATCCTCGCAACAAAGGATTCCTCCCAATTTGTGAATTATTTTGATTTGTTGGCTGTTCACTGGGACTTGTTGGAGCCGATAATGCTTCTACGGTGGATGTGTCGCGACTTCCTGTGGAAAAATATTCTTTTTTGTTGTTGTGTTTCGAAAAACACAGTTTTTATGTTTTTCACCATTATTTCACAAAGATTTCTTTTAGCAACTACCACATTAAGTATTAATCTATAAACAAGCGATATTAAATATTTTTTTATGAAAACTACCCAAAAGCAGGCAAGTGGTAGGAGGGAAATAATTATAAAGGAAATTCGATTTATCATAATTTTCATAAAATTTATAAATTATTTTAATTATCGAAGAAAATCGTTGATTTATAACATCGACGCTATCGGCATCTATTGATGAAAAGATATTGTCCAAATAACAAACTGTAGTATATTCACAGTCGTAAGTGTTATAGAAAATCGAGCTGATTGTGTACACTTTCAGTGTACCAGTACGGGTTGAGATACCTGAGCTGGCTAGTAGACGTTACCTACACTTATTGATACTCTTTTACAATGTGCTACATAAATGCAAACACTAGTATATTTTCTTTAATTATATAAAAAAAAAAACAAGTCATGATTTGCGGCAGGAAGAGATTTTTAATAAAACATCTAGTATTAATAATAAAACAAATTTTAAAAGCTGCTTGGGGAAATTTTGGTATCCACAGAATTTAATCTTATTTAAATTTGAATATCTTTCACTCCTCAACTTAAGCAGATATTTGAATATATTTTTTAAACCTTGAAATGGGCAGGTATTATGATTTCACTTAAACGTTATTTACAGCGTTAAGAAATTGACCACTAGTTCCTCGAAATAAGTTCTAAAATCTATGCTTATGGTTGCAAGTTAATTATCAATGTATTAAAAGCAAAACACTAAAAGCATCAAAACAAATCTAAAAAAAAAAAATGTTTGCCAATTAATAAATCAACATTTTCATAAAATTCCCAATTGCATGTGTACACGTGAAGAAATGTAATCTATGAGTTTCCTTTATAATTAAAGCAGAAACGTGAAATTAATGAAAACAAGAAAAGCCCATGTCTGAAAAAATCAGCGATCAACTTGTTTGATTCTTATTCGCAGCACACGAAGCAATAGAAAGTGTTAATCAAAAGATTAAATGAAAACAATTAGAAGAAGCGAAAAGACTCAAATAGGAAAGCCATTGAAGACAAAAGCCATCTTAATGAAAAAATTATACATATAAGATAAAATATAATAATTCTTAGAATTATTGGTTTTGTTAAAGAATGTATAAATAACAAGCACAAAATATATTTGGATTTTGTTATACGCTGTGAATGTTGACCCTTTGTGTAATTTTGCATTCATTTAATTCTTCAATGCATAAACACAATTTAAATAATTACTATTTATATAAAAAAAAGGAATTAAAAGCGTCAACATTCCAAGTATTCATTAAGCGCCAATTATCCCTAATTTTTCCTTCTTATATTTTTTTTTTAATTAATCACGCATTTTTTGTAGCTATCATACCCTGGGAGTTAGACATGAAGAGATTTAGAAGGGAAGTAGTGCGGCGGGAAGATTTTTGCTGTTGTTGCTGTTGCTGCTGATGCTGTTGTGGCTGCTGTTGTTGTATTTGTTGCTGTTGCCCTTGTTCTTTATAATTTTTGAACGTTTCACAAAACACATAGAAAGTTTTGTTTCCAGAGAAAGATAATTGTTGAACAATATATGGAAATTACATTTAATTTTTGTTTAGTTAAAATGATGAATATAAGTAATAAATAGAAAGAAATATAAAAATACAAGATGTTCTTTAAAATTTTAGTTTTAACAAATTGCCTTATTTTTTTTCTAGTACATGCAAAAAGTAGACCACTCAGGAGGAAAAATCAAACAGGAGTTTGCAAAAAGTAACATTATAACATCCACACCGTAAAATATTTCATATATAATGCGTGTTATTCTCCTTTAGAAGTTTTTTCTTCTGCTGTTATGCAAGGTATGAAAGTAAATTCCGTGTAATGTGATGAATGAATGGAAGAACGCGCAGTACAAAGTGATAGATTTTTCGGATGTTTTTTCAATGAATGGTATATAATGTTATTAACAATTTCTATGTTTCATATGAACAACGCGAAGAACTTTGTTCTGAAGATAGAATTAAGACACAGTGGAGCTCTAAAAACCTTAAAATTGATATAAGAGTCCAAAGACAACGATTGTATACTTTAAAAATACCAGATTGACAATCTATGGCTTTTACCTTTAATTTATTCGACAATTCGTTGAAAAATAAACCCAATGTTGATAGAGGCCGATAAGCAATAAATTGGAATTTTCAGCTAAACGAAGCGGAATAACAAAAATGTTTGATAATAAAAATCAACCGCCACTAAAAATAAGAATACTAAACACGGCGGGCACTAGAAGCAGTCTTCAACGGTAAAATCGCTCTGGCAAATCCAACCTTATTCCTACCGCCAATGTAAAAATGTAATATTGGTCAGCAAAGCAAACGATTACAGCACAGAGCGTTAAAACACCAACAGGTCTACTTTTTGCAATGTAAAACTAGAGAAATAAAAGTAGCAAGAAAATAATACAGAGTAGCGAATAAAGAAACAGGGACGGACGAAAAATAAAAGAACTTTGCAATGAAGAGTGAAAACACTTGAAGGAACCAAAAGTGAAACGAAAAGCATACTTGGAGCAGATGACTGTTCGGACAACTGACTAAGGGCAGGTGAAATAAAAGATGACTGAATATTATCCTGCTGCGTCTGGGATCCATCCACACTGCCAGGAGTCCCGCTCAGGGCTGTAGAATTCGAATGTTTGTCACTACTGCGACCGACTGACGAAATGTTTGTAGTAAACCAATTCCGAATGTTCAATTCCCTTTTAGTGGACGTTACTGTCGTGGGCTCGGGTGATGCTCCTCGGGATGAAGGCATTGCACCAACTCCACTACTGATGGCCGGTATAGCTGAGTTGCCACTATTTGAAGTGGCTGTTACTAATAAACCAGGTGTTGTTGATGAATTCTGTTGTGTATTTGTTGATGTATTCGACATGTTGTTGAAGTTTGATGCTGTGTTTGTTTGTAATTGAGTCTGATTGTTTTGTAAAGAACTTATGGGCGTCGGCCAATCGATTAGTTCAAGCTCGGGGATTTCTGTAAATGTTAATTTAAGAAAAAACAAACGAAACGCACACTCACAGTTATAAATATTAATTATGAAAATAAAATTAAATTAAATTTTAATATTTTTCCAAGTACTTCGAATTTTTTTTCTGATTGTTTCAGAGCACTCCTTTAACAGCTTCGGCCATGCTATGCAAATCATCGCTAAAATGGTGCAACTAAAGTAATAGGCATACACATTCCTCATACCTCGATTGTTTACAATTAAAATCTTTTAAGTGCCAATTAAAAAAAAAAAAAGAAAAATTAACCCAAATTAAATTTTAACAAAAATATGCGTTTCTTTAAACAACGCATTTCTAAGAAGATGATTTCTTAACATGAACTTCAGAAAACATGTACGGGTTAGAAATCACTTTCTTTGAGACTTTTGCAAGCAATATCAAATAAAACTTGCTTTAAAATTTTCACATCCTTAATGCTGCGCGTCTGTTATTCTCTTCTTCAAGCTTCTTAATTTGATTCGTTTTTAGCAGATGCAATTTAAGTTTAACTTACCTGGTTTCTCAAGCCCTGTATATTTATTTAGAACGAATTGTTCCAGCAGCTTGTCGACAGTCATATCGAGAAATTGACGTTTTAGGTCAGAATGCACCTTTCGATGAAGTTTATAAGAACACTTTTATTGTATTTTGATCGAAATATATTACCTGTCCCACCATATCATGATTATTTTGTAAAATTTCAACGTATGTCGACAGAAATTCTTTCATCTGCCTTAGATGAGCTTCTTCGATCTCTTGAAATCTCTAAATTTACATTAAAAGAATTTTTAAGAATATGTCATACAAATCATTTAACATCTTTACCTTGCAAGTTAGTGTCATCTTTTTTTCAAATTCCATCTTAATAGGATTATGTTTCTCCATGAGAGCTTTATAATCATCTTGAAGCTTTTTCAACTTCGTTTCTGCCTTCTCTACGTCTTTCGGGGAACCATTGTCCTTCCTTAATTTCTCAAGCTCTTGCATTTTTGTAGTATACAAATCCTTTGCCTTCTGCACGGCAGTCGTCGACGATTGCATCGCCTGAACCGCCTCCAGAGTACTTGATTCTTCCTCTTTAACAGTCTTGTGTTTCTTGTGCAGTTCATCCGCATATTTAGTTACGTCTTTGACCAACTCAGACAACTTTTGTACCATTTGCAGATGAAGGGAAGACAATTTTTCAGCTGATTGTTTTAGTATGCTCCAGACGGGAGCAAACGTGCCATTTAGAGTGCCCGAACCAGCCTTATTGGCCAATTTGGCCATTAACTTCGAGTTATGCTCCTCAATGTTGGACTTTTCGCGAAAAAAGTCGGATAACTCCTTACTCGCGACTAAGCCGTACTTCATGTTGTGATATAGCACATCGAATCCGTTGTTCTTTTCCCCCTAAGGGCGAGAATTAGAGAACAGAATAAATCAAAAACTACATTCAAAAAGCAGACGAATTTTATGTACCATTGCAACTAGTCGATCGGAAAAAACTGATAATGTGGAACCGTGGCACGGACATCGAGACGCCCAGAAAAACCGATCTACATGCGTACGTATGTGTGGATATCGGGTAACGATAAAGAAATTAATTACCCGGAAAATCGTTAATTGAAATATAAACGTGAATTAGTTTGGAATAAAAACTAGGTGGAGTCTAAAGTCTTTCACGAACGAATCGATGTGAATACATTCCCGTATTTCTACGGGATTTTGTGATAAGTTTTTTCCCAGGCCAAAATTAATTTTTTTAAATCGTTCTTTACATGCATGCGAATAAGTAAAAATACGTCGACCTATATGAACTATGCAACCTTTAACGAGGTAATCTAAAAAGTACGACGACGAATCATATTTTAGAAAAATTAGAAAAAGGCTTGATAGAACAATAAATTCATAGGTGTAATTTTAAAAATAAAATTTTGAAATTGTTATATGTTTCAATAATACAGACAATTAGCAAAATATAGAAAAAAACGATTTTAAATAAATTTACTAAATTATTACATTTAATCTTGAACAAAACTACACCAAAGTACGAAATTGACGCGCAAAATGAATTTTAAACAAATCAGGTAGAAAATATATTCCACATTTTAAAATTATATTTTTTTATATTGAATGGACTTACCCAAAAATAATCGTTGAAATCCACCGTCATCTTGGTACTTTTATATTCACTCACGTAAAAATAAAAAAATTAAAAAAACTAAAACACAGGATAGAATAAAACTTCGCTGTTTGAATACAATTACTTAAATAATACTATCTAACTCTGAACGCTCATGTTTAAGCAAGCCCTCAACCAGTCGTTAAGTAATAGATTTGACTGCACTCAGCTACTTCATAATTACTGTAAGAATTAAATTCATCGGAAAAATGTAACATGACACTCCCGCCAACAGGCACATTCAATCAAGAGTACTAACTAATAAAGTATTAAAATATCCCTTTCACAGGGAAGTGGTGTCCTACGTGCTTTCTTCTACTGCTCTACCAATCCTTGGATGGCAAAGACAATAGAGAACTGAAATTTAACCCCATCATATGCTCTTTTCAACTAAAATATTTCGCGGCAGAAAAGAATCTTATCACTTGGACGTCTACTGATAAGAACAACAGAAAGCACCCGGAGTTGCGTCGACAGTTGTTGCCGGCAAACGTGCTTTTATCTTCTTTTTTCCCAAAAATACAGAAGCGGTGTTAGGGTCAATCTCGACGTCCAGAGAAGTCTTCACACCGGATGAGAACTGATGAGGAAGTGCCTGGAATTTAAAAAAAGGCCTGTCATGATAAAGAAAATACGCAAATTTATTTAATAAGGAATTTATAGTTAAATATTAGTATACAATATATTCAATAAACTTTACGTAACAACAATGTTCAAGAATCCCTTTTTCATCTGAAATTTGTTAAAAAAAATTTATGCTGTAATTTCATATCGAGCCAAATACCCATAATTCACCATGTGAATCACGCAAAGAAAATTATGGTACTGATTAATTCCAATACTATAAGTGACAGAAATAAAATTGTATTATATAAAATCATTTTACAAAAATATGACTAAAATAAACAAAATTGAAGCCAGGAACCTTTGTTAAAGAAAAAAAAATAAAAATGATATGTTCTTTTAATTACAACGCCCGTACTTGTAATTGTAGATATCGGTATTAAGATATAAATATATATATATATGGGTTCTTAGGTCGTTTTAAACATTATGAAAGGCCACGGGCCAGAGGTGACTAAATTTTAAAAAATGTGTAAAGTATTGTTTAGGTCTATATTCATACCATTCTTTATTATGACACGGATAACTGAAAACTAACTTGTATCACAACTGTGAATTTTATAAAAATTTTCTGACATAAACACGTATAAGCATTTTTGGTTGAAACAAAGATACTAACCCACAATTAGCCACGTGAACTTTCAGAATACGAACAACTCCACATGCGCTGGATGGTAGTGACTGAATTAGATAAATATTTCTTTTTATAGAAAAAGGGAAATTTATCTGAAACTATGAAAAATATTTCGGAAAATGATATTTCCCATAATAATAGTGAATGTGATCCTGAATATCTGCCAGAATATGAAAACAGTATTACAGGTAATGACTGACAGGTCATTTTATAATTTATATGCATCTTGAAGTGTTGCAAAGATCTAAAACAAAAATTTGTTTTTACCTAGTTACCCAATTCTTTTATCACTTAAAGCTATTTCATTAATTTTAAAAGCTTTTATATCTAATTATATTTCAGGTATCCTGCACAAAATATTTATAAATATTTAAGACCTATTTGACCTACTAAGAGACCATCTAAAACATATTAAGGAAGCTAACAACAGTATACAAAGTTTTAAACTTTTAATGATGCATTATCATTTGCTGCACACTGGTGAAAGTGATTTAATATTGATCACGTACTCATATGAAGTATACAAAATAATACTATGTAAAGTCTGAATGAAACTTATAAACCTAATTTTAAAAGTACTTCTTATGTCTACTTCTGCTTGAGTCAGACTCATCAGTTAAATATAGAGCTTTCAAATATTTGCCATCACTACTTTTCATTAAAATAAAATTAATATTTTAATATTTAAATTAAGCCTCCAAGTTCTAAAAAGAAATCTAATTAATCAGTGGAAAAAATGTACTTTATTAGCAGATAGCTATGCCTGAGTGAAACTATGATAGCTAGCAATCTTGCATGACATTCAAATCGGTCTGCGGAAGTCAAGTAATAGAAGCCGTGATTAATATATAACTTCTATGCGTTTCCATTAGTTCCGTCTTAGCCATTGTCTCTAAGGCAAGAAAAATCACTGATCGTCGTATGCTCTGCGTTAACCTATGCGGTTCTATTCAGAGTCCACCAGTCGACGCTAGAGAAGTCATACTGTCCAGCAGATTGCACAAATGGTAAAACTAATTGAAACCAGCGGCAGTCAGGAAATCTCTGCTCACCGTACGCTTAATGGAACCGAATGTAAGGGAAACAACGTCGTTGAACAATAGTGCGATGTCATTGCGCTATTTTAGATGCAATGCAACGTCTAACACAGATCTTGCGGGAAATGGATATTCGCTAGTTTCTGATAATAGTACTTTGTGCACGAGACCAAATGTAAAAATATATCGTTAGCATAAGGGGGATTTACTGTAGCTCTTTCGTCGTGCTCAGTTTCATCAGCACCGCTTATTTTACTTTTTAATTTATGGGACTTTATATCTTAACAGCTACATAAATCAACATGTGTTTATGTTTTTGAATACTAGAATTATTGGAATGCAAGCGCAGTATGGAAGTTAAAGATTTGTTGTGCCGACTGATTTTAAAACCTCCAAGTACATAGTTAAAATTGCTTTAGAAAAATATCAAGACCCAAAAGTTGACTTCGTAAAAGATATGCTTAAATTTTCGAAAGCAAGTTTTTAAAAGTTAGCACTTAGTTTAACTATGTTTGCCCACATATGCGCCTCTTATTTCAGTGATAAATCTGTAAAAAATTAGGAATTAGGGAAATCGCCCGACAAGGCTGAGTACCGGTTGGCTTGCCTTTATTCAAATTAGATTTAGAATGATTAAAGATTTAGAGCACACCCGTGACAAAAAATGATCTTTGTTTTGCCACACATTAGTTTCTCATCCTTGTTGCAGCTAGCACAAGAGATAGAGTGCATATATTGAATGAATTCGAAGGATATGGATAAAATATATAACGCCGCCTAAAATCTCCACCCTTAAGCATAAAGTTGAAAAATCTGATCATCGCATTAATAAAATGAGGTCAGCCGTAGTAAACAAATTTTCTTACAAATGGAAACTTGCCGCAGACGGCCTTCTAAGCACTGCACCTTCATTCACACTTGTACGTTGCATTCGGCACATAGAACTCAACACGAAACACCTTAATGGAAAGAAAATAAGTGCTCAGCTGCTTAATTGCTAAATAGTTCTCGGCGGATTCCATGCACGCAACGATAACGCCTCAACCTCACTTTCGCGGCACCGATGATCCTATCACTCTTAGAACGCAAAGAAAAACGAAAAAGTTCTTGGAGATGTTTACGTTTTCCCATTTGTTATATAATTAACCCATAGTAACAATCCCCGGACGAAGGTGAAAGGGTGCATCGGTATAGAAAGACTTTTGAATCCCATTAAAAAATCCCAAACGCGGCGGTACCCTCGTCATTAATCCCTACCCGAACTACAGGAGTCGTTCTCCCAGCGACCCAGACTGAAAGCAGACTATCGCTGCGGGGACAATAATTGAATTAATGAAAAAATTAAGATGTCAATTGGCCGAATAAATCTACTGACCTTTGAGAATCGTCCAAAGGGCCCGCAGAGGCTGTTAGACAAAACACAAACCAAGAATGGGTCGCACAAGTGTCACCAATTAGCACACATTCCAAGAGCCCCCCAAACCAACAACAATCAATTTTGACGTTCCGCCATCAGTGACCGTAGTAATTGCACCACTACACGCTACACCCTCTTATCCGTTCAACGGTATGTTTACTTTCTCGTGCACTTGCTACACCAACACACTCTCTTTCATTGCAATCACGAACCTAGTGTCAAGCTTCACGGAATTTCACAAAATTTCCAACTTTGCACACCTCTAGGTTTCCTCGATTACGCTTGGATTGAGGCCTGCTGGCCAGTCACTTAATTACATCTAAATTTAATGCAATCGTATGCTGAATTTTTGCAAAAATATCATTAACAAACCGCCAGAAACCTCCCCGGACTGGACTTTGCCACTACACCACTACATCACTTGCCGCAACACAAGCACCCCCAATTGGTCCGTTCGTTGACTTTTCCGTTAGGTCATCTTGTCAAGTTGATGAGTGGTTTTTTGGGAAAATATTGTTTATTATAAAAAATTTGGTTTTGTGTATAAAATTTGGGTGAGTAAAAACCCACATTTAAAAAAAGAGGAAACTGCGCTTAAAACGACAACCGTCATAAAGCAAGCTGTGACTGAATGACTTTTTGGGAGAACGCAACGAATGGCTGGCAGTTAGTTCCAGTTAGTGCCTTTCAGGTTTCGTTGAACGTGCTGGGATTTATCTGAGCCTTACATCGAACAGAACAAGATCCTATTCGAATTGTCAAATGACATGCCGTCGAATTGTTGACTGTCGCTGAGCCGGTTTTTGTAAATGTGAGGTAAAAATATTCAGAATGCAAACAGTCAGGGAATTTATAAGGAAGACAAAACGAGGGAGCATCCTAAAGGTAAGAACTACCCACAAAGTATAAAAGTACTGAAGATTTTGTTTACACTCACTGCGCTCTAGCGATACTTTGTCGTTTTCTTACTTTTCTAAAAATCAACGTAACAATATCCAAAGTAGTCGAAATGGTCATTGCAAAGCCCATTTGCAAAAAATATAAATGATAAAGTGAAGGAAATTCTTCCTGATAACTTAAAAAGAGTTGGCGGCAAAACCAGACTAACGGCCTTCATCAGTTCAGTGACTACTTCGAAAGCGATAACTACAGCATTTTAAGGAATTTTGCCATATAACGTTAATTAAAGAATACTTAGCAATACATGCTTAAACGCAGCGATAAAAGTACGCTTATGATAGTTAAAAATCATATTATGCAAAGATGGTGTAATACACACTTGTAAAAGGCCAAATTACTGTGGGCAAATGAACTCTTTAGCTTTGTATAAAACCACAAAAAAATCTATATAGAAATAGGTAGACAGATCTATAAACTATTTTATATTTTATTACTATTATTCATGAATATATTTCCTTTATTCTCCCAAAGATCGTCCGGGAACATTACCTTCGCGATGATCTTGTTTGTGGGTCAGCCGTTTGTAACATTTGTGAACAAACCGAAAACGAAATAACACTTTCAGAGAAACCTTCACTTAAAAGCAGTCTATTTCCTTTTCCTCATTATATCGTGCTGGACACTAATGTGGTTCTGGATCAAATCGATGTGCTTGAAGAAGATGCTCTATCCAACGTTATTGTCCTAAGTATTGTCCTCGAAGAAGTAAAACACAGGAGCTCTACAGTATACAAAAGGTTCCGAGAAGTCGTTAACCACCGGACGAGAAACTTCTATGTGTTTGTCAACGAACACCACAAGTATAATTATATTGTTCTATCCCATGCAATAGCACGTAAATGCATATTTTTTAGGGATACGTATGTCGAGCGGAAGAAAGACGAATCGACAAATGATCGAAATGATCGGGCAATCCGCGTGGCTACCAAATGGTACGATGAGCACTTGGCTATTAGTCAAGGACAATTGCCTCCACAAAGGAGGGCTAGAGTTATACTTATAACTGCAGATGTTGCAAATCGCCAAAAGGCAGAAGCCGAAGGTATATTAGTCGCCTCTGTAGAAGATTACGTAAGCTCTTTAAATGAATTCCCAAATCTTATGGATAAAATTTCACGTAAAAATTATGAGCTTGAAAATCCCAAAATTGCTCTTTTTCCTCCTCATCTTACGCCCGCGGAGTTGCACGAAGGTATCAAAGCAGGGAAATTACTACAGGGCGCCTTTCACGCCTCTCGTGAGAATTATCTGGAAGGCACCGTAACCGTCGAAGAACTTGAAAAAAGTGTAAGTTTGATAATGTATTTGAAATGCTTAATTTTACAAAATATCATAAATAGATCCTTATCCAAGGGCGAGAGAATCTTAATCGAGTTGTAGACGGCGATACAGTGGCTGTACAACTTCTCCCTGAAGATCAATGGTCTGCTCCAAGTGAGCTAGTTCTTGAGGATGATGAAAATGACTCTGGTGACGTTGTTGAGGGGAACAAAGGAACCATTCTGATTTCTAAGGCGAAACAGGCAGACATCGAAAAGACACCAACTGGTGTGATAGTGGGCATTGTTCGCCGTAAATGGAGACAGTATTGTGGAATTTTGCAGCAGAATCCAGTGAAAGGTTCCATGAGACATATATTTGTTCCAGCCGAGCGTAAAATTCCTAAAGTCCGAATTGAGACTAGGCAGGCTGAAAGGTTACGGGGTCAACGTATCATTGTTGCCATTGATTCTTGGCCTAGACATTCACGATACCCACAGGGACATTTTGTCAGAGCTCTGGGACCTGTTGGAGATATTGAGACAGAAAATGAAGTTCTGCTGTTGGAGCATGATGTTCCGCATAGCAAATTTTCCGAAGAAGTTTTGAGTTTTCTACCTAGTGATGATTGGAAAATTCCAGAAGAAGTAAGTTGTCTTGATTTTCTGTTTTCTGTTTTGTGTAAACTAAGATTTTAATCAAGTTCGTCGAGTTGACCATCAGAACTAAACACGAAGAGGGAATTTGATTCAGAAATTACTGAGTCGGTGGCTGTATCAGACATGGTGTGTGCTTCTGGGCCATTCAACCATGAAAAGCTTACGATAGATGTGTTTGGCGTACTGTGTCGGCTTCTGGGTGAATGAGAACTTTCAGACTTTTCTAGTTCATTGATAGGTCGAAGGTATATCGTGACTCCATTTTCCGAGGATCGTTCTTTTTCCCTATTGTGTTTTGTTTTCTTAACCGCAAGCGTCCTGCTACTTGTTCCTTTTGTAGATTTGCTTGTGTGATCATTTTCTGCAATACCAGGCACTGAAACAAATACAGTGCTTGCTGGGGCTGTGTTTTCCCCAGATGTAGACGGCACGGGACTTCCAGCAGGTGCTACAAAGTACCTAGGTCGACCTCGACTAATCTCTCTCTGATTACGGAGGTTTTTTTCATATTTGTTGGTTTCGGTTGATAGTAAAAATCGAGTTCGCCGTTCTATGGATCAAAAATAACATTGCGTTTAACTGCTTAAGTTTAGACCACTTATACCTTCAGATTTCATTGATTTCAATTTATTCTTGTGTGCCTCTATATTTAGTTGAACTGCCGCTATTTGCATTTTCATGGAACTAATATTTTCGGAAATTGTTCTAATTTCCTTTTGGAGGCACATCAGCTCAGTAACGTGGACTTTTAATCGATTTCGAAGATTTCTGAAAGAAAGATTCAGGTTAGACTGAAGCAAACCCTGAAAAATTGTTTGTGTAGGTAACCTTGGGTATTTATCCCGATATGCGGCCTGTAAGATATCATTTGAGCTCTTTATAATTGCTTCAAGATAATCACAGAAGTCTGGTAAGTTTTCTAACTGTTCACTTATTTTCTCTTCTGCCTCGTTGGAATTCTTTTTTGGTACATTTTCGCTTTCTGTAGCTTGAGTCTGTTTAATGTCTTTTCTTTCTTTAAGACTACCGCTCCTTGTTTGTTTTTTCCACGATTTAAAAATCTGGCTCATAATTTTATGCGAGTAAATTTTTAACTAACGTATAATTTTGAGACGAAATACAAATTAATTTTTTGATATTTGTTATCCTAATGCCAGGAGCTATTTGTTATCCTAATGACAGGGACTATTCTAAATACAATGGTACTGCGATCGAAGTATATTTTGCTCAGTTAAAATATCACTTAAGTAATGTAGCAGGCACAAAATATTAAGAAGACTTCATCTAACCAAAACGGTCTCAATAGTAAGACTACATTATGAAACCCAAAAGACCTGAAAGGTTGGAAGTTCTTCTATTACTGAACTTGTGTTTTAATGATATTTCTCTCAAGCCTTATTAAACTAAACACATTTTAAGATTACCTTTTATTATTAAGTTTTGTGAGAGTAACAAAATTTATTAATATAGCTGTTAAAACAAGGAAAATTTAAAAATTAAATTAAATTCTGTGATTAGTAGAAAGAAATTTCAATTTCGTGTTGTTTTAAGGAAATCGCAAAACGCCAAGATCTGCGAGATCTCTTTATTTGTTCGGTGGACCCACCAGGCTGCACAGATATTGACGACGCACTACATTGCAGAGAATTGCCTGATGGAAAATTGGAGGTGGGTGTCCACATTGCCGACGTGAGCTATTTTATTCGACCAGGAAATGCTTTAGATGTAGAAGCCGCAAGCCGCGGAACGACTGTCTATCTCGTTGGGAAACGTATTGATATGGTCCCGGAACTTCTCAGCTCAAATTTATGCTCCCTTCGAGGTGGTGAAGAACGCCTTGCCTTTTCTTGTGTTTGGATTGTGGACCATGATGCCAACATTCTGGAAACGCGGTTTTACAAAAGCGTGATTAAGTCTAAGAAGGCTATGACTTATGAGGAAGCGCAGCTAATAATCGATAATCCTAATAAAAATGACGAAATCGCCAAGTCGTTGAGAAACTTGAATAAGTTAGCGAAAATTTTAAAACGAAAGAGGCTTGATAATGGGTAGGTATACAAAAGCCCTTTATTTCGTATATTATAACCAGTATAAATTCTCCAAAAGGGCTTTGGTTTTAGCGTCGCCTGAAATTCGATTTCAGGTCGATAGTGAGACTCATGATCCTATTGAGGTTGAGGTCAAACAAATGCGCGAAACAAATTCAATGGTTGAAGAGTTTATGTTGTTAGCGAACATTTCAGTGGCTGCTCATATTGAGAAAGAGTTTTCTGAATGTGCGGTACTCCGTAGACATCCAGTCCCACCTCAGAGCAATTTTGATCCTCTTATTAAAGCGGGCCGCAATCAAGGTTTTGAAATTAAAACTGAAACTGGTAAGGATTTGGCCAATTCTCTAGATGCTGCTGTTAAGCCTGACAATCCTTATTTTAACACGATGCTGAGGATTCTTGCTACACGTTGTATGATGCAAGCGTTGTACTTTATAAGTGGAACGGTTCCACGACACGAATTTTTCCATTATGGGTTGGCTGCCAAGATCTACACTCACTTTACATCTCCCATTCGGAGGTAAAATAAACTCATGTATGTGTTTATAAATATATTTATTTGTGAAAGCTATTAGGTACTCGGACATAATGGTTCACAGATTGCTGGCTGCATCAATAGGAGCCGATTCAACCTATGCGGAACTACTGGATAAAAAGAGAAATCAAGAAATCTGTAATAATTTAAATTATAGACACCGAATGGCACAGTACGCAGGACGAGCCTCAGCTGCACTTAATACGCATTTATTCTTCCGCGGAAAGACATCCGAGGAGGAAGGGTATGTGGTTAAAATTATCTGTAGGGTGTTAAATTAAAAAACATTTTAGGTATATCCTTTTTGTGAGAAAAAATGCACTTCAGGTTTTAATTCCGAAATTTGGACTTGAGGGGACGATTTACCTAAATTTTCAAAAAGACGGGAGCAAACCGATTGTTCCTTTTATTTTCAGTGAAGAGGTAGTCATATGCTATCTGTATACGTAGGCTTCGCTTTCGTTAAATTTTTACATTCTTCCGTAGGATCATACTCAGCGTTGTGGAGATATTGTTTTTCATGCTTTTGATCCAGTCACTGTCCGATTGAGCTTAGATTCCTCGAATATACAACACGAGAAATTGGTGTTCCAACTTGTCAAGCCATATATCGCAGGCTTTAGTGTACCAACTGAGGATGATCAGAACAATCAAGACGAAGATATGGAAAAAAAGATTAAAAGTTCTTCGGCAATAAAGAAAAAGCAAAATTCAGACGATGCTTCAAAAAGGAAGAAAAAACAAAAGAAACAAAAATAGTAAAATTTGTACGAAACTAATTTGTCTTGAATATTATATACCTTTTTAAAAAATCTTTTTTAAAAGAAAAACAACTGGTTTTTACTTTGAATATTTAGCTAGAATTGCTTGTGGTCTACACTGTTCTGTTCAATAAACATTTTGAAAAATATTCTCGCGAAAAGAATTAAGACACTGTAATACCTACTGTAATTAACATCGCATATAAAAAGGTTTTACTTAGCAAATAATTCAAACCGTAGGTTAAACCCGTCAAATGAGGTAGTGTAAAGTTTTGTTTGCGCTGCTTTGTACAGGTTGCTATTAGTATGTCTTGCCTTAGAATTTGTATATTTTTTCGCATTTGAACTATAGAACTGTCTCATTATCATATGGATTCCACGTTTCACTTTTTCTGCTTTTAACCAATTGAAGTTTGCAATTGTAATTTGAAATTATTGAATTTCATATTTCATACTGCCGTGAATGAGTTGCTTGATTGAAAATTTGCCTCATTTCTTTCTGGTATAGTTCAAGTGCTAATGATTTTTAGCTTTGATTTTTAATGTTCACCCTATTCCATCGTTATTAATGAATAAAATGTCCATACAACGACGACAACTTAGGAGCGCTATATTACCGAATATTCAATTTCGATAAATGAGATACTTTGACGACTTTTAATTATTTGAAGGCGAACGTTTTGCGCTTAGCGAAAATAAATTCAGATAGTTTCTATCAGGGTGTTGGACTGTCGACCACGGCAGTTAGTCGTTCCACAGTCATTGTGCAACCGTCTTACTTTTTAATACATTTATGATATTATAGTCGTTTTGTGTATTTTTTCAAAAATAACCAGATTTGGTGTGAAGGGTTCATTTTATCCACAACATTGGTTTTTGGTTTTTTTATTATTTTGCATTATAAATACCGAGGGAAACATGGGTTCAAAAGATAACGCCAGTTCGAGAGTGTTTGCGGTTAATCGCAGTAAGTATTTAACTGAGAAAATTTTTTAAAATTCTATTCACAAATTTATATCAAGAAACGCAAACAATAGTTTAAAAAGTTTTGTTTTAAATTTCCGAAAAATTTGTCTTATTACGTAAAGTAATATAACATAAATCATGCTATTAGAAACTAATAGTAACTGCTAATTAAGAGTTTCAATGTATGTTTCTAAAAGTTTCTTCAATTGTGTAAGAATTTTCTTTAGATCAACAGGTTTCCACTTAACCACCACATTAGTGTCTAATACTCGCTTACTTTTTGTGTGCGAGTGTAGCTAATTCCCTTACATTTTAATATTTGTTTGCTATTACACTTAAAAGTTTACTAAATTATAAATAAAATTTAGAAAACAATAAAATTAACTCCTAGATTTTTAGATAAATACAGACAATTATATTGAATTATTTTTATAGTTTATTCAATGCAATTAAAAAATAGATACGTTAAGTGTATTATCTGGCAAACCTTAGGATAGTTCTTGTTTTGGCAAAGAGAAACTTTTATTAAAGTTGAATTGTTTTTCATTTTTAGTTTAAAACAAATAAGACTTGAATAAAAGGTTGTTGAAATGTGTAAATTATAAGCATTTCTAGTAACATTTTATTTTACGTGAGATAATAAAAAAACTATTTGAGAATTTCATTATTTTGTATTTTATCCGAATGTTACGCCACGTCTCCGTTAGTACAAAACTTATATCTCTTCAAAAATGCATAACAGACACAAAAATATATATATGTATATTTAGTAGTATATGCAAATTCTATAATTAGTGTAGGGGATTTTCAAGCCTCAAGAAAACTCAAATGTTTATTGCTTGCGTTTTTAAAGGTGGCTCTGTAGATTTAATTTAACGCTTAATGGTTAAGAAAATATATATGCGCATAATTAACTAGAATAAATATTGTATAGTCAGTCCTCTTTCTACGGCGCTTCGTTTTACGTTTTATCGTTTTACGCCAGAAAATATTTTGATACCATTACTCATATTTTAGTTTATAATTTGCTTTGCGTTCATCTAGTACTCGTACAGAGAGAGAGAGAGAGAGAACCCTTACGGAGAACCCTTGCATTGCCCGAAGCAAGCTAAGGTTTTTGCTAGATTAGTTGCTAGTTTTTATTAAAACGTTTATAAATTATGTATTTTAGGAATTGTATTGTTAAAAACTTTTAGAGGAAGAAAGAAATTTAACGTTAAGACAATACGATAAGTGGCCTCCACCATGTTGGATTTTGAGAAACATAAAATTCTGACTAACACTCTTGGTGCTGAGACAAATCCAACGACACTGCATACATTAAGACCCGATTTACTATTTTCTTGGCTGACTGTATGTCTTATTTTATGTATGTTTTATTTTATATCATCTCCAGATCACATCAAAACGCCAAATCCTTTTAATCGTGTTTATGTGGATGCATATCAGCGATCTATAGAAAAACCTGAAGAATTTTGGAAAGGCTTGTCTGGTTTGGTGGAATGGGACAAGCCCTGCACACGTGTTCTTGACAATTCTAATCCTCCATTCACTAAATGGTACGTGGATGGTTACCTTAACGCTTGCTACAATGCGGTCGATAGACATGTGGCTGCCGGGAAGGGTGATAAGGTTGCTCTAATACACGATAGTCCAATGATCAACATTGTGAGACATGTTACTTATAAAGAATTGTACAATGAGGTATGTTTTTTATTTATATAATTTAAAATTTTATCATTATATACAATATTAAAAAAATGGGAAAAAGTATTCATAGAAATTTTGTCAAAATCCATCCAATACTTTTGATCTAATATCGTAGTAAAAACAGACAGACCGACAAATAGACATGAACAAATAGTTTAATTTTAAGCAGACCTATGAGCCACAAGAGCAAGTTGAACAGTTTAGACATACAAAGAGACAATAACATGACTAGTGTGTTTTCAAAGGATATAATTACTCGTATCCCATAGACTGGGAAGCAATAGCAACGATGATGACGGCTTTGCTTCCGGCTCAGAATCTGGTTCTAACCGAGAACCGAGAACCAGACTGCTCCTTCACCAGGATATTCATTCGTCCCAAGATCCCCTGGCATTGT
The DNA here is from genome assembly GCA_001932985.1 of Proctacanthus coquilletti. Taxonomy (NCBI): domain Eukaryota; kingdom Metazoa; phylum Arthropoda; class Insecta; order Diptera; family Asilidae; genus Proctacanthus; species Proctacanthus coquilletti. The sequence continues at coordinate 190,761 of MNCL01000141.1, forward strand.
AAGTGATCCAGGTCAGGAACACCACAAAGCAGAGGCTCCGGCAGTCCTAGATCGCCTAGATCGCCTAGATCTCGTTCAGCCACACCGCGGAGTAATAAATCTGGCTCGCATTGTTCACGGTCCGGTACACCGCACAGCAGACGCTCTGACACCCAATACTCCGACGGCTCTGACCGATTACGGAACAAGAGCCCAAATCAAAGCCCAGGATGAGGGAATGTGGAAGGGAACGACAGTCGCTCGCAGTCGCCAAACGTTCAAATCGACGTTCAAGCGGGTTCCGACCGGTCAAGATCCCATTCGAGAACTCCTTCCAAAGGTGATTCAAGATCACGATCCCGAAGTTGTGGCTCAAAATCCCGTTCGCGGACGAGAGGCCACGCTTCTAAATCAAAATCGCGGTCGCGTTCGCGATCAGGAACGCCTGCAAGTAAAGCTTCTAAATCGAAGAGTAGGAGCAGAAACAGGAGTCGTTCTAGGTCGGTTAGATCTGGTTCTCATCACAGCAGGTCTGGTTCTCATCATAGCAGGTCACGTTCTAAGTCTAGGTCGAGATCGAAGTCCAGCAGTGGCGGGACAAGAAGCAGAAGTGGATCTGAGAGTGATTTTGGGAAGAGAACAAAACGTAAGGCGGTAAAAAGTAGTGGATCTGAGTCTGATGCTAGCCATCATATATTCTAACTAGTTCCTGATGTTAACTACCTGCAAAAAATAGCTTGACGATTTGTCCATATTTTCTTTGATTTGTAAAGGTAAAACTGTAATAAATTATTTAGTGTTATCTACAAAACTTATTTAAAATAGGCCATCTAGGTCAATTATCTAAATAGGATTTAGAAGTTTCTCGAAAGCAATTTAGCAGGCAGACTTTAATTTCTGAGATTGTATACAAACAATATATAAATAACGAAGATATATTTTTTCTCCAGATATCTGTACTCGCGGGGGGAATGAGAAGACTTGGAGTCCAAAAAGGTGACAGAGTGGTTATATATATGCCTTTAATACCTGAAGCAATTATTGCCATGCTAGCGACAGTACGACTAGGTGCTGTCCATTCTTTTGTATTTGGAGGTACGTACATACAAATTAACTTAGTCCTTTTTCTAAAATAATATTCTATCGAAAGTTAATTATGTACAACACCTTTTTACGATGTAAATTCATTACACACGTATGTTAAATGTTATGGTCTAAAATTGACTACTGTTTGTAGTACACATGTTTTTGAAACCAAATACCTCAAAAATTAATTGATAATTGAAATTGTTATTAAACATTTATTTTAAAATCAGAGAAATTACTTTAAAATATCAATTAGCTTCAATCTAAGAGTAAACTGATTTCCATTGGCTCTTACTTAAAGAACCAATTTAAATCATAATACTTATAATTAACAAAAAAAACTACCTCCACTTTTACTTTCTGTATGCCAAAAAGAACGAAACACGTGCTCGCCGTCGCACATAAAGGGAATAGAATTAATGGAAATGATTACGATCGACAAATTAATTTATGTACTTTCAAGGTTCTCTTCAATTTAAAAGAAGAACAAATAATTCCAGTACCACCTACGATGCGATATAATATATATATATGTATATTAAAAGTTACGACATTAATTGCGATGAGCTTCTTTAAACTGTTTAGAGTTAGACAACATTTGAAATATTCCGACCTGCTAATCAATCAGGCCGTAAATTAGACTTTGAAATTTCGTTTATATTTTCCACAGTCTTGGTCATACACGAGTATTTTGACCCTAAAGTTCACAAATACTTTAATTGCTGTTCGATAGTGTCTACTGTGTCTAAGTGCGTTTAAGTAATTTCATTTAATGTTGTTTGCATTTTTAAGTACCTGGGCACGGCCAGGCTTGAATTTTCCTATCATTTCTTCCTGGCAAATTGTTTTATTAAATAAATATATTTATACAATTAGTTTTCTTTTGTCCAAAGTGGTAAACCCGTTTTTATGTAGGTAGTCGTATAGTATACGATTTATAATTAAAAACCTAAAAATATGAAATAATTCTGAAATCAGAAATTCCGTACGCATATATTTTTAATTCATTCATTATTTCTTAAAATTAATATTAGTTTACAAAACATAAAATTCAGCTAACACCAAAATTGAAAATCAAACAGTTCAGATCAGAATTTATAAACAATATTACAGTATCTTTTAGAATACTATTGCATACAAAATTTGAGGTCTATCAGCTAGTGATATTTAAGGTCACTCGTTACAGATATCGACATCAAGTGAATTAATTTTGAAATAGAATAAAGATAAAACGTGAATAATGTAGATATAAATTATCAGACATCCAAACAAACAAAGACTTGGGAAACAAATAAAATAATTTTAGTATCTACCCATATTTATGTAATATTATAGACTGTCTGTAATTGTTTGTTTATTTTAAATATGGGAATACGTCTTAATATATCTTATATGTTTTGTTTTAGGTTTTGCAGCTAGCGAACTGTGTAGTCGAATAGAGCATGCCGAACCAAAACTAGTTATTGCAGCGAATTGCGGAATCGAACCGAATAAAATTGTTCCTTACCTCGACATTCTTCATGAAGCAATTGAAATGTCCTCTTGGAAGCCATCTAATTGCGTAATATTTCAAAGATCTAATATTATGACTAGCCCGTTAGACGGAGGAATGGATATTGCGTGGGAAACTCTTCTGTCGTACAATGAGGTTGCCGAATGTGTACCCGTTGAGGCGAACGAGCCGCTTTACATTTTGTACACATCCGGAACAACAGACAAGCCTAAAGGTGTTCAACGACCTACAGGAGGCCACTTAGTCAATCTAATGTATACAATGAGCATTATTTATGGACTTCGGCCAGATGACGTGTGGTGGGCCGCTTCTGATCTCGGATGGGTCGTTGGACATTCCTACATTTGTTATGGGCCGTTGCTGTATGGAGCAACCAGTATTATGTATGAGGGAAAACCAGACCGAACTCCTGATGCTGCACAGTATTTCAGGATTATCGATCAGCATAACGTTTCTGCAATATTTTCGATACCAACGGCATTCCGTGTAATTCGACGAGTCGATCCTGAAGTAAAATTATCGAAAAAGTATTCATTGAAATCCCTACGAACAATTTTTATCGCTGGCGAACACTGCGACATAGAAACTAAGGTTTGGATTGAAAATGTCTTTAAGGTTCCAGTCTTAAATCATTGGTGGCAAACAGAAACAGGATCTGCGATAACTGCGACCTGTTTGGGATTTGAACAAAATCTTAATCCTCCGAAGTACTCGACTGGACTACCTTTTGTTGGATACGACAGTAAATTTTTTTAAAGTCCACTTGTAAGGAGAAATAAAAGGTAATTTTTTGCAGTTAAAGTACTGCATCCGGATGGTACACAAGCGCGACCTACCGAGCTAGGACGAATCGTTATTAAACTACCACTTCCGCCTGGTAATATGTCGACTTTGTACAAGGATGATGAGCTATTTAAAAAAATTTATTTCCAAAAATACCCTGTAAGTATCTGTACGTTTTTAAGAACTGTCTGCTACTAGCTATCTGAACTTGGCGAGGCAAACAAAAGGAACAGATTTTTAAAACATGACATATAATAGTATTCAATACTCCTAGGGATATTATGATACTATGGATGCTGGCTATAAGGATGAAAATGGTTACATACTGGTTACATCCAGAGATGATGATGTGATTAACGTATCTGGCCATAGATTGTCCACGGCCAGTTTAGAAGATGTAATCCTACGGCATCCTGATGTTGCGGATGCAGCAGTGTTTGGGGTACCTGAATCAACAAAGGGCCAAATCCCACTTTGTTTATATGTGACCAAAGAAGGTAGTTATATTTCTTTATTATTTTATTTTGAAAAGTAAATGACTTTATTTTTGTTTACAGGAACAACAAAACCACCGGCTAAGCTAAATGTGGAAATTATTAAGTATGTTCGAGATATCATTGGACCTATAGCAGCATTCCGTCTTGTTGCACCAGTAGCAGCTTTACCACGGACAAGATCCGGTAACGCGTATGCAATTTTATAAAATTGATAATTGATTAATTCATGTTTAAAACAAGGGAAGACAATGCGGAAATCAATGGCAGACTTAGCCAAAAACAAGCAGGTTATCTTGCCAGCAACCGTTGAAGATGCTTCAGTGTTTCAAGACATTAAGAGGGGATTACAGGAACTAGGCTATGCTATGAATGCTCCAGATCCGATCTTAGCTCGACCAAAATAGAGTACTTGTGTATCTTTAGACTAAACGAAATCTTTACTTTCTCTTTAAATTCTATTTAATTTAATAAAGAAAAAAAAAATCTTGCGTAACATATTTTTTATTAAATAAAAACAGTAGCATTGTTTTCTATGATTCAATTTAAATCAATGGTAGTTTAAGCGATAAATTGATTTAGATAAAGAACTAAATTTCTATTATTCATAATTAAATACACAGCGATAAGAAAATACAATTAAATCAACTAGAAAATCAAATAATTAAGTAGTAGTACTAGTAGAAATTAGAAATTAGAAAATTAATGACGGAATTTAAATTTCATTGAAAATGAATATTAAACAGAAGCCTTTAATTTCTTTCCATTGTTATATCGATTTACAAATGCGATATGTGACAAATTCGTTGGAGTAGGATATCGCTGAAATTATATTTGATTTAAATTATTTCATTTCACGATAAAATCTAAATGCTCTCACCTTTGGAGTAAAGGTTGAAGGTAACTCATGTGTTTTATGGCAGTAGTTTCAGACCGGGAATGAATATTATGTTAAAAATTGTGCAGCCAAAGGGGCATAATTTTTGCCGATAAAGTTTAATTCAATAGCTTCTGGTTGACGTGTTGTTGCTGATTAATATTTATTGGAGATTAATGTTGTCGCGCCGAGAGACTCCACTATGATATTTATTTTAATATGGAAAAGGAATATAAAACGTGCATTGCGTGGGCATAATTTTTAAACTTTAAATTGTATACAGAATTTTAAGTTTCACAACGCGCTGAAACGTTTGTAATTTTAATGGAATGGCGGAAATCGACAATATCATTAATTTTGCTCATCCCACGTTTTAGGACGGTAGAGACCTTAAGGATGAAATCTTTATTAATGTGAAACGATTTAATTTAATTTTGTACCCTTACTAAAACAGATTGTCGGAATCCAGTCATTTGTAGGCCAGGTAAGGTAATCCCTACAATTTACTAGTGAACTCAGATATTCTAGCAATAAAAAATATTCCCTAGGTGAGAGTCACGTTCAGGATATAAGTAAAACACGTGGAGGTTATATAGTGGATTATGTCTAAGGTCTATTTGATATAGGGTCAGGTTACAAGGGTTCGACTATTTCAATTTCGTGAACTTATATTCTGGCGTGCTGGAGCACAATGAACTTCACTAGGGAGTAAGTTAAGTAAGAAGTGGACGTTATCTTCTAGATTATTATCATAGTTACAAAACAAACAAATTAATCTAGTACTGAATATTTTAAGTTTTTTTGTTTTTAAAACCAGCTTATGGCAGATGATAAACTGATTAAATTAAGCAGGCTGAAACGATATTAATGGGAACTCCAAAGATGAAATCAATTAGTTACTTATGCTATCCGTAATGGAACCATTTGTTTTTTTGCTTTCCCAGCTTGGTGAAACTGAAAACACCATGGGCAGCTAATTCAATAGGCTTCAATTACAAATAAATCCCTAGAAAAAGCAAATCTAGTTCACTTAATAATCTTTGTAAGTGCACATCAAAGGAGACCGTTCCGGGTCGTATGGGTGGCGAAAACACATTTTCGGGATCTTGGTAATCTAGATTCAAACAGAGTTAGGGTAATGGGGAAGTGGCGAGAAATTGTGAAATCATGACACAAGTACATGCAGCTGCTAGATTATATCAGACAAGGTGGCTGTAACTATCATAGGTGCCAGATATTGTGCGACATCGACACCAAACAGCGGCGAATATTCGGCGATTCAATAAATTTGATAACGAAAATTTGGCTTTATTTAATCAGAACGGATGAATTAGGCTTATCAGGGAACAGATCCAAAATTGATCTGTAGTAAGAAAAACTGATACTATAAGTGGAATTGGATTCACGTCATGATCGCTATACTCAAGGGCACGCAGTGTAATGGGGCATTTATCAGAGGAATTTGCAAATAATTAATCATTTATAAATAACCATCCGCAAATAGCGATCCGATAATATCTAAATATGTTTTCTAAGCAAATATATAAATGTCTATATAATTCAACGAAAATTGGAACCCCTTAATCCGTGATGTGACCAGAGTTGGCATTGCGGTAATTGCTTTAATCGGAAATGATTGAACTTACCATAAGTACACAAGCATTCCTAAAAGAGCTTTGCTCAGTAGACGAATGTTTTTTACAATAAAACTCAATACTCAGCAAGTATATTTCTAGAGCTGTATTTCATTATAAATATAGTTTAAAATTGCTTTTTAGCTTACAAAAGATCTTTGTTATTCATGTACATAGGTCAAAAGCTAACGAAGATTTTTCATAAGGGGTTTTAAGAAAGCCGAAATTTGTAGAATGATGAATCAATAGTGGTGAATGGGGGATAAAGCATAGGTTTAATAATCTTGGACAAAATGATAGTTAGGTTTTAAGGGGGTATTCTAGTGTAGAAATTTGAAAATTTCGATTTTTCTTTTGCATTTCCTGAAGGTATATGTATACATTATTTAAAAACATATTAAAGATCGGCCGGCCCATAGTGTAGCCTTTAAACTTGAAACGCGTTTACTTCGAAATGATTCTAAACTCCTAAATTTTCTTGAAATTTTTATAGAGGATTATTATAATTTTTTAAAAATTATTTTTATTTTTTATAACAAAAAACTTTTTTTAAACTGCTTTAAAATTAAACTTATTTTTGATTATTTATTTATAATCCTAGTTCCGGCGATAACGGCAGATTCTGGAAAAATATCTACGCCAACAGCATCAAATATTTCAAGAGGGTTTTTAAAAATAATTTTTTTTTGTTAAGCTATGAAATATGTATCTTTATTTTTATACTGTTTTCATATTAAAAATATTTTTCCAAGCTCTAGACTACAATACTCCATAAGTTAATATTGTTATTAAGAAGTTACAAGACAAGTTTTCAGTTTCTTTATTACAATTTTTAAATATAGAACCGATAACGAAAGGCGAACGAGAGAAAGAAACACACATAACCGAGAGGGTGTAAGAGAGTGGCATACAAAAGATGGATGGGGCGGTTCTATTTTGACGAAATTTTTCCAACGTAATTTAAAGTGTTTCAAAAGTAAAGAGAAGACAATAAAGGAAAAGTATTTGCCGAAACCCGGGATTGAACCGGGGACCTTTAGATCTTCAGTCTAACGCTCTCCCAACTGAGCTATTTCGGCAGGTGAAGGTGTGTCTACGCGGGAATTAATTCCAATAGTTGGACACACTCCACTTTAAGCTCAATCTTATAAAAACCGCCAGCAGCATTTTCAGTGCAAGTGTTGGCAAGAATATGACGAACGTAAAGCGAGTTACGAGCGCAAATATTAGTAATACTGCTAAAATGTTGTTTGTCGAACAATGAAAGGGCTTAAGTCGAAACGCTGATGCGCAAATAGTGCAAATGCCCTCTACCATACTAGAATTATTGACTTCCATTGGCTTTTTAAATTTATATTTATATTATGCTTTTCAAATTTTAAGCCTGAAGAGCTATTACAGTAAAATCATGTAAATGCTATTATGGAATAAAATTATATTCCAGTATTTATGTGTTTTATTAAGCAACAAAAACAGTTTGAAAAGAGCTAATTAGATGTTTTAATAATGTAATATTAACCATTCACAACTGCAAACATGAATTCACATAAGCTTTTTAATTTCATCGTAATATTTCGTCGTTTTAGAAAATTACTGAAAGTAATAATGAGGTCTATCAGTCCTATGTACCACTCTTCAAAAAAATCAGTTAAAGTTTTCTTGTGGTTCTTCTACGAGTAAAAATTCTACATCTAGTTAACTAATTAAAACTATCTCTAGTAAATTCTACAATATTTCCAATATCCATCTTGTCAGAGTTATTCTAGCTTTAGTAAGTAAATTTCTATGTATTTTTTTAGAAAATTTCGTGTTTCTGTTAGATTTATAGATAACATACCACAAGAAGTAGTTTTGTTTTTTATTTTTTTTCATTTTCTATGTTCTAGTTTTTACTGTATCAATTAATTCACGAAAATTGCTTGCGATCGCGAAAAACAATTAAAATTTGCTTCTAATCATTAATTTCTATAGCTGTGAAAACAAAATCGAAATTATTTTAGTACTGAAGTCTTTTCAGACCGATCTTACTTACTTTATATAGACCTTTTAGCGGCCCCAAAAAACGATTCAGAAATCATAAAGAAATAAATGATTTTTAGCTATAGTAAAAGACAGTTCTACATCAAAATAACATTTTTAAAATTTAAAACAGCATGAAATACATTTATCCAAAATTAAAATAAAATGCTATGAAGTAACATTAAATAAAATGAGAAGACATGTGATTTGATTTAACTGTCGAAAATTATAATCGAAAAATGCAATTAAAAAAGAAATTATATTTTGAGAAATGTTTTGCTCACTAACGTGTCACGAATAAGTGGAAGATATCCTCTATCTTTTACATTCTTCTTTGCTCTAAACGAATGATGAATTAGTCGGAATTTTGGACATAGGGGACTCTACTCAGCCTACTCAATTTAATTTTAATAAATACTTGTGAATAGAATACATACCACAGGAAAATCAGTTTAAAGAAATTAATTTTTCTGAGCATGTATACATATTTCACTCATCGCATGCAACTAATATTGACATAAATCTGTAAATATGGAACAGTTAAAGAAATGCAAATGTTTCCAAATCACAGCATTCGACTGCTGTCGGTAATCAATCACCGAAGTCACTAAGGAAATGAATTTATAATTATGTCATCGATCCACATTTTATTATATACTCAATTTGATCAATTGCAAGTGAGTCATTTAAATTCTCGCTTCTGTTGTAAGATCGATTAGGCTAGATCAAACACTTTAAATCGTATCAATGAATAAACACTCCTTTTTTTTGACGTGACGCGGTATTTATGACGTTATTAATAACTTAAATCAAATAGCGTTATCAATTACGTGAAATATTGTAAAAAACCAGCGACTTTTTCAATTTTTTCATTTCGTTTGAATTCTATTCTGAGCCCCTTTAAGATTGCGTCTACCCTCAAATGATTCCATGTAATCGTGCACGTTGTGTTCATCTCTGCAATCTTTATATAATTTCAAATGTTGATTAAACAATCGTATTTTAAATTCATTAGTGTTCATCCCGCCGCCAGAAATGATTTCCACTGGCTTTTCCCGCGTTCTATCTCTAGGGCTTCATCCTTCTTTATTATTTTAAATTTTTATTTCACGTACTACTGCCGAATGTAAAATGAAACTTCTTACGTTGCTAAGCATTTTGCACAGGTGCTCTCTTCTAACCAGGCCATCAGAATGACATTGTTGGCTAAAGTCTGCACACGCTAAAATAATTGAAAGGCACTGTAATCGAAATAATCATAGATTTGTTGTTGCTAGATGATGTAATATCCTTCCACCGTTAGACTCTAGCGGTAACAAAGGAGCTAATTGAAGTTATGGCTCAGCAGCGTACACTCTTAATTGCATTAGTGCAACGCGTATACGCTTTTTCGAAACTTTTAATTATTAGCACTGCGGTGGCAGTAGACTAGTTCGATTAGGATTAGAAGTTTTTCAATATGTCCAAGATATTTGCTAGAAAGATAAACGTTAGGTTTTCATATTCATTAGAACTCTACTTTATAGGACAATAGCCCTTTGAATCTCCTATAAAGTTTTCTAGAATCTTTAGGAGGCAACGGCTGAGGACTCCCACTAGAATTTGCTAAGCCCTACCAGTTCTTGCCTACGCCTGCCGCTATAATGAGACAACCTGCCCGAAAGAGCTCCATCAGGGCACAGGACTTCTCGGGATAATGCAAAACTCATTGTACCATATGGAAGGCATCTTAGACGAGCCTTTCAGCGACGTCACATCGACTACAAAAGGTAACCAACAGCGCTGGGGAAAGGAGGGGCGAGGGATTATCTAGGAATAGGATTACAGTCGGGAATATGCAGAAAAACTGGAAACATTTACGGGTGCTAAAATTATCAAGTTTTTTTTTTTTTTAAAAGCGGGGCCGTTTCATGTGGGCTGTTGACTGATGGCGCAGGCGCCAATTGATTTGATATGCCTTATCGGCCAATCGGAGTGCTGTGGAACCGTCGCTGGAAAGCTCTTCGTATAAAAGAACAAGTGTCTAAGGCCCGGTAGACACAACAGGTTTCCTTCTGGACACGTGCGAACCTTCCTAACCAGCAACAGTTTCTTTCACTACCACAGTTTTCTGTGCAAAGTTTATAAACTGTGCTAGTTCGGTTTTATAGTGCCACCAGTGTAATTTTTGAGCAAAGGTCTGCTATCATTAAATCGGAATAGTATCATTTACAAGGTGTGTTGCATTTTTAGTAAGGCTTCATTTAATAAATTTTATGTGAGACTAGTAACCGATTTTTTTACTTTAAATTTTAAATATTGTTTTTTTTGTTGGTTATATGTGAATTTATGTGATGAAGTATTACTTGCTTTCGGTAATCTGCATATTCTGCAAAGTTAAATAGTAGTGGAAAAAGTTTTCTTTCGAAAGTATAGAAAGTACAGAATTACTTGTTAGTAATATTTATCACGTGCATGTAGCAAAGTTTGTTCTGTTCCTAATAAAAATAAGTTGTTGTAAAATGTTGACCATAAAATTCAAACCGAAGCACTAAAATTGTATATAATACATTTAATTGAACCGAATGCTTTAATAATAGAGACTTCATAGCTCCGTACCAAATTATGGAATGTCTTTTGTCTGTCTGTCTGACGGTTTATTACATCTTAAGTCGTTTAACTTGGGTTAATTAAATTTAAAATAAATGAAAAATGCTGTATTGAAAGAATAACATTTAAAAAATGGTGAATATTGTTTATAACTTTAAGAAATCATATTAAAAAAGAATTAAAAACATTAATAATAATGTCCATATGCCAAAAGAAGTCACGACAGTCGCAATTAGTGGAGAGGGTTTTTTTACTGGGAGGCACTGCGGGAAATAGAAATCTTATAGTAGAATATAGCTATAACTATTAATTGATGCCTCTTTTATAAATTTTCTGAGTGAAGTACAATAGACATTTAAACAGCGACGTAAACTACGATTTAATTTTATGCCGACGTGAGGTTTAAGGCTTTAGAGATCAGTTTTTTAGTCAAAAACTTGAATACACATTTTTGAGATCTAAACTGGTTTCGTCATAGATTTCTTAATATTGTTTTCTTAATAATCGTCTTCTGAAGTATCTCTAAAGAGTTAAAATTGGGATCTGCAAAATCGGATATTTTTTGTTAAGTTTCTAGAGAGCGCGGACTAGATTTTTACCTGTATTTGGATCTTTTTATCTATTCATTAAGGTTTTATATTAATTTGCGATAAATTCCCTCCAAACGCACTATTTAAAACTCGAGATATCTTTATTTTTGTATTTATACATATAATAAAACTGTAGTGAGGGTCAATTCTGTACATTGAAGATAATTAAGAAAAAATATTTTTTGGATGCTAATAAAAAAAAATTTTTTTTATTTATCTGTCCAGTTTTACACTAAAACTCCTGAACGGATTTTAATGAAACCTGGCATAGGGATACTTTATGCTACGGAATAGTCCTTAGGATACATTACGAGTCCGTGACAACTTTCTAGAGGGATTTATAGAAAAATTCCCTGGAACTCAACAATTCTGCTTGTGACTTTGTTTTTATCGTATACAAATCCACAATTTTTAATCGATCTCGATGAAACTTTGCATATGTACTCTTAACAACAATCGAACCTCGTCCTCTTCACCGAATTTCATCCACTCGAAATTTGCAAGTTAGCCAAAGCTCAGTAAAAGTTCAAAAATATTGTAGGAGTCCGAAGATGGATCCCTTGATCTACTGAAATTGTGCAAGGACACAAGCCAAAAATCTTATGGCCAACATTTTTGGAGCGACAATTCGACGCAAATTACTATAAATATGTTCATAACGCTGAACAACTTTCCCCTAAAAAATAATGTCAAAATTTAAAGAAAAAATTACAACATCCAATTCACAACGGCTCGCCCGGTTGATGAATTTGTATGGGAGGTTGAAATGTTTCTTCAAGAAAATTATTAAGTTTCATCAGCACATTCATCCGCAGAATTTGACTAAACCGTTCTGTTAAACCCTAAATATGTAAATTTACTCTATAACAGTTTACATGAAAAGAATTTCTTATGCTTGTTATTATTGAAAAATTTTCATTAAACTTTTCACATCAAGTGGAAACATTTGAGTACACTTAATAATCGAAATAATATTATTGTTGGGATTTTATTTTATTTTATATACGAGTCGAAAGCTCTCATAAGTTTATGTAATCCTTTCCTTCTAGAAAGTGGCTAGCAATTACAAGTTCAAGTTTAATTTAAGTTTTTTATCAAGACCGAAATATATTCAAATTAGAGATTTTTATGATGTTAGTACAAGATATAAATTTACTTCGCATTAAGATCTTAGGTTTTACTTATTTCATATGTGCAAATATTTGTACAAAAACAAAATTTAATCACAATTATGCAAATAATTGTATAATATAATACTATACGTTTTGATCGTTGCTAGGGTAAATTTCAATTATATGATAATTTTAGTATTTGAAACGGATTTTTCAAATTTTATTAAGAATAATACTTACCTTTATAAATTGAAGAAATCTTAGTTTAAGAACCATAAAAGCAGTATTTGTTTAGCTAGAATATGAAGGGTATATTTTATTTGATGTTAAAATCCGCAACCTAAATTATCGAGTCAAATTTTATTATGCTGTTATGCCTGTTTACTATTCGGTATCTATTATTTCAAAATATAAAACAATATAAAGAAATATACCGGCAAAAGTATTCACAGTCTTACGGAAAAGAATAAAGTAAGTAGCAAATGGTTACAGTCAAAATTTATGTGTACTTTTATTATGAAATAAGCGACATTTATCCAAAATCACTTCTAAAAATCTTTTTGCCTTCACCTTGATGGTCATCTTGTCGACTTATAGCTGAAATCTCCAAATTACTATCCCTAACATTTTCTAGTAGTACGAGCGCCATTATATTTCTGTTTGCTTGTTAGCATTTTTTGAATGAGACCCTGTCAGGTCTGATGCGTGTGCGTTTTCGCATAAAATGTTCCGCGTGTCACGATGAATGATGCATTATGAAGCCGTAGATGGGCTAACTGAGATTTGCACTCATGTCGGGGAGAGTTCCTTCCTTATCTTGTACACGTGCGGTATAAAGGTGCGTTGTGGACGAGATAATGGTATGGGACATCATTTTTCAAGAGTGACGGTTTTCGGGGTTTTGAACTCATTACAAATATTATATGGATATCGCGGAAATGTTTGATGACGCCTATGTATTATGACATAAACGTTTAATATTTCGTGTTAATGATTGGGTAGCAACTTAGTATTAGTAAAAATACAATAAAAACGTATAGAACATTTTTTATAAATCTGGATTATTAAAATTTAAATTTGTTTTATATAGGTTTTAATATTTTAAAGAGAATCTTTCACCCTACAAAAAGTATTTAGAGAGAAAAATAAGTTTTTGATCTCAAGAACTAAGATACACATGTGAACCAAATGATTTTTTGTTTTCTTGAATTTGTAGGTGTCTACATTATCGAAATAACATATGAAGTTTTTCAGTTCTATGAGATTAAATTATTGAAAGAATGATCACCAGTCCCTTATACCTTATATTTTAAATTGTATCAACCACTACAAGTTCTTCATTATAATTCGAATATAATAAACGTGCATTTGACCTACAAACTTGAATAATACCTACTTATTTCAAGATTGAAAAAAAAAACGAACAAATAAATCGCAAGCTTGTAGAGTCTTATTTTAAATTGTAGTCTGTACATTAAATTTATAATTTTTATATTTTGTACGGAATATGGTAAGAGTTCTAGCATGAAAAATAAATTATAATTTCTTTCACTAGGTAACTACACTACACTATGTGCTTTCTGATACGTGGAATGGGAAAATATATAATATAACTTTTTATTATTGTTAGAGAGGAAGTAACTATTCTAATGTGCTCTGGGTAAAAGATACATAACGAACGAACATGAAATTATTTAGTGAACTAATTGTGCGACAAGTAATTCAAATATTAAAATACCACAATTATTACATTTCATCGCCGCAGGTATATCAACATGAAATTTACATTACTTGGAAGGATACAGGTGTAATACGCTGCTGCTAAAACTTGTTCGTATTTCAGCTGCTTTCCACTTTTCATTGGTATTGACATCCCGCCGTAGGTTATAGTAAAACTTATGAAGGTATCATGTCCCATCGAATGATTTTTCCTCAAGATAAAAAAAAAGCGAGACAAATTGAAAACTTAATACATTGTAGCATAATATGAAAGATTGCATTTTTGTATTTAAAATGTGAGAGAATCTCATAGAATGTTATTTATTCTTTAAGAATTGCATTTTGCATATGCAGTTTTTAGTTTGATACCATTAATGGTCGATAAAACCAATAAACTCATTGTAAACAAGATTTCTTGTTTCCTTGAGAGAGCTACTATAGTATTCCCTGTACAGGTTGTAACTTCTTCCTTCTGTATACAGAGCACGTTTTTCATTAAAAGTCATAAAAGTTTTATCGAGCTCCTGGCTGCATAGCGCCAATTGCATCGTTCCCCGATATCTAGAGCAGCATGAAAATTACATTGCTATCCATAGTCAATTTTTCTCCATTAAAAAGCTTAATCCTTAACCGAAATCAAAACCTCGTTCCATCTGAAAATCACTCAGTCAGTCACATAATCGATGGTGATGATAATGAAAGCAAAAAATAGAAAACGTAAAAGGATGCTTAGAGGACAAAGTGGTTGTGTACCGCCTTTCAGGTAGAGGACAGGAGGTGATACAAGCTAAGCTCTACAAAGGAACAATTTCCTCCTGTTCAATGCTCTCTTGCTTCTAATGCGGCCCTTAACGAGGAGGATTACTTTAATACTTCCAGTCACAAAACGAGATAAATTGCGATTTAATTAATGGAGCTGCGACGATTAGCAGATTGGCGTTTTTTTTTTTTTTTTGGATCCACAAGGAACGTGAAGGTTTAAAAGAAAAGTAGTAGATATAGAATGGTAATTCTTACATTCTTGGGCACATCATCTTGGGATTTAATAGGTATGTGCCTTAAGAAATTTGAACCTTCTGAAAATTTTATAAGACACACGGTAAAAAGATCATGCATTATTGATATTTTCCTGGGGTTTTCTGAGGTGGGTACTGGCGATTTATACTTTTAAAAATATTTCCTAAAAGATTAAAGGCCATTAATTTCTTGATATCCTTTGGTCAAGAAACAGCAAAGAAAAAACATTTCAACAGAATAAAGCAATTTCTAAAAATGAAGTACATGGACGTTGAAGATATAAATCATCAACTATCTTTTGGGATGTAACCTTCAGAAGCATCAGGTGAAAAGAGGCCTAAAGGGAATCTGAATGACAAGGGTATATAGAGACACAGAGAAATAGTCTATTTCCTGAAATCAAAAATAAAATCCTTTTGTAATGATTGGGGGCTTTTAATATTTTCATGCGATTTATAAACAAAAGGTCAACATGGATTAATTAGAATCAACTTCAAAGGCGACGTAAATTTGACATCGCCCTATGTTTTGGAAACAACTATACCTTGCCAGTGAGTAGGAAATTGGGAATCGAACTGAATAATTAGATTCATCTTAATTACATTGCTTGAAGCTTATATCAGTCAATAATAAGTGTATAAACGAAGTTTTAAGGCGTTTATTAATTTATTATATGCCATCTATTTCGATAGATACACCCATTTGTTGCAGTATTAAAGTTTTAAAATTTTTATTCTTATTCCTGTAGATACAATTGAAGAGCTAGACTCAATATACTAGAACTTGAAGAATTAACAGCAGGTAGTACGAATAATAGTAGATGAAGCTCTAAGTGATATCCTGAAATACAAATTTCAAAAAGAATCCTCTAGACAAATACATTTCGATTTAGAAGAATTGCGTAATAAGGACTAGATGATTTTATGAGTTTACTTCGTGAAAACTTTTAAAAATTTTTCCACACCATTTTTATGAAACTGCTCATATGCGGAACTCGAACTATACTAGAAAATGAAATCTGTAATAAGATGATGAAATTTTTTAAAATTATATCAAAATATAATAAAAATTCTGCTGGATTGGTATTTTTATGAGTTATAGGTTTATATTGTTATTATATTTTCTACCCTTGAACAGATTGAAAATTAAAATTTAATCATGCTCGGTACTTAAATGAAAACCTCTAAAACAATGGTGCATAGAACCCTCTAATTAAATGGCCATTTTTAAGAAGCATAAAACTAATATGCATCCTTCAATGCCTGGAATAATCCCTACAAAAACGCATAAAACTCCTGCAATGCCGGTAGATTATTTTCTAAGCGGTATGCTGTTAGTGCGTACTTAAAGAAAAATTTCTGTGAACCTTCATTAGAACCCCGACATGGCCATAGACACTGCATATCCATGGGCACATTACTAGTGGAACGAATAAAAGCCTCCAGGTATTTATCTTGTCATTCCACAACAAAATTATAAAAGCGTACCAAATTGGGCTTGTTGGGTTTCTCCCCGCTAATCCTCTGGGATTACACTTTCTACCTCGATGACTTCATGATTTCTATTAGCAGAAAAAGACAACATTACGTCGTGGTGTGCTAGTGACATACCTGAAGAATAGGCCTCCTGTTCGATCTGGCCGGGTGCTCATCTGTTTTGATTATAATTGACTATACAGCCAGTGTCTGGCTGCGGACGGGAAAGTAGGTTTGTGAACACATTAACAGAACAATAAATTCCGATTCAATAATAAATCTTCAATTTTCTAAGGAAAAATAGTATAAATATGCTTAAAGTTAAACTAATTATTGACAATTGATAATTTAATCTATAAATAAGCGTATTTAAATATTCTATTATTTTATTCATGACATTGGTTTAGGGAAAAATACGTTTTTGATTTCATTTCGATTAAATTAGAAAGATGTATTTTTCAACATAAAACGTAGGATGAAAACAGACAAAAATCTATAGTCTTACATGGTATCAGCGGTATCTGTACACAACGGCGGGACCTCTTACATTTTCATATATTAGTTAGGACTATAACTCGGCTTCAGTGTTATAACAAGTGTGTTAGACAAGATTGGGACTCTCTACTGACATATAGACACTATTAGTGTGGAGAAAATTATAGTGCAATTTTACTTCTAGCGTACTATTTGTTAGGATTAATGAAGAATTAATACGAAATCCATTGTGTAATATGTTAAAGATAATGTTCAACTTGGTTGATTAAATTCTATATGAAAACAAATACGAATTCCGTCTCACAATAAATGTTTATAAATTAAATTGTGAAACAGTATTTAAAAGTTTCTCCGTTGGCGATAATAAACCGTAGAAATCACTGCACAAAGCTTGAATATAATTAAAAGTATGAGAAATCCAATTTCTCTGTAATTAGTCGCGAAAAAACCTTTAGGCAGAAAAAATTATATAAACCACGTTGTCTCTAATTAAAAAGTGCTAAGGCGTTGACGTTTTTGTAGTTGAAAGAATAATTTTTCCCCATTATCGATTAAATTTTCAATCAGTTTTGTAATTATGTGAATAGAAACGTCTTTATTAATTGCCAGCAGCTAAATATACGTTTCAAAAAATTTAAGACAAGGGATAATATTAAAACAAATTAAAAAAGGAGCAGTTGCAGAAGTAACGCTGTTTTATTAATACATTGAATTTATTTTTTGTTTGTTTGGTAATTAAAAATTGATTTATTTTTTTAATTATTTATTTCTCTATTTTCTGTCTAGGATGTCTTCACAAATTGTAGCTGCAGTCCTTCTAGCTATGATTGTTTTCGGGACAATCGGCAGCAAAGCGTCTACGATGAATCCTCTGTGTGAACCTGGAACCCGGGAAAACATGCCGCCAAAAATAAAACAAGTATGCGACGCATTGGAAAGCTCAACTGAACTATCGCGAGTTTTGTCAGCCTATATAAGGAATGAAGCAGCGGGTAAGTTATCCACTATATTTAGTAAAAGTTTTAACAGAAAAATAGTGCAGATTCACAATATCATTCAATTAAAATGGTATTGTTTTAAAGTCCTTGTCCAAACGTACTTTCGTAGATTTTCTTTAAATAGATTAATTTAAAGTTATTAACTTAAATGATTCATAGTACCTGCATTGGAATCAAAATGCATTGATTTTACAGTAAAAGTATAAATATGATATTTAAGTTTTAATGTTTTTTATCAGTTAGGTAGGGTTTAAAAATTTGAAGGCATTTGTAATTTTTGTAGTTCCTTTTTCTTTTAATTTAAAATTATTATTCTTTTTTTAGAAATAGAAAAAATTAAATTACGTAAACGAAGAGAAGAAGTAGATCACCTGTTTACTTACTTTGCCATTAGGAATCACTTCCCATTTGGTCGAAAGAGTTGTATATATAAATTGAAATAAACAAAGTTATAAAATACATAGTTCTCGGATACCAAGATAAAGTACACCGTAACAGTTTTTATATAAATATAATATAAAATAAAATGTTTGAGTTATTATAATGTTTTCTTTTTCATAAAGTTTATTTAATACGATAGCTAATATTTCTTAGGGAATGTAAAGTATCCCTGTTTATTACTTTATTCATAAAATTATTCATTTAAAATAAGAAAGACATGAATGCTACATTATATTATAAGATGTTTCTTGCTCAAGCTATAAACTAATGCAACTTTATTTTCACGAAGTCAACTGGGGTATTATAAAAAAAGAAAAATTAATACGAAATAAACAAATAAAACTTGATTCCATCTACCCTTGAATTCAAGAAAATCTACTCGTCTGTAAATATTTAATATTCCGGGGATTTTAATTAGCACAATAAGCAATCAGAAAAAAGTACCTCATCCTGGATTAGCCGTATAGTATAACTTTGGAGTTTCTTCTAACACGTAGGCAATTATGCAAAAATTTAAATGTCTATAGTTTTAGAGATCCAGACTTATGAAAGTAAAATAAGTATGGAGATATCCAATGCCAAAATCTATTTATAAATTTGAAATCAACATAAAATTCTGATCAGTATTATCCAATCCACGAACAATTTTTTGAGCTTTCTAATTACCTATAGATTAATCAAATTAATTGACGGAAATAGCAATTAAAATTTGCAGCCACCAGGTCGTCAAATAATTGAAAAATGTTCTAACCAACGATAGTAGTTATCGATTAAATAAAATTGTATTATAAAAATCTAATTATCTGAACCTTATAAAATTTTCACTTATTAGACAACATGTTCCAACGTGCACCTCCTATTTAAATAAAATTTAAATTTTTTTACACCTCTACCAGAAAAGGTAGGTGGGTAATATTGGTCAATATTTTTTAAATTATTTTCTTGCCTCAGGAAAAATTACATTTGATCTAAATAAAATTTTCCTGTAAATTTCAATTCCGGAAATAAAAACGCTCTACTGTGCCCGATTTTCGAGGAAAATGAATTTGAAAGAAAATGAATTTTACTATTACTCAGATTATATTTATTATTTTACCTAAAAATTTATATACAGCGTGAGTGCTCGTCTGTCCATATTTAATAAAGAACTAATAATCTAAGAACTTCGGAACTGAGTTTACACCATCTTTTCCTTCCCTTTTACTGACATAATCCGAGCTGCTGTGGGACTACTCGACCAGCGCATTGGTCTATCATCAGTTCAATTTGTTTTGAATAAAATTTCAGTTTTATTTCAATACTCGGAATGGAGAATTAATGAAATATAAGAATGCTGTGGAAGCTCAGGTCTCTGAAAAACGAGTTGGTAATTATTACTATATGTAATACAGTGGAACCGCTGTAATCCGACGTCCCTTGTAAGTTGACACGCCAATCACGGTGAAACAGAGGTCAGAATTTTTATGCAGGTTGTGACTTTTTACTGGTACTTTTCCGGACAATAGGGAGGTTGGTGGTAGTACTCTATAGTCTCGAAAATTTGATGGAATTACAAGGGGTCCCTTATAATTTCATATTACTAATAATTGAAACTATTTGTGTAAATTTATAATAAAGGCCAAAATATTGTCCGCACTCCCATATGGTCTAGTGGCTAGGATACCTGGCTTTCACCCAGGAGGCCCGGGTTCGATTCCCGGTATGGGAAGTTGTTCTTTTCTTGCTAACAATAATTAACTATACTAATTTTAGTCATAGGATATAATTGATATTACATTGAAAACTGTAATACGACGAACTAATTAAAATTATTACGATTTTTGCTGTCTAAACTAACTACGTACTCTAACAATTAGTTATACGATTCAAATTTAACAATTTAGTAATTAACAAAAGCATTCTTGGTATTATTTGAGAACTAATTAATTTTTATTTATTTTGCAGCACTCTTATATAATAGACCTGACGATTTAATATCATCACAAACTGGCAAACGAACGGATGTGGATCATGTATTTTTGCGATTCGGTCGACGGCGCTAAAAACTTCTTACGAAATATGTTTAAAGATTTAAAAATCAAGAGAACCTATGAACTTACCACTTGACCACCTCACGAACTTAACGGAATAAAATAAGATTAATACGGGAAGAAGATTCAAATCTAAAAGGAATAATTGTAACTAGAAAATCTCAAGGGCGTCAATTGACTGATTCAAAACGTTCCAATTAACAGCGAAAATTAATCTCTTTCTATTTACGTTGTAAAGATACATTGAAAAAGTATTACTATTATTATTATATTTATAATGTAATAAAAATCCTTTTATTTATTGCAAATAATTGTTTTTGTATATAATCTTATTTTTATTACCGCTCATTACTACAGAATGCTAATATTTTTATTTTTCGTGCATTTCACATGGAGTTAGATTCACTGAAAAAAATAAACCATCACACAATGATAAAGATTAAGCCGTAAATTTGAATAAAATTACACAAATATTAAAATTCGACCCCAAAATTTTTCTATATAGAAATACTTCCATTTTGATCTGTGAAAAATGTGTTTTAAAAAAATCTTTTGAAATTTTTATTATTGAAGATTTGAAGTACACATTTAGCCTTTTTGTTTTCATCGATTTCAATTAAATAAAATATTTAATATTTCTTAAATGTAAAAAAACGTGAATTTTTACGCGAATTAATGTTCAAATTTTCTAACTAAAACAATAGAAATTTTCTTACTTCATGTGATTTAAAAGACACAAATTAAATAAATACGAGCCTTGTGAGTTCAATAGGCTCATGACTGACTGAATTACAGGTAGGTACAGAGCATCTTACAAATAATGAAAAATAAATGCAATTTTGTGAGAATATCCGCTTCAAAATATTTAATTTCGAATAAAATATTTACGGCACGGCATATGCTTGCGATTAACTTGTTTATGCCTATATCCGAGTGATCTGATAAAAGTGAAGAGATTTAAAATCTAAATCATCAAATAAAACTTTAGGACCCGTAATTTCTGTGCATTGAAAATATATAAGGAAAAATATTTTTGGGAGACCATTGAAACGCAATAGAAGCATATTTTTGGTCATTTTATTTAAACATTTATCTGTTAGGGCGCGCATCACAGAAATGCTACTATACGAAATTCAATGAAGGTTGCATAGTAGTAGCTTATGTAGTGTCTTTATTATGAAAACATCAATTTTAGGGGTGAATTTGGGCCACAAAAAGGGCTGACCAAATGTGTTTTTTTCATAAATCCATTTTTGATTCTAACTTGGTTACTTTTGACCCAGCTTGCTACTGTTGTTGTTTTCTAAGATCTGCAGAAGGTGCTCTTTAAATTGATACCCCATTTGCTTAGTTTCGTGGTATTTAAAATTTCGACCCCAAAAGATCATAGGCTTGTGATTTTTTCGAAAAATATGACCAAATTTGCCATACATTTTTTTCGACGCCAAATGAAAGTGGATGGATGTAGAGAGCTATTCGGACCACTAACCCTTTTGTGATGCAAGCAATTGTAACGTTTGGAATTAAATTTCAAAGATTCGGAAAATGGGAATTATAATACAGATAGGTCTCCTACAACGCGGTAGATACGTTTCTTGAAAATACCGCGTTGTGGGAGATTGCGTTATAGGAGACACTAATTTTATACAAAAACTGCGATTCGGTTCGAAAAGGAGAAAAACTGCCTTTTAAGGTGCAACATTTCGATCATTTTTTAATTAATATGTGCATAAAAACATTTCATAACAAACTTAAATAAAATTCAACATCATATAAAAACTAAAAAGATCATGATTTCAAGTTTAATAACCAAAATTAAAATTATAAATCAAAAAAAAAAAAAAACAAACAGAATATTATCTAAAAAATTTGGTCGGGAACGTTTGACTGGCCTTGTTTCAAAATCTAGGCTTGATTCATCGACAAGTTCAACTGCACTTCCTGTAGTTTTGGATCTAAAAAAAATTTATAATTAGAGATTGTTTGCTCTTGCTTTGTAAATGTTTATAAATTTCTTGATAGGCAGATAAGCAATTTTGAAGATTTCTTTTAAATCTTTCCGCTCTCTGCGGCAGGGGATCGTTCTCTGAAAAGTACGATTCCATCTGATTGGCCATGTTCAAACATTTTTCTATACCTTTCAGAGTGAAGATTTTGATTTCTTTATTGGAAAGATTTTCAGAATTACCTTCAATCGGCAATGTTTCGGCTATTGCTATCACCAAATGTATATATAAATGTATAAAGTGTGTAATATTACCCAAAACATAAGCGCATGCTAACACTGCTCACAAGAAAAACTGACTTGACGTGACAATGAATATGACACATTTCCTAAACCGCGTTGTAAAAGTACCGCGTTGTAAGAAAATTTTCGCATTTTTCCAACCGCGTTGGAGCGAAAACGCGTTGTAAATGTACCGCGTTGTGGGAGGCCCACCTGTAATCTTTCGTCATTTTTCTTCATTGTTTTGGTAGCAATCTTATTACAAATATGACCGAGGATGTCTTGATTACTTCTTTTATAAAATGTGAAGTGCATGCGTACGAAGTTGCGGGCACAGCTAGTTTTAGAATATAAATGCAACATAAATACGACATTAGTAGAAGTTTTGGTAACATTTCGGATCTTTAATAATTGATAAATGTGTTTGACAACGTTGTAAGTAAAAGGTAAAAACCATGATCTGAACATCTACAAATTTTTATACTTTTGTTTTTTTAAATAAATGAGTTTAAGAAAAATTAAAAATACTCATTAAATAAGTAAACATCTCGAATGATTGCGTACTTACTTATTCATTGGAAACATATGTAAAAACCAAAATGAAATTGAAATTTTTTAGAAGTGAGCTGACGTACTCATTTTTCACGCACTTCGTATATTGCAAAAAAAAAATGTAAATGAAATGTATATCTTTCTCAAACGTTATGTGTGATATTTTGAATTTTAAGATCAATACATTTTTGAAAGGACTTTGATTTTTAAAGATTAATATGGGAATTTTAAAAATTCATCATTAGCAACGATGATTTCGATAGTCACCGCACAGGCAGTTACTTTTACAATTCTTTTTATTCTTGTTAATTAAAATTTTAGTCGTACAATATAATTCATCAAAGGAAGTGGTATTAAACATGGCGCCGTGGCTTAGTTGGTTAAAGCGCCTGTCTAGTAAACAGGAGATCGCGAGTTCGAATCTCGCCGGGGCCTTGTAGTAAAACAACATTTTTATTTCCTTTTTATCTTGGTTCCCTTCTTTCGTATATTTGCTTTTACATATAACTAGCAATTTCCAAGCATGCATTACAAATCTTTGTTCAAACAATACGCAAAGAGGCTCATTAATCACGCAATGGAGCTAAGCAAAGACGGAAGAAATAAGGTAGCCCTGCGTACACCCAGAAGAAGTTAACTTTCTCTTCTAACTTATATTCTTAATTCTGTAGGCGACAGTTAAACAAATATTTATTTTTATAATGTAAACGAATTTATCGGCATGTGCAGGATTAAAAAATTAATAGATTTAAAGTATATAATAAGAAATTGAAAAGATGGTTCCTAATTATCAAACTACGATTGTTAATTTTAAAGTTTAATTGTTTTTGTTTCTTCGCTTTAATCGTATTTATTTAATTGTTCGTTACCTTTAAATACAAATTTTTACTACTAGTTGAAAATAATCAAGAGAATTATTAAATTACAATTTTGGACCTATAGGATTATGATTGGTGTAGAGTGATTGTTTAAAAAACATTTTATTTTTTTGGTTTCCTTTCATTTTTCTTTGTAGCTTTTATACCACATTTAGCACTTTTATCAATTTCTGTACAGTTTGTTTATTACTGATAATTTTATTATTCATAAAAAAAAACAAAAAAAAAACCGTCCACAGTGTCTTCTTTGCTATTTACATCAATTCTTTTGATTTTTGTTATAGCCTATTTGAAAAAATTTTAAATAGTGTTTCAGAAAGTATCACGTGATTAATTTATTAAGAATAAGTAATTCTAGACGATTATTTACAATTCTTTGAACATTTACATACTTTTGGGTGAAAATTTTTAACCAAATCCCCTCTATCGCTCAGCCTTAAGCAATATACAAAGGAAGGTAGCTCAACATTTATTCAATAAATCTTTTAACCCTTATGAAAATAAGAAAAACATTTGCTATGATGCTACAAAAAAAAAAAAAACAAAAACAGTCTTGTCACGTATAAGTACCAGAGCGGAATCCTTTATAGGATAAGTAGATAATAAGATAGGAAATTAAAACTAATGTGATGCTATAGACGTAAGAAAAAAACATTGCGCTGATTCGTTTTGGCAAGTTATTGCTTTTTGTCTTATAAGTAAATGGCAGGTGCAAGAAACGCATTTAACAAGGGAAAAGGTTTTTTTTTAAATTCTCAATAAAGAACACTCTTAGGCCGGGAGAGGTAAAATAAGCGCTAGATGCCACGCAACTTTATGTATCAGTCGTCTGTGAAGTAAGAGACGTATACCACATCACCTCCTATGCTGATCAAACACTGACCCTGAAATAAAAGAAAATTGCAGAAGCTGTATTTCTGGATTAGCGTTTAGTTAACACTATTTTATGGATCATGACCAAAATACACTAAACAATTTAGTTCTCTGGCTTTAAACAATGATAACAGTGCCATTGAAATGGAACTTTATAAGATTATTCATCAAGAGATATGAGTGCCAATTTATAGTAAAATTTTGTACAAAGTTTACCCTGCCCTAAAAGGTTCAGATCTCTAGTATACTTATTCTTTGTTTCACGTCCAATTTACTGTAAGTAAATGTAATAAAAATATTTCACCTGATTCTTGTGTTGATTGTCAACCAAAATAAGTTCCGTCATGTAAAATGAGACCATTGCGTTGCCACCTAAGGCAGAAATGTGCGATCTAACGACGGCCAAAAGCTGAAAAAAAAAAAATCATTAAATAATAACATAATTTATTTCGCTCTTAGTGGTAGTATACCTCTGTTATGAAACTGTGGACAAATCCACTTATACCTCCATTTTCTCGTATAGATGTACTTTCACGAATAAAGAAAAAGTTCAAATTGCCTAGATATTTTTCTATTTTGCCACCAGGTACGTAACTTAAGGGAGTTATGTCGACACCATATCTGTCCTTCAACGGAGTCTAAAAATTAAACAATTTTTAGATAAATATTTTTATATAAGGACGTGAATTACATGACGAGAAAGTTTCACCGAGTTAAATTTTGTTCTCTGTGGTGAATTCTTCCGCAGTTTGAACGAGTGAGATCCAAAATTTGTATTATTTGGAGGTGTTTGATTTAAACTCGTCTCAATATTTAATTGATCCTCATCTAAACTGAATATTAATTCATCATCTTGTGCCTTTTTCCCATTAGTTTCACTATGGCTGTTATCTGTTAAATTATTTGGCAACTGTTTCCTTCGCAATTTCGAAAGTTTAGAGAGCTCTCCTAAGCCTAAAGCCATACCAGTTACCAAAAGTTGGATTTCATCCTAAAAAATCGTTTAAAAATTGTTTAAATTACGAACTTAGAATATTAGTTAGATTAGAATAAACTAACACTTTCCGGAAGATCCAGTCTGAATTTTAAGTCACATATTGCACAAGGGACCATACTTCTTAATTTGAAAAAGATCGTTTGAAGTAACCTTCAGAGATTTTATAGTTAAAAGAGATCGGCAAAATAATTTAATTGTAGGTACCTTTGGAAATGTTTTGGAAATTCTCTCAAAGTTGGCCCCACAGAAATTTTAGCACGCCATATTTGAGTAAACATTTGTAAATTTTTAACGACCTCCATGTCTTCTAAACCAGGAACAGATTGAGTATTTACGACATGGAATCCCTCAGGAGGGCAGGATTCCATTAATAAAGAAATAATCTCTAAATCCTCAATGTCATCAATTTCCAAAACGCAAGTGTCCTTATTTCCTGTATTCAAATCTAATTCGCCAACTTCATCCTCCGAATCATCTGTGTCCGATTGCTTCCCATTTTGGCACTCAGTTTCGAAAGGTTTCAATTGATAGATTTCCCGATTGCGTTCAAAGGTCTCTTGCAAAGATTTCTGCAGTTCGTTCAGTTTACCTGTATCAGTCCACGAATTGCCCGCAACTATTTTCGGAACAATTGGTGGGGGAAGAGCAGTGAGGAAAACCGCAGTGCCAGTTGCTATAAGAGCCATCATTTTCTCACCTACTGATACTTGTGCTTTCAGTCCAAATATGGCATTCATGCCCTTTGCCTTTAATTTATTTATAAGCAATCGATGGAGCTCGTATTCCATAAATGGCAGTCCATCGGAAATCTCCTTCGCATTTGATTCGGATCGCAAGTCTTTTTTTGTTCGAACGACCTGAGCTTGAAGAAAACATCCCCGGCCTGAAATCTGTAAACACTCTGGAATTTCAATTGTAGCCAGTAAAACATCGGGGACTTTTCCACGTTTACAGAGTCCACATTTCTTCATTTTAATGTTGAACGGAACTGATGACTTCGTATATGGGATGTGGCACAGAGAACAGCTCATGTTAAGTGACACTGTAATTGGCGGAAATGATCCCTTTCCGATACCTCCCAGAGATGTGGAGTATTCTTTCGTGCTCAGATTGTTGTCCACTGGATCTTTAATAGCTAATTTTGAATCTCCTATTCCTTCTTTTTCGTCCAAAGAAGAAACCATTAAGTCTTTTTTGGAAGATGATGTTAAATCAATTTGGCTGGCGTCACCATTATATGACATGTTTATGATTGCTGCAGTTCCTGTTGCAGATAATACGCAGACATCGTCGCTAGAATTCGAAAAATTACTTTGGAAAAATAATCGAAATATATAATCCACGGAATAATCCGTGTGGAGGAACTTACGAAATGGTAGTTACTTCCGAATATCCGAGTATAACATTACAACCAAGTGAACGAGCGTGTGACCTTATTTCCATCCGGAGTTCTGTCCACCAAGAATCTCTGGTCTCGGGTTCATCTGGATTAGGAACACGCTCTAAAAGCTTAACAGATCTGGCGGTTACAGTAGCGCCTAAAAGAGAAATATTAACATATGTAAGTATCTTATTTTTATAATATAGTTTTGTGTATTTAATATACACTTTGGTTGACCGAGTTATGGCTTAGAAATTGGACTAATGATATAAAGTTAATGTATCTTACTTAAAAAGTAAGTACCTACCAATATGTAGAATAAAGCCTGGAGGATATTTCGCCATCGTCAGAAATGGGTATTCCATCATGTCCAAGTTTTCCTGATTCGATGGTTTTAAGCTGGCTGTAAGGCGCATCATGTTCGTCGCATTTACTAGTCGCTCACTAGCAACACAAATTGAATTTCCTGGAAATAAATAATTTTTCAAAAGAAACCCCTATTAATTAAGATGGCAAGGCAGCCCTTTAACTAACAGTTGTTTTTCCAAATATTTACAGCGTTTTGGACCAACCAAGCATACACTACAGGGAAACATTGTTACGTCACCAAGAAAAAGTGTTTAAGGGAAACATAAAGTTTAGAAAAATAGATAAACCTATCAAGCCAAGAAATTAGAAGTCAAGCCATAGGGCCCTTGAACAGTTTGAGAGCAAAGTTTTACGACAAAGTAACAGGGCAGTTACAACATAAATTAGTACTTAGTTTTAAAAGCATGCGTCCTAGTTTGATTCCATCCCCATTACTTCATCATTAATTTCTTTAGAAATATGTTTTAAATAAAGTAGATAAATAAGTATAAAAAGAACACCGATTATTTATTTTCTTTAAAACACTGTCATCTATTCACTCCATATTTAGTACTCACTTTTGCGGCCCAAAACTGTAAACATGCGTTTTAAAATTAAATACTTTTTATATATTTTTGGTATGCTTTATGAGTAGAATTGTATAGCTGAGTTTCCCTAGTTAAAAGCATAAGTTTTTAACTTAAGGCGACTTTTCGTAGATTTTGTAAAAACGCTGGCATTTTGACATGTCTTTTATAAAATAAATATTAATGAAAGATAATTACACATAATAAGAGTAGTAACACCGTGAATATTAATTTAAAAGTTCCAGAATTTCAATCGTTAAATAATTTAATTTTAATCAAATCGCAATGACATAGGTAGTTTCATAAATATTGTCTTGTACGTGTTTCGGAAAAATGTTTTATTACTTAGGTTCAATACACTCTTCACATATGATTTCAACTTCTATGAAACATTATAAGCCGTTTATGTCACTTCTTAACATATGTACGGAACGCTCTGAGTAAAAGTCTCACTACTGCCTAAAGTATTGATTTCTTTCGATCTTTGTTATGATTTTTTATCGCTCAATTCAATTCATTCAAATGTTTAATTATATCCTTTATGGATCTTTATGGGTAAGTACCAAATACAGGAACAATATTGAAATAAATTCAAAACAATTAACCTCCCTAAAATTACTTAATTATTTATTTGTAATTAAAAGCAATCTATGAAATATTATAATTGGTGAGAACTTGTGGACTACTAAATGATTTGACAGTCTACAAATAGGATATGATTTTATATAAAACATGTCAAATTTGGGAAAATACTAAATTTCGTAGCCAACTTGAAAGCTATTTCATTTTATTATTTAACCCATGAACTTACCTTTTGGAGTAACACTCAAATCTGAGTCAGATGACCGTCTACAAATCCCTGAATCTTTATCTTTATCTTTTGCACTAATAGAGCAAATTGGTGCAGAATTTCCAACTTTAGCAGGACTTTGAGAGATTTTGCAACCCATTGATTCAGCCCTCGTGTGTCCTACAGCCTTATTGGTGGCAACGACAGTAGTAGTAATGTTAACGCCAGCGCTCATTGAGTTCGTTCCTAGCTCAGATCTAGAGTATTTAAGGTGAGGAAAGGGGGCAAGCGTTGGCGCTTTGTTAGTACTTAAATTCGTGTATGATGACGACAAATAATTACTTCTAGCACTATCAAGAGACTTTTGGGATTCAGAGGTAGATTTATAAAACAACAACTGAGACTGGACATCATCCTTAGGAGGGGGTGTACAATCGCTAGCAGAAGGACTAGGAGACGGAGGTAGATTAATATCGTCAACTCCGCTAATGTTTAAGCTTGTTAATGACATGGAGGACATTTTTGGTGGGCTTTCTAGTAAAATTTCGGTTGACTGAAGACACTCCGGTTCAGATGAGTAAAATATATCTTCATTGGCATCTAGATGCCTCGTTTGCAGCTGCATGTTTGTTAGACATATTTCCGGAATGGCGAATGTCCCTCGAGAAATGGGATTGTTTCTCATTGTCTCCATATTTTGTTTTCCTTTAAACCATTTCTCTTCTGACATAGAAAGGTTTTTCAATTCTTCACCAACCTTTCTTTCCACTGCGTCACCTTTTGTTTTTTTTGAGTGAAAGGGTGAAAGTAATCTTTTGGATAAACCCCTGAGATGTCCATCCTTGTTTTTCACGTCTTTTTTAATGCTTGGAACTTTAATAGGTTCTGCGCCAACCTTTAAGTTTTCAGGTGTTTTTAGGATGGTTTCTGAAATTTGTTTGCTCTGAGTGCTTTGGTTATCCCCAAAGTGGGATAGATGCATGTGTTCCTGGAAACAGAAATATTGCTCTTACGGCATTCAAAACTAATTTGATGCAATTCGGAACACAAATAATTTGAGTAGGTTAGAAATTAAAAAATAAAATAAAATATAAAATAAAATAATAAACCATATTATGTGATCTCTACTTTCTTTTTTAAAATCATTCATTTGAAAACTGAAAAGGTAGAGATTCAAATTTAGTTATTTCCACTAGTGCTGAATTTTATTCATTTAATTTTTTATATTGACACAGAAAAAAATACGCTTGTTATTCAGAGCTTACAAGTTATAAAAATGAAAGGAAACTTTCAAAATCGTTCACGCTTCACAATCTTCCATTTACCTGCAATTGGTGAAACTTTCCAGAAATATTTTCAACAACATCCTGCAGGATTGAAGCCCTTCTCCCTTTATCGATAGTTTCAGGTTCATCTGTTGTAGAACCTGGCTCAATCCAATTAACTGAATCTTCGTCAGTAGATGCTGCTTTCAAAATATTCTCTAGGCTTTGCGGTGTTGGTTCTGCTTCGATTATTTCACACTCAGTTACTTTTGAATGCTTTCCATGTTTTACTATCCTTGTGGCACCCGTGAGTATTTTGCCGCCAATATCACTTCCTGCATTAATGGAGGAAGTTTGATCCGAAATAACTATTCTTACTTCCACTCTACTTTCAACAGGGCTGTCGTCTTCCTGTGTTGTTCCTGGTTCGATCCAATTATCATATCTGTTATGCTCTTCTTGAGCAAGCACACTTTTTACTACCATACTGATGGTGTCTGCGTCTGCAACTCCAACGCTAGTAGTAGCCTCATCGTCCTCGTCATCTGAAAATGCTTCTTCTGTCGTGGATGATGAAATCATTTCTGTTGATATAGACGCTTCTGAGGGCATACGCGAAGATTTCTGAAGCAGAATTGGGGAGGAAAATTGCTTCTCGGTGTTTGTCCTCGACAAGTTCCCCATGGACTCAGATTTTTTGCTTTTGCTACTCTTTATGCTTCGATTTGGCGTCGATTTGCCACTATTGTGTGCCTCAGAAATCAAGTCAAGACTAGGTCCGTGCATAATGGAGTTGACTAGTATAGATGCCATTTGACTGCCATCACTGATAGATCGATTAACTCTATTTTTCTTTAAACGAATTAATCCCCTTAAGTCGGTGAATGATCTCCGAAGTGGTTCGGTGATGGAAACATCCGAATAAGAGCTGGCGACTGATAAATTCCCTTGTAAACATTTGTCCTCGTTAATTTTGTTTTTAAAAGCATTCAATTTTTCGTTTAATACGTTTCTCGAAGATTTCGTTAATTTCTTAACATGCCTCCTAAATCTATGTGGTTTTTCGCCTCGCATATCTTCCTGGTGCAATAGTTGTTTTATACTTTCACTTTCACTATTAGTTTCCTCAATAATTATGTTATTTTCCTCCGAAGGATGCCACTTCTTTTTCAAAATAATATTAGGGGACTCTTCAATTCCTAATATAGTATATACACGATTTCTGCAGCCACTTTGAAAATCATCATAATCAAATTTACTTTGAAAAGTCTCATCCCTGCTGCCACTGCCTTTGAGGAATTCTAGATACCTCAACGTGCGTCTAATTGGGGTGTGTAATTATTTACGCAATGACAATAAGATGTTAAAATGCAATGCCATTTGATAAGCATAAAGCATTAGCAACAATTTATACATTGGAGGGAAATATATAGGAATAGAGGAGCATTTAATTTTTGGGACAGGATAAGGTACGGTTTGAATTATAAACGAGTTTAGTACCCAGCCGAGAATTTTGATAATAACTGATGTACTTACTCCTCGATTAAAGCAGTATCCAGTGTTAACTGATTTTGTGGTTCTTGAATTTTTACTAGCGTCACAGCTGTCCCAATTCCGCGAGCCACAACGCCAACATCACCTTCCAGGTCAAAGCACTGGGTGTAACCAATTACCGCGTTAGCTCCCAGATTTATTGCTTTCAAACCAATTTTTCGTTGGACCTGCAGTTTTAGATAAATCGTGGTAAGTCTAAATGTTAAGCAAGGATATTCATCAAAATGAAAAAAATCGACTTTTCGCTACTTGCTTTTTAAGTATGCTTATTGAGTATCTTTCTGTGTGTTGAGTATATTTCTTATAAAATCCTTATAAAACACGTAAAAGTTTTGTCGATTGTAACAACTTTTCTTTAATTACGTTTCTTAAGGCTATTAGTCACAAAAAATCGATTTCTTCCGTTAAGGTGATTTCTTTCTAAAGCAGTCTATACCTGACCAGATAGTTTAAGAAATACAACTTGTCTCGCTTCGTTTGAAGCTCGCGGCGTTCGTATTTTGTCGATCCACTGATATTCTGGGTCATCGTTAACAACAAGCTCCTCGACAAACCCGTGTATAACTTGGGCTCTATAACCATGAGGTATACAGGAAGCTATATAGTGATAACATTAAAATAAATCTCATAAAATATTGTATTAGACTTTACAGTGAAAAAATTGAACTCCGCATGAGCTTTGCCTGAATTTATTAGCGTCGGAAAAAAGATCTACTTTGACTATAATGTTGACTTCACCGCGAATGCCGTGCATTGTGTCGAAAACGGGTATCCAACCGGACATTACAGCACCCTTACCTTGACCCAAATGGCAAGCATTTTCGAGACAGAGAGGATTGAGGCTTATGTTAACTTTCCCTATGGCGTCGTTTGCCGAGTAGGTGTCATGGTCCATCAGTCTAATTTGCAGTGGTTCGTCTTGTAGTTCAGCATCATCTACTTCAAACCGAAACCTAGGAATATGTTAAAATTGAGAAAAGAACATTAACAAATGCATCAAAGACTAGTTACATTACACATACATTTTTTAGTTTATTCTGGGAAAAGATTCTTCCACAAATTATAATTGGTCATGCAACCTATGTTTGCACGCAAATAGCCTAAAGCAGTTCAGACCACGATCCTTACATTAATAATCATCATTTGTTTTTTTGAATACTTTTTGACGAATTCAATAAATTGTTTAATTAACATTTCAGAGATTTTATATGCCAAGTTCACATCAAGAGTGAAATATGAAAGCTATTCGTTTTCGAGATCAATCAATTTTCTAAATTTTCAAGTGATCTTAAGATCACAGTAAGACGTTAGAAAAATTATACGTTTTACTATGAATTACTGCAAAGACACATTCGCTCAGAAGATATGAAATCAGATTAGACTGCGGTAATTAGTTAGTATTCCTCTTTATCATGGTTTATCTGCACGCTTTAGCTTTCAAAAAATTTAGTCATGAAGATTAACCTGAATTATGTAATAATAATTTCTCAGTGGATATAATCCGCTCTGTAAATATTTTCCTTTCCTTCATCCGTAGTTATACTTACTGTTTTCGTAAAATATTGCTGTGGTTCGCTGATAAAATATTAATAATTTATAAGGCGCGTGTTTAACAAGATAAACATAACTCGAGTGGCAAATTTGAAGACGCGTTTGCCGCTACATTGTTTATAAGCGTAATTAATCTAGTAATTAAAACTTTATAAACCACTCACCAGTCGGTATTCCATTGCGGATTCAGACTTTTGCGACACACGTCCGTTTTGTGGGTAACATTCCCCAGCTTTATCTCAACATACGCATCGGTTGTGTCACTGCTGCGGTCCATTACGGGCAGATTTCTACCCGCTTTGATTTTAACTCCAACTTTTCCAGGCATCTTGCCCAGCCCGTGCGAATTTCTTTATGACGCAATTTTCTCTCCTGCAAAAGTTAGCAGCCCAACAGTCCCCAGACTCCCAGTTCTCACTGAAAATTCGCAACACAGGTCGGGAAATTATCAAAACTTCATTTCCTCGTATTAATTCGTTTTCCAAGAGTCCGACTAGAATACTTCAGGTCGAATGGAGCCAACTGATCCTGAAGTGCGATAAAAACAAAAATTGTAATTAGATACAAAGAAGTACACAACCAGAATTGCGCAAAAATAGAACGAGGGACTTTGCCATCAGAACTCGCAGTGACACCTCATTGGGAACGGGACGGGGCATCAGCTGCAGTTGTCATTGCGAATTGTCAGTTCGCGCGCTTGATTGGAAAAATCCTCCTCAGCTGCTCTAGTTTCGGATTGATCAGCTGATTTTGTTTTGGTTACCGTCCACTCTTTTCTCTGGTTGCCATGAAAACGTTCTAAGCATGGAAGTACTAGTAAAAATGGATGCGTTAGTATTTTCCACAATACACCGGTCTAAGATGATGTTTACGTCGGGTTTTTAAAATAAAAGACTTTAAAAAATAAAAAAAACCGTTATGACTTAACTTCATTTTTTTAATCTTTTCACGCAAAATAGTACAAAAGATTTTATTTTAATATCTTTCGGTTTCTATTCGATGTTATTTTATATTTTACTCAGAAGAGGAGAAAGATACATGAATTAAAAACTATTGTTTTAAAACTCCCACTAGTCAATTCACGGTAATTAAATTATTTGTTAAAAAGTGTTTACTTTTTGGTGTTAAACATCAGCTGATAAGTAAGCGATATTTTAGTGACGCTTTCGAAGGCCTCTCCGTTACCACTCTTGCCTCTAGGATTTAATTATAAAAATTTGAATTCTCAGGAAAACTTCAGGAGCTCATGTGGTGTTAGCATGGCAACTGTGGCCACGCTTTCGAAATAAACAGCTGATATGCTCTGATTGTTTTAAATATTTAACAGAAAAGGTTTCCAGAGGTTTTATAAATACTTGGAGATCCAGAAATTGTTATGGATGTATTTATTATTCTGTTTAACTGTGTTAATGCTACTACTTTTCGGTCTGTTTATAGGCTACTAGCTTTAAATATTTATTATCGGTATAACAGAAAGGTATTAAAATATTAATTAAAATTAGAAATTAAAATAAGCATTAAAATTGAAACTATGTAAAGGAGAACAAGCATGGCGCTGGAAGGTATTTAAAATCTAAATTAGCGATTGACAAAGAAATTAAGTGGGTGATAAAAAAAGACCGAGAATTCACAAAATATAAAGACGTATAATTACAATCAGATTTGTAGCTGAAAGAGATGCCACAATATTTTTAAATTGAATTAAAATATAAACATAAACTTAAGAGAATGTTGTGCTTTTGCATATATCGTTCTTTACAATCACTTTGTGTATAAGCAGAAAAAAAATGAACCTTTTACTGCAACAATGCACTTTCCATGTTTTATAAACAATTTCTTAAAAAAGCAAAATTAGCACTTTATATTTGTATGTACCTATGCTCCCTGTTTACTCATGACGCTTTCAGTTCACTAAAAAGTTATTAATTTGGAAAAATTTGTAAAGGTGGTGATACATTTCTTTATTTCTGTGTATGTGTGTCAAAATTAGATCGAAGTAGGGAAACAAACAATAGCTATTAGGCCTTTTTGTATAGTAGTCCTGCCCTCGACACGTATGTGCCCAGATATTTTTTTTAATTGATCCTCACAAGGTTTCATTAGTCCGCCTTTAATAAAATAGGCAAGCACGTAATCCTTGCGAATGGCGTTTTTCTTATTTTCTATGTGAAATCAACTTAGCATTTTCTCGTTTGCTTCGGTACTTAAAAAGAATTTATTTAATGCCAAAACTTGGTTTTCTTCTTTCAGCAGGAGAAATTCAATTATACCTGCTTTAGTTATATTTAAGTATACGTGCGATACTATCTCGATTTTCACCATCTATCCGGTATGGGCTGAAAAAAAAACATTTTCATTTTCTTTTACTAACTACTTAATTGTTTTTAGTATTGTATAATCCTTTATTCCATTTTCTATTGAGAATATATATGAAAAGTATTCAGATAAAATTGTAGGCCTTAATTTTATCTACAGTTATAACAGGAATGAATTTAAATGCATCTTAAAAGCACATTTTCAAATTGGCTAAAAAGGTCGCTTGTTAATAATAATTAAACGTAAATATATCAAAAATTGTGAAAAAGCTCTTTGTTCTGATTTCTTCTGATTAATTATCAGAATGATAAATTAAAGCTCATTAGATACCTAAATACGAAAGTCAAAGTCACGTTATTAGATTTGGTATGTTTTAACGATGCCGTATCCCGACCTTTTACTCAAAACTTTAACAAAACTTTGTTAATCTTTTGGAAGAACAAAGTTAGTCATTTCTGCGAATTATACAAAAGTGTTACGTAAATTGGTAAATACCTTTTTTATTTACTTATTTTATTATCTCAATTTATAAGACCAAAGTGGGCCAGTTTCCTGATTTCTATTCTAACAAAATTATTCCGTAATGATTTTATTTATTGTGAGTCTTTTGAACTCTGGAAAAGGTCCAATGTTTATTACAGGAAAACTGAAGCACCTTTCTGTTTGGATAAAAGTGCCAATCATCCTTACCTCAAATCTGATCCCAGGAAAGGGAATTGCTTTTCAACAAGCGAATTACCCACGTAACACATGGTCCCACTAAAAAAGGAACAACTTTCTTTGAAATCCCTCTAAGGGACCAATCACTTAAACTCCGGATTTTATCAACAAACTCCCGGGAGCTAAACTTGTACAAATCTTTTGTTGCCCCAATCCGAAAATAAGAAGTCATTTCCTCAAAGGATTCCCAGAGATATATCAGCCTGTATGAAGTGTATATATTCGAAAAGGCACAGGAAGAGAGAGAATTTGATTACATTTTAGTAATGTCGCCCTTCGGCACCGCAGTAATCGGGTTAGTACTCCTACTGCCTGGAATCAGGACGAGCTGTTGTAGCCGACCGCAACCAGCCGTTGGAATGACTACGATGGGTGGAAGTTACAAAATTGGGATATCGCATGCATTGAGGAGCATCCCACCATATGGTCACGCGAGTCTTGTCTGTCTTCTGACATGATGGACTTGGTGGTGTGTCTAAAAGTGTAAATAGCACCACACATTTCTGTCGAGAAAATCACTTTTTGGTCAAGTTCCCTTTCATCTGATTCAAGGAATGGGAGTCGTTGACCGGCCGCCTTCAAGGTTTGGTTAATGGGGTTAATGCACTTAATCATGTGAAAAAACACGGAAGTGAATTTTTCGAACACATTTTGTAGCAAACAGGTGCTAGAAATACCGTACAAAAAAGATTCTTTAGTGGCGGGACTACATTTAGGTACATATCTATTCATGAATGTCTGTCTGTCTGGCTATATTTTTTTTTATAGCTTAAGTTTCTTTTAAGCAATTTTGGTGGTATTTTATTTTTGATTTCTTAGTCTGAGACTTATTGGCAACGTGCTAGAAATCCATACCATCTCGTTAATTTAAAAATTATTCAAGGATTATAATGGCTATACTTACGAAGTAATCATGTTGGATTTACAAATTGAAAATGTCACACACAATATTTACGATTTAAAGTTATAATTAAGAGACATTAGTAAAAAATGTGATAAATAATTCCGAGTATTGTGAAACAAAAATAGTAATAGGGCTGTATAATTAGTAAAATTTTCAGAAGCACTGAAATATTAAGCTGTAAATGAATGAAATACGATGCTCCTAAATCAATGTTAAAACTTTCTATGCTCTTACTCTTGCTTATGTTTAGATATTGTCCACAAAGGCGTGGATAACAAAATATTTAATCGGAGACCAAAATACAAATCCTTGTGAGACTTTTCTATATATTAATAACAATAATGTGCTATGAAACCAAAATAACTTATTATTTTTGAGGCAATACTTGATGAAATTAATAATTTATTTTGAAAGTGGAATAGTTGAATTTCAACAGAACATTGACAAAGGAAGTGGTATAGATATAATTCATTATAGGATTTGTAATTTAAGGAGCGCTTTAAAAATGGATCTTTGCTACTTTCATAATTATTAAAAATGCTGTTGCATTCAAAATAGTTGTAAACAATTATATTGGAATTAAGTTCTATGGTATTTTCACTCCGATTCATATTTCTAGCCATTCATCTTTAAAACTTAATAACTATTTAAAGAATAAACTTAAAAATTGAAGTCTTGTAATAAATCTTACACACGTACTTTCCTAAGTTTCATAATATTGGGAACTGGCACCTTTCTCCATGTTCGATTTATGTATGTCCACGGGGTCCGTTGTTTCCAACTAATGTTTTATTTATAGTGCACTGAAGTGGCAATTATTACTAGGACCATGAATCTCTCCATTCTGTGCGGCTATTTCTGAGAAGTTACGGGGCCAGACTGCTCGGTCCTCCACATAAATCAAAATGAGGACAAATTTGGTGAAAATCCTCAAACCTCTAGACTTTGGAGCGCAAAGTTGCCCTTAAACTGCACAACTTAATGGAATATAGATGTAGAGGAGACCACCCGGAGGACCTTATCGAGCCGTTGAATTGGTCAGTAATGCTCCCCCACAGTTATAAATCTAAGGGGCCACCATTCGGGAGTTCTCGCCATCTCGTTGACTTTGACCATCTCGTCAGCTCGTCACACCTTTTTATATTTCATCTGCTTTTTAAGAGGATTCTTTGGTAAGAATTCCATAGAATGGGATGAGAAATTCTGGCCTGTCTCAAGTAATGTGTACAAGAAACTGACGAGACTACTTTTCCTTTTGGGCCATTAATTAGTGTCAGGGAAATGGGGCCATTCACACCGCTGGATATGACCTTTTTCTAATGAAAGTGAATGGGAAAAATACAAACGGCTGTTTTGTGGGAAGAAAATATTAAATGTCGGAATTTAAAAAAAGACTATTGTAGTCATTTTAGTAACAAATGAAAAAGTATGATTTATTGCACTTGATTATTTTCGTTTTTTTTACTTTTATTCTAATATTTTACACGGTGATTGGTTATTGGATTTTTCTTTGGCTGCAGTTCCGAAAACCGGAACCCTCCAATTGTCTTGAATTGTTTTTGTGTACTCTCTATTAATTCAAGTGCACATATCTAAAAAGATTTTTGGCGACTCAAACCGGAAGAGGTTGAAAAGATGTTTATTTGCGATTTTTTTCGTATTATTATGTCTCTAATGTGCGGCGGTAAAAAAGTGGTTTTAATCATAATGAAAAACCACATAAACAAATGAGGAGGAAAAAACAATAAATCTTAATTAACAATTATAAATAATAATAAATTAATTAATAACGGTTATCCCATTATCCCATTCCTTTATATTTTTTTAACGTTGAAAATCGCGTACTGTGCGTAAGCCCAGCCCGCTCAATGTTTGAGTGTATGAGCAGGGGGGAGTCGAAGTGGGTCAGGGTCGGCGGGGTGCGCGTAAGTAAGCCATCCGCCCTTATCCTCCGGAAACCTCGAGCTGGGCCTACACTCGGTACCCAATTTGCAAGCTTGAATTGCAATTTTCGATGTTAAAAAAATATGGAGTGAGATAATTACCGTTATTAATTTATTTATTATTATTTATAATTGATAATTAAGATTTATTGTTTCTTCCTCCTCATTTGTGTATGTGATTTTTCATTATGATTAAAACCACTTTTTTACCGCCGCACATTAGAGACATAATAATACGAAAAAAATCGCAAATAAACATTTTTCAACGCTTTCCGGTTTGAGTCGCCAAAAATCCTTTTAGAAATGTTCACTTGAAGTTTTCGGAACTCCAGCCCTTTCTTTAAATTTTTAAATAGATAACGAAACAAAGGTAAA
Organism: Proctacanthus coquilletti; assembly: GCA_001932985.1. Lineage (NCBI taxonomy): Eukaryota > Metazoa > Arthropoda > Insecta > Diptera > Asilidae > Proctacanthus > Proctacanthus coquilletti. Next base: position 230,873 of record MNCL01000141.1, read on the forward strand.
TAACTCCTATAAAATGCAATAAAAGTCTTTTATGATCCGATAGCGCATGGCCAAATCCTTTAAGAAGTATACAAAATTAAAGAGTAAACAATTAATAAATTTTAAGACTCATTTTGACTTGTAAGTCTGACGAAATGTGAAATAACCAAGATTTCTGTTATATATAGCAACACTTTATTGTCCAATAAGTTACAGAAAAATAACACCTCGTTATACATGAACTTAGTAACTATTGTCGTTCGGCGCGAGCAGTCACCATAACGTAGGTAAAGTACTTTCTTTTTACAGATCTATCACATTTAATTTTCCATCATATCTACGAGTAAAATAGATAAATCCTATGTATACATGCATGACGTTACAAAAATCCTTCTCAGAGGGTAAAAATCTATCCTATTGTGTAGATTTTGAGACACTACGGTTCGTGTATAATGCCTATCTATTCTGATAAGGGCGCGTGTGCCCTGTAGTTTCATCAGTAGCCGAATAAAACTCATCAGCTGCTAAGAACATTGTATCGAACGGCTGGCACGTGTGTTGTTTACACTTTCCAATTGTTGATGTTGGCAGTTTGATAGAGCAGTGGTATAATTTTTCCTTGAGATTCATCTAAAATGAAAGAACGGCTTAAGAAGGGACCTTGCTACCAGGTACTTTTTCTAAATGGCTTTCGAGGACCATAGACTAACATTACACCCTGTGATAGCCTGCACTTACCTGGATTAGATGTGGCTGAACCGTCTGTTTTACGCCTCGCGGTGAATTTATGCCATCCCCTGAGGAGTACTTGATTTCGGTACTTCGGTGTCGTAAATGTGTAGAGAAGAGGATTTACTGCCGAATTTAATGGCAAAATAAAGACCACCAGCCAAGCGTAGGTGTCGTCTAGAATGAAGAGTTTTACAAAATTGCCTTAATTAGTATTCCTAGGGCTTTGCACTTATTGCACTTTACTGAATGTGCTATGAGAATTTGCACATACTTCGGATTGAGTTAAAAATCTAACGACGAGAATAATTAAGTGACTTTATATGAGTTTTTGTGAACCAAATGTTTTTCTTTGTATGCACCCATAAAATGTGCTTTCAAGACATTTTCCACATCTCATGAAGAAGCTGAGAAATTTACAATGTTATTAACAACTATAGAATGGAGCAATGGAATAAAGGATTGTAAGTGCATTAAACAATTAATCTGCACACCTGGTCATTATGACGACCTTCACAATTAGATTCAAGATTTTCAATTCAATTCAAAAATGATTCGTCTTCGGTTTTTTAAATAAATTCTATCATTATTTACTCGTCATATTTACACCTTTTTATATTAAGCAATTATGCAACTAAAATTCAAAAAAAACATTTTTTGCGTGCATTAATCGAGAGCAAATGTATTCATGTGCAATAGACGAATTGCTATAAAGCATAGTAACTGGCACATAATTTGTGTTACTATTCTGAAAATGTTCATAAAGTATCTATTAGTACTAGTATCTACTGTTAGACAACTGTTAATAGTAGTCATACTCACCTGAGATATCGTAACTTAAAAAAGCCCATATTTTTGTAAAGATGATTGGAGCCCAACACGTTACATCAGTTAAGATGATAAAAAAGAATCTAACCGCAAATTCGCAATCCAATATGGCTAAAGGTGTTGCTCTTCTTGTCTTCCATATGGAAATCAAAAGTGCCGTGTAGAGCAGCGCAATCATAACAAGTAAGAACAGATTTAATCCCAGAAACATGAACGCCGAATACTCCCAACCCAAAGGGTATCTCTCTTGGATATGAAGGGGAAAACATGTCCCTGAGTACGTTCCATAAAATCTAGTGCTTGACCTCCACATAATAACCGGCGCTATAGCTATAATGCCGCCACAAATCCAAATAGTCACAAGACAAATGGAAACATTACGAGAATTTAGCCGTCTGTGGCCGTTGAAGGGGTCTGCAATTAGTAAAAATCTCTCAAGCGACATAAATGCCAAAATAAGCATTGAGACTTCCGAAGATGTTACGGCTAGAACGCCAACGGCAGCACAGCTCCAAGATGTTATCCACTCGAGGGCTACTTCGTGGTAACGACTCCGATATCGAAAATCTTGGATCCCTATCACAAACAAATAGAGCCCCATCAGGATATCTGAAACGGCCAAATTCCGGATAACCATGGTTACTGCTCGATTTTCGTCGCGGTAAATAAAACGGCCCCAAAGTACAAGAACGTTTCCGAGAAGTGTAAATACTGCCATCATCCATGTCGAATATCGCAGTACTGGTTTTGTTAGTAGATCCTCAAAGGATGACACTCCGTCTGTGTTCGGCTTGCATTTCCTCACATGTGGCGTCATTGAGCAAAAGTAGAACTTGTCGAAGACGACAAACTGAAGATTGGATATCTCACCCACAGCCTTAAAATCAATTCGCCGAAATTCGATGCCATCCAAATTTAAGTAGGTCACATTAATATCCCCTAACAGCTCTTTCGTTATGGTGAGCTCCGTCTTACCTAGAGATCTGAAGACAAGATAAGTGAGAGTGTCACAAGATTTGTTCTAGGTTTACTAGGATATACTCACAATGCGTCTAGCAAGGGAACCTTCAGGAATGTCTCTTGCGATAATTGTTTCAGAGGGTTTCCTGTCAATCGTCTAGAAAAAATATCCAAAAAGCATTGTTTAACCTTTTCGGTTTGGAACATACAGCGATTTTTATCTTGTATATAATTCGGTCGTTTTTCCATATTACATATAATAAAACTATGATGGAAAATATTTTGAATAATGTTCGAATTGTTTGTTTGCATGCTACTTCGTCATAGAAAATCCATTGTATTAATTTTGATTCTATATTTGGGAATAGCTTAAAAATTCTGTTACAATACAGGAGGCTATATTTTATTTACTTGTTTGTAATTTATCATTTCTCAAATTATTTTTTGGCGAGTCGTTTCATTGACGTCAGGTTTATACTAAAATGTAGCGTTCATTATTCGTTAACACAACGATAGTAGACTTCTGTACACCTAACTAAAATCCTTGGCTAACTCGTTACTTGCATAATTGCCGCAGATTTTGTTATTTCCCTGCTGAAGTAATAAACAAACGTACAAATAGGTCTCCCTGGACTTAAGTCTATTAAATAAGATTCCTTTGTTAAAGTTTCTTGTGGACTTAGGAGAAGACCAACGACTAATTGTGCACCGAAATCAGACCTCCATTAGTGGCTAGCTCCTTGTTGGGCAAACAGTAGTAACATCGAAGTTAACACGAATGAAACACTCCGGGCGTTGTGGAATCAAGCAGCTTACAAAAGCGGAATCACAGAGCAAACAAACCTAGTGGAAACAAATCACCTCAGCTCCTGGTGAGTGCCGAGTGCCGGACACTGTTGACAAAATTTATCGCCGATAATGGCTCCATGACACGTTCAATCAACTAATAATAAGAGGCCACTACTGCACAGAGCTACAGTAAGCCTTGATCCAAGCAATGTGCTTAGTGCTAACGTGCTAAGGACCCGCCGAAAAGGGTCAAATTTTGGTTTGCTTTAGCGATGGTGATGGAGTTATGGTTCCACGTGGTGGGTTAGTTTTTCTAAATATTGATGATGAATTAAAATTTTAATTTAACAAACACGTAAAAAATTATGCCATTTTTCTGGTTCGACTAAAATTTTAGGAATGGAATATTTTTTATAAATGAAACAGCTAAAGTCACGAGCAAACTGAATTAAATCGTGCTCTGAATAAAGCACTCTCTTAGGAGAAATTTATCGTTTCTTAAATTTTGTAAATGGAGCTGAAAAAATCCTCAATAGGCTGAATCCACTTTGCCGAAAATCTAACAAATTTTCTTCTTGATAAAGCTTAGAGCTAAAAGACTATTTCTTAAACTAGGACAAGAGATAGGCATTCTTTTTCTTGGGAATAGAATCTCCACGAAAATCAAAGAGTTCCCATTCTAGGCTGGATCTTACGTATTCTTCATGTGACTGATATTGATTAAAATAATTTACATATTCCGGGGAGAAAATCCTGAAATGTTGTTTTGAATCCTTGTACTAGGGAGGACGATGGCACCAATAGTGTATTATAAATATAAACATACATAAACATACATCTTAAAAATGCTTTTTGGTTCCGGATAGAAATAAAAGCAAAGAAAAATCGCAGTCAGAGGGATATAGCACACGTTTGCCATAAGCCCCTTTTCTTGTTTTGTCTTTAACAATGGCATTAGACATTCTTCTCAAGAAATTTCGTCTTGAGGTTGATGTATATTTTTATTTTCTTGAATGTCATGAATTTCAGAACTCTCAACTATTGATTCTTAAGGAAGAAATAAAAACTCAAAAATCTAAGACAAAGTTTGTTTTTTGATATAAAAAAGGGAATATATCTTGGACGTTTTGCTGAAATCGAAATATTAAGATATAGAGCGTCCTGCCTGCGTGTCGAATTTACAAGATTTACTATTTATTTTTTATAGTTCTACCACTTTTTATTTAGTGTCCAGTTGTAAAATATCCCGAAGAAATAAAACCATACTTGTAGTTGTTATTTACGTTTAAAATTTTAAATTAAAGTTTTATTTTTCAAAATTTCTGATACTGTTGCTAGATATTTAAATAGCTTAGAGTTTTTATAAACGTAAGGTAGCCTTAATTGAAAAATTATTATTTTTGGAGGTCTCGGAATAAAAGAATTAGCAGGAGTAAAATTTAAAATTATTTTGCGAAGCGAATTTCCATTTCAAACAGTTTTACTGCTCTGCAGACTACTTAAATTATGATAAAAGAAAATTTGGTGTACTTTTGGCAATTCCGTTGCAGGTTATTTTTCTTACTTTATGAGCCTCTGAAGAAATGTTGATAAACGTTCATAAAATTAAAGAACCTCGCGGCCTTTTCAGCATTTGCATTTTAAAGGTGGTAAATTGCGCGCGGATAATGTACGAAGGGAAAAAGAGAATTATGAAGACTATTGTGATATATTTTTCTTCAATAACTGAAGGGAAAAACGGGATGAACTTACATTTCTCGTAGATTCTTTAGTTTCCAAAAGGCCCTTGAATTGACATACCTAATCCTGTTGAACGCCAAGCTCCTTTGGGGAAAGAAAAGATAGAAAATAAAATACATTTCCGAAAGAAGTGATCTCCGAATAAATTTACATTTTGACGCCCAAAGGAAAATGAGAAAAAAATTTAACCAAATAAGAAACTTGTGAAAACTTAAGAACACGAACGGAATGGATGGGACAAAAAGGGACTATGGGAGAAAAGTGAAATCTGCATAGGATGTACTGTGCGAGTAAAACATAGATGGTCGCGGGTCGCGGGTGTACTTACAGAAAGTGCAAGGACTCAAGCTGTGCGAATGTATCCTCGTTAACCTCCTCGATAAGATTGAATTCCAGATTCCTTCACGTCGTCGGCGGAAGCATGAGGGTGAGGGAGGAGAAGGCCTTCTTATTCGATGCGAAAGCACATCAAACTTGGTAAAAATAAATGCGAATAAAAATAAATCGCAGGGCTTACTTACATTTCGAATAAATTTCTTATCTTCGGGAATGTGGCGTCCCGCAAAGTAAGGTGGTTATCAGATAGATTCAGCCACTGTAGGCTGTCTAGATCCCTAAGGGACACTAGCGGAAACTTATGCAGACGGTTCGAATTAAGGAACAGCCACTGCAGTGACCTGAGACCCTTAAACGTGTTCGGAGCCAGCTTCTCGATGCGATTGTGGCCCAAGAAAAGTTTCTGTAGCCGGCTGAGTCCCGAGAATAGTCCCGTCGGAATTTCTGATATGTTGTTGTACTTCAGTGTTCTGGAAAATTTTCCTTATTAAAATAAAATGAACTCAATACTCGCCTCGCTAGTCTAAAAAGGGAGCATCACATCTAATTCATGGGCACGTACAGTAGAACCGGGTTGAGTCCCTCGAGTGAACTCCTCCAGAGGGTTAAATTATTTCCAATTATAAGTAGATGAGTGACCTGTGGAAGGAAATGGCCTTTTGTGGCTTTTAATCAACCTTACTTTGGGTAAATGAATTATGTCTTGTTTTCTTATGTATTCTGTGCTCCCACGTACTTCTGTGCATTGAGAATAATTTCAATCTTAGAATTTTAACTTTTATGGATACGGGTCAAACAAATAGGAATACGATCTATGAATAGATTCATCTCGAATTTCCCAATTCAAATATGATTAAATACTGTAGAAAAATTTCGTAAGTAATATTTAAAATTTTGTTGTTTCAATAAGTAAACCTAATTTAAAAGTTTATAATTATAGAAAAATTTTTCTAATTTTTGAGTTGTAAAGGCGGAAAAGATTAAGGATTATTAAAATAAATAAAATATTCATAATTAATAATAATTGCGCAGTACTACTCACAAGAAGAGGCCGTTCCAAAATAGATACAATTAAGTTATTTTATAAAAATTTTTTAACAGCACATACTCCATCCTGAAACTCGTAATAATTTGAAAGTTAATTGAAATAAAATTACTTTGATTTTGAAAAGAAAAGAATTATTTAAAATCACATTTTCTTCTTGGTTGCACGAAAGTCTTTTAAGACATGGTCTTTAACAATAATGATCATTTGTACTTCTTATAGAAAAAAATCTATAGAAAAGTGGGTTACCTCTGGACTAATTGTAGGGATCGTTGTGATTCCATACTTTCCGCAGTACACCATAGTTTTATATTTACAGCTGCAAAAATTTGGATATGTGTCGATATCTGTTAAAAATAGTATATAAACAAAACAGATTTTTATTTTTGTGGTTTCCGTTTATGGCTATGGCTACTTACCACATTCAAACTCATCGTCGTAATTATCGATTTCAGAAAAGCTCCCGTTTAGTTTAGTCATTGATGTGGCCATTATCTTGTAAACGAGCTCTTTGCTACCGTGATACATTCCACATTCAACAGGATGCTCATCAGTGCCGTCAGAACAATCCTTTCGACGGTCACAAATTTGCCTTTGTGGAACACACACGGTATCATTATCACAAGAAAACGTACCTTCTGGACAAGGACCTGTAAAAAGAGTAAAAGTTATATTCAAATTTTGTTACAGAGATAAATGGGGACTTTTATTGGTTTAATGGCGTCATTATGACTCGTATCATAAGATATATCTGTTCGAGTAAAATTTCTCACATAAAATTTCATCTAGAAGCACTTTAGATACGAATAGACGAAACAGATTTCCACAGCTCATACCATTGTAGGATCCAAGGCTACATTTCAAGGTACTCTATATGGAATTGGGGAAGATATTTCAATTTGTCACTACTGAAAATTCGGCTAGACCCTTTTTGATATTGAAGTACACCAAAAATATTCAAATATTACCCAAAAGTGGCCGACGTCAGATAGCTCTATTGCCCCGGCCTAATGTACTAACCCTAATCTTAAGAAGTGATTAATCTGTGGAATTAGCCATAAAACTCCTTGCATCACAGCCTTCTATTCATAATTAAGAAAGGTTAGTATAATAAATAGCCACTCTAAGTAGAAGCCGTCAGTCGACCACAAGATGAGCACTCTCAGTCCTAGAAGTAATTTCTGTTCTATTGGTGTCATATATGGAGCAGTGTCTGCGTATAATGAATATTCATATTCCAAGACAGAAACGTGTTAACCCATATCCTCCGTGATATCGCAGGAAGATAAATTTAAGGATGAAATCGTTTTTTCTTCTCACAAAAGCGACATACACGCGTCGCCTCGAGGGTCCGTAGTGATAATTTCATTTACGTCGAGCAACAGTAGATTTACTATAAAGTACAAACACGATTTATCCCCTCTATTTGGCAGATTTGTATTTGATTCGAGGTATTTGCGAAAGTCGTTCAAATGTTTGCAAGGACAGCAAATCCGGCCAAATCCTACGGATGCCACTTTAACGTACAAGGATTTTCGGCGGTTTTTTCTTGGGGCTCTTCTAAGATACAGTGGATATGCTATCTTAAGCTCTATATGTCATAAGAGAAATGGAGAACACAAAATTGCGATGTATTTTCTGGTGGCACATAAAAAAAATGTTTCCCCTGTTTACTTGCTTTTCATGATACTCGATCAATTCTGGTTTTTGTCAATTTCAATTTAATCTCCCTTTTCTTGGTGCGATGTTAGAATATCTAATGAATTTTAGGCACCACAAAATAGTCCACTCAAGTTTCTTAAAAAAAGCGAGAAGAATGTATGCAAAGGGAACTGCGAAGGGAAGTGGTTTTTTGATAATACTTTAGATGAACAATAGAAAATGATATGAGGAGATTCAATAGTGTGATTTTTTACGTGGGTAAAAGTTTTGCATAAACAGACGATTCGTTAGATTTTAAAAGTCCCTGAGCTAAGTAGAGTTAGTGTACCTTAGGGAGTTCGATAGATTATATTGATTAACATTGGGTCCTTAAAATTTGTCGTTTGGTGGTATTAATCGAATTTGTTTGAAACTAAAATGTTATACTTCGTTGGATTTCAGAGAAAAATTTTTAGTATTTATACTGTGAGCACAAATGGAATTAAAACTTTTGGAAAACTTCAATATGTTCTAGTGGATGCAGATCTTCTCTACGCCCATGTTTTGTTACGGATATTAATTTTAATAGTCTGTTAAAAGCAATCTTCCAGAACAAGGCGCAAAAAAAAAATCCTTAAGAACTTTTACATCAGTGGGCGAAACAATTGACTAAGCTTAACTGAGTACCTTAAGAAAGAACAAACAAGAAAAATCAAGTAAAATATCGTTAAACATTTCAGGCTTGTGTCCCAATTGAGAATCGTTTGCTCCTTTGGGTTCTGGTTTGCTTACAACAGCGCCCAATTTGCCTGTGGTGGTATGAAATAAAATGTAGGAGGAGTCCTGCCAGTGGGCCCTTCTCCAGTATTTAGGGTGGTTGACTAAACCCATTTCAGCCGGTTATTGGATACAGTACAGTAGGTTAAGACTAGGTCCCCAACTGGCGCAGTAATTGAGAGTAATTTGCTTTGAGTATCGGATTCGGATATCCTGATCCAGGATGAGATGCCAGCTGGTAACATTATAGGACCTGAAGTCGTACGTATTAATTGGTTCGAACAGAAATTTGTTTTTAGCATATTTCACCTGTTTCCGGGCGGAGACGCTTTTATGGTAAAAGACTAAAGGTTTGCTTCTTTAAGCATGTCCTAAGACTTCGTGTTTTACATCTGATCTCGTTTTCAGCCTTTAGATCCGGGCCCATTTTGCGGTTGGCCGCTTGGAAGGTCTGGGCTTTTCGTGCTATAACATTCCTTAAGGAAGTGATATAAAGGGAATGCGACACAGATGTTGGAAATGATATGTGTTCTTATCGGAGTAGGCTATTGGATGATTCATTTTATAGTTGTGATAAAGGGGAATAGTCGTACTATCTTACATCCGGATAAATAATTATCCTGTCGCTGAATACGGGTGAGTTTTTGATCTTGTACATTATTACAGTAAGGAGTCTGAGGAATCCCAATATCATGATTACAATATTAGGCCTCCTGAAATTGTGGTTGAAGTCTGTTAATCATTTAACTGCGGCAAGCCAACGTGGTAGTTGAAGAATTTAATTTCGAATTAAAAGAACCCTTCATAAGAAACGTTTTCTTCTGTAACTTCCCTCAGTAAGATCTTTTAATAACCAATTTTGTCGCTTTATATTTACCATGCGCATACATTTTAAATTGTTTAGCATTTTTATGGAAAGATTTTTAACAATATCTTTATATTTAAAAAAAATTAAATTGAATTTACTTCGTTCATTACAGGAAACATACTGAACAAAGTTTGACACTGTTTTCAGGAATAGGTAGCATTTAAAAATATAAAAAAATATATACTTTTTTGTAATTCGGCCCTTTATTTTTGGATGGAACATTCCTGCTAGATAGGCACGGAGTTGTCAAAATAAAAAAAAGTGTCTGGCATTTTGCTACTATAGTATACCTAAACTATGGGATGAATTTGTACTGTTAGATGAAGCAACTAAGAATGTAAGTGATAAATCCTGGTTTATTTTTTTTATAATGTATGACTATGAAATTGGCTATTACTATAAAAGTTCACTTCCCGGTAGCTTCTATTTGCATACGGAATGGCGGATATTAACTTTTGATGTTCTAATTCTGAATATACTCTCTGTAATCCGCTTTTGTAAAAAGACGTCTTGTTCCATCTTTAAGAAGAACAATTTCCTGACTTGTTCATAAATTTTATAAAGCTTAAATTCTAATCTTCTAGAACGCTAGGAGTAATTCAGTTGCGTTTTCTTAGGACCATGAATCATCTTGAAACAAGTCAATCATAAATTAGAAGTGAAGGCTCTGGATCCGGTCACTGATTAGGTGCGCAAAAAAAAACAGCTTTCGCCATTTTGTTGAAATCACATTTAAATTCTAATCGTAGACTGAATATTTCCCTTATGCTCGAAAAAAAAAATATATATATATATATATATATATATATATATGGATTTTAAAGTATTACATCCTCTCAGCTACTCTGACACAGATCGATATACAAGGGAATACTTTCTCCACTTCAGGTGAAATTGCCATAATTTAATGGCATAGGATGGCGGAACTTTTCCAAAGTGTTTACGAAATTGAAACCTGTGGCACAGTGCTCCAGAATATTGCAAAGCCATTCAGGCGGGATCTGGTTCCGACTTTGCGGGTGACTTTATTCTGGAGTATCTTCAATTTTATAAACAGATTCTGTGCCTGAAACAACTGTCGCCTCATAACTTAGAGCTAAAAGGCTCAAGGGTGGTAAATGTTGGATAATTTGGATTATTTAGTTATGTGGAACATGAGGAGTTTGATACCGTGTCGAGATTTATTCAAATTTAATATCATTGTCGAAAATAATACTACATCCCATTTGTTAAGAATAGGTATGGTGTTTAATATAAAAAAAATGACGATTTTATGAAGCAATCATGTTGGATAATTGTAGACCGTACTCCTGTATTATGTAAATTTATCTATTTCAAGGGAATCTGTGAATGATTTTTTATGGTGTTATGCTTGAAATTCGCTAAAGGATCATACAACTTTCTGGTAACATTTGCATACTTTTAGAAATTAAAAAAGAAAAAAATAATAAATAAAATAAAATCCCCTGTGGAAAAATGAATATTTATGGAAGTTTATTGTACTGTGTTTAACGCTACGGCTTGTGGAGTTTTAGAATTAGAATTAGAATGTTAAAATTGCCTTTATTTGAGTACTGGAAAAGATTAGGTATATATTTGTTGAAACATTGAATAAAAAACAAATTAAAAATAGAAGATTGAAGAATTAATTGATTATGATTTTGGATAAACTTTAAAAACTAAGCGGATAAAATAAAAGGCTGTTTTAAACAATGTCTTTAAAATTTCAGATATTAAATGTACTTCAAGTTTTTTCAACTTTTACAAACGATTTCATTTGATTTAAAAATTTTAAAAACTTATAAAACAATAAACTAATATTGTTAAATATGTAAATGTATAAAATTAATATTAAAATCATTATTAGTATAATAAATTCATATTAATAAACGGTTTGTAAAAATATTCATCATAGTCCTGATAAATACCAGTTATAACGCAAATATCGCGAACACTACTAAGAGCACCTACGTGATCTTTACGGCAGTTGAACTGCTTTTGAAGTTTCGTTCTAACGCAACTGGCTATTTAAAATAAAGGCGAGGTAGTATCTAAGGAGCTTTAGTCAATTACTGCTGATGGCTGATGTCACTCTCCCTAGGCTCTGAGATTGCAAATATCAAACTAGCTTCAGCTTAACTGGTCTGGCTAACTTAGTAACCACCATGGAGGATTAACTGGCTCTAGTTCTTTATTGCATATTCGAAATAGATGTCTAGCCTAGCCTTTAAAATATACACTATAGCTAATTAACTGGTGTAACTAAAGGAACTTTATTTTGTCTAATTGTTGCAAAATGTTAACTATTATCCAAATTTGGCACTATTAGTATAATACATATTTTTATAATTTATTGGTAGTTTGTGTTTTCTTTTAAATTTATTTAATTACAATCAGTCAAAAGAAAATAAATGTTTGCTTTAAATCCATAAAAATATTTGAGATTAAAGAATTTGAATCTATCTAACTAAGGAAAACTACAAGCGAGAAACTCAAGAACTCAAAAATTAAAACTACAAAGCATTTTCATTATATTTAAAGATATTATAACAAAAACTACATTAAGCAATGATACGGATATATTAAATTAGACATGGATCAAATTTTCTATGGAAGAATTTCAATAACGTGTATGCTGCAAACATGGTAAAAATGTGCCTCTGTTAAAAAATCAAAACCATTTTAAAAACTAGATGCAAACCGACAACTGTTGTAGTTCGTGAACAACAAAAATTTCTTTAGCCATTTCTCCTAGAATTGATGGTGCTTAGATTTCCTGCTTAATAGAACATACCAGTGACTAGTTTTAATTCTAAAATATCCCACTTTGCATTAATCCTTTAAAATTTTTGCTTACTGAACAATACCCCGAAGTAAATGCAAATGGAAAAAATTCCGTAGTAGGAAATGAAGACACATATTGAATTAATTTATTATTCTAACGCCCATGCGAATTTTAATCGGAATATCCCCCTTGAAAGGAATGCGATCGTTTTTCTTTTCTTCCTTTTTTTTTTTTTGAAAACCCCTAAAAGTCCTCCCCTTGAGTGTTAAAACTAATGGGTTGGCAATAACAAATAAAACAACCTACCGAGACTCATATAGAATGTCAGTCCGGACACGACCAAAACAGCCAGGACTAGACTGCCTCCAATTAAGATGCTCCTTTTGTAGCTCATGATGAAAGCAAGTGTATCTCCACTCGCTGCTGCACATAACCTACGACCACTGAGCCGCACAAGCACACAAGAACCTTACGTTTCACCGGCATATAACATTTTGCAGCGTCGTCCGTCGATGATGAAAATCAAGAGGTATAGTATTCTTGCACAAACCCTTCCTTTCCCGCTAACTTTAGCTGCTGGTACGATTCAACTTTGTGCTACACGAATTCATCAAGTTCAGACCGGCACTATGAGAAACAGACACCCGAGCCACCCGACTTTCACTGATGCCCCTTGTATCTGGATAGACCGCCCTATGAGTCCAACGTTCCGAACCAGACTAAGGATGAATTTCATTCAGAAAGTTGCTTATAAGGCAGCAGGAGTGTACACTGGGAGCAGGTTACCCACTTGAAAACATGGACCACCGACGCGTAGAGGAGCTTAGTGGCATTCGAGGGAATTATGCGCAAGGATACGCATATTGAGCTGATAACTATGGTTTTGCCATGCTGTCGTTCTTCTGTCCATTTCGGTTCGTCTGTCCGTCTGGTAAGCCACGCCGGCGGTGGACAGAACACGTCTCGGCTAATGCAGCAGAAACAATTCGTAAATAATGGCGCGTAAGGCGGGCTCAGAGAATGTTTGCTTGTTTGTTTGTCGGCAGGACCACTTGATTCATGGACGAGGTACGAAACCACTGTCGAATACGCTCCGGCATTAACGATGCAAAGCATACAGGGTGGTTTCTATTGGCGAGTAAAAAGTTGATATTAAATCGGCGATAGGGATTTCCTGCAATTGGCCTCCGAGCACGCCCTGTCCGAAGCGCTTTAATGCCTCTGGTGAAATCTGGTGAAATTTCAAGGGCATCGTGATGCTGGATCCTTTATCGCTAAGGGGCACGAGGGGAATGACTTCTGAAACTCATAAAATAAGCGAGGCTTTCTCTGGGGACGGCAGATTGGTGCCAATAATAAACCCAATTTATTTCTTATAGCTTTCCTAATTCCAAGATCGCGCAGAGGCGAAATCCTTTAAAAGGATAGCCTACGGCGATTCGACGCCGCGAGCTTACGAGAGATTCTTGTTCTTAGGAAATCATATAAAGGAATTTGAAACTTGCCTTTCCTAATTCCTTGCGAATACGATGGCAATTTATCTTCGGGATACAGATGAACAAGATATTGCTTAAAAATTGGGACAACGTGGAAATGTAGGCAATTTCCTCGTGAAGGACAGGCATATCTTAGATATTTAGTATTAAGATAGAGTAGAATAAGTACCTTAACCTTCAATTAAATTGAGTTTGCTTGATTTACAAGTCTAACAAACGCTTATAATTAAACACCCATGTAATGAATAATTAGCTTTAATTAAAGCAGAGTTAGAGCAGACTTTTTTATTTGTTTATACTCTTGTTATGTTAATTTTATGCTAACGTTGGTATAAAAATAAAGAACAAAATGGAATACTATTTTTTATTAAAAATGACTTTTGAAAGCTCTTTTAATATTTTAGAGCGAAAAGTGGGAGTGAATAAAATAAAAATTGAGGGATACAACTTCGTAACTACATCTTTTATTGTTTTAAAAATTATCTTGTTGCACAAACGGTACCTTTTGCTTAATAACTAAATCCAGACACAATACAGTCCCTTAAGTCATCTCCTCGTCGTCTTCCTTCTCTGGCTTTTTGTTCCGATCACCGTATGCATTGGCTTGAAGAACAGCTCCAGGACTTGGATACGGCCTCATTTGAAACAGAGCGCCGGCAGCTGTTGGATCAACACCAGATTTTGTACTCTCCGAATTGAGTCCGTCTGACCACTTGCCGCGGGGAATATCAGAGTAAGCTGCAGGATCCATGGGATCTAGCGGTTCTGAGTCTCTCTGTGGTTTGTGTTTTCGAGATGCCCTGCGTAGGGCTTTATCAAGATCACGAGGCTTCTGTTTCTTAATAACATTCGTTGGCGGTGTCGGCATTACTGGACTTTCGGGGCGCTATTAAAATGAATAACATTGTTAAGGTTGGCAGAAAACGGTAATAGTTTACCTTAGGTGGACTAGGTGGCATTGGGGCCTGCAAAATCTTTTGAATTTCCTGTGCTGTCAGTTCAGTGGCCTCATCTTCCTCCGATGGCAGGAGAGTCTCTTCCATTTCCCTTCGCAAAGTGGCTGCACTTTTCGTAACCTGTGATTTCGGGTGGCTAGGAGGTAGCCAAGACACAGTGTCATCGCTGGTGTTCCAATAATAATGTACTCCACTGCAAAAAAACTGAGTTAAAGGTGTGTCCCAAAGTCTCAGCTAAATAGTACCATCCGTAATCATACACCTCTAACCAATTCTTTGGCAAGGGATATTTCTTGAGCAGTCTACTACGTCGTTTTAGGTACTCCCTATTTGGTTCCAAGACACCGTCTCCCCATCGGTTTACGCAGAATAGCGTACACTTATGGTAAATGTTGTACTTATTAGGGCAGCCCTTATAGCCGCTATTACTGCCCTCGGCCATGCGCCGCTTCATCCGTTCAATCCAGAAGTTTTCTTCAGGCTTTTTTGCAATTTCATAATTGTATGGATCTTCGATTTCACCGTAATCCTCGGCTATGATTTCCTCACGGTTGACTCCAGTGCGCTGTCTTTTCTCTGGAATAAATGAATTTAGTTTAGCTTACAGGAAATACCTAATCGCGAACAAATACCTGCATCCTTATTTACCAATCCTCTTGTCGCTAAGCGTTTCAATAAAGCGGGTGGAAGAGGCATTTTGAATAATAACACCTTCTACCTGTTCTTCAAAAAACCAATTAGATCCTCTGACAGTTGCCAATATTTCAATTTGTAAACAGCATTGCCATAAACAATTTATTATTGGCAACTGCGAGATTACGACGACATCTGTAGCAAAATAAAACACTTTTTAAGTATCGTTTCTCAAACTGTGCTTTATGGAGTACACGTATTTTTGTCGAATTTGGGGGAAAAATGAGGTAGAGGTTTCATTTTTGTGTTTGTTAAAAGTGTTAGAATTATTTAAAATTAATTGTGCTTAATCAAATATCTACTAAATATTTTATAGAGTTTTTAAAGTATTTTTCAAAACACAAATTTTAAGTTCTGAAGATAAAACAGTACAATTTATATTTAGAAAACAGCTTCTTAAAATACAAATATTTCGAAATATTTACAAAACTTTCCCGAATCTTAAAATACAACAAATGTAGAATTCAAAAAGTATTATTATGTGAAAAAATGTAAATGATATATGTAAATAACGTCTTTCCATTTTTTGATAATTTACTTAAATTATTATATAAAATTACCACTTTTAAATTTTGGAAAGCATTTATGCTTCTAGAGAAAATAGAAAAACTGCAGTATGACTAAGGCAAAGGTTAAATTCATAAATTCTTATTCACAAATAATTGTGTAAGTTCATAAACTTTATTTGTTAAATGTGGGATCTTAAATTGAAACTCGTTTTTCTGACTCCAAATTCAAAATTAGAAGTCAGGGAAAACAACAAATTTTGTTATATTAATTTAAGAAAAGATAAAGAGTTCCGTTAGCGTTTAATTGTTGTACTAAGTACATTTACAATAAAAATGATGATGGCGACTTATAGCTAAAGTTAAATTACATCACAGATCTCATTTACTGTTATATGGCTACAAAAGTTGCAATTGAAACACACTTGGTGCGCTTGGAAGGTGAATTAGATGAATCAGACGTGGACCTCTGGACACTCCTCGTCTGTAATGGTGGTGTATTGGACCTTCTTGGAGACAGTGTCCAAAACAGGCGAGATGAAATACTTGATCCTCTCTCGACTCATGTAGACGAGGGTGGAGACTAGTCCAAACAGTATGAAGCATAGGATCACAAGTAGGAACACCATGGTGAAGGTATGGGCGTCTGAATGCCTATTACTAACTGGTTCCTGGATAACACATTCATCCAGGTGGGCCATGATCAACCGATCGGGATAGATCTTGTCCCGATAACAGACTAGATCTCCCTTGTTTCGTACCGTAACGTTGGTTTTCCCTATCCACTTTTGGAAATCTTCTAGCCGACAGTCACAGACGAACGGATTAAGACGAAAATCCACAGTCAATTTCGTTGTTCGATTCGGCTTTGCTTGAAGATCGTCAAGAAGTTCAAGATCTTGCTTACTAACAGATTCGAATTTGTTTCGTTCTAGATCGAGAAATCGGAGGTTGTTCAAGCAAAAGACATTGAAGTTAATTTCCTTGAGGTTATTATCACCAAGGTGGAGATCCTGTAGTTTAGGAAGATCGCAGAAGACTCGCCGATCCTTGAAGTAGATTATTTCATTCTGCTCCAAGTGCAACTTTGTCAGTTTAGTTAGTTCACTGTTCACGAAAATGTCATGCAAGTCTTCGCTCAATTCAGCGGAGGTATTGTCCATAAAGGCGTCTGTTAAGTGGAGCGCCTCAAGATTTACGAAATTCGAAAACACCCTTGGGTGATGGTGATTGACTTCGTCGTCATTCCTCGATATACTCAAATTGTTGTGGTTGAGTATCAACCGTTTAACATTTTGCACGTGGTGGTAGGATTTGCCACGGATTTCTCGGATGTGGTTGTTACTCATGTCTATTACCGTGAGTGAGCTGTAATTGTTAAGAGCGCCGAAAACATTCCACGGCAATTCTGGCACGTAGTTCCCGGTGAAGATAAGGATCTCGGTCTCCTCTGGTATGAATACTAGTACGCTGGTGTTCCGCAGTCCAGTATCTGTACAGTTTACCACGTACTGCAGGAGGCCCTCGTATGGTGCTTTACCGCAAAAACACTCCTTGGGGAATTGTGGAGGACAACCATCACCTAGCACAGTTGTGCTAATGCTCAAAATAACAATTAAAGCGAACATTTTAATTCTGAAAGAGAAGTAGTTTCGCAATTACTAAAACAAAATTTTTAAACGCTACTAAATAAATTGATTTGAACCTTTTGCCACTAAAAGAGAATTCCGTCATACTTGAGATATCAAGCAGCGATAGTGGGAAACACGCCTATAATTGTGAATTTCCAAACATTTGATAATTAGTCTAAGGTCTACATTGCACTGTGCTTATCAGTTTCTAGATGTAGTCATAACAAAGTATTGTCTTGTTTTAAAATTTCCATTTCCATTAGGAAGCTTCAAAACAGGTAAGTACATGAATAACAAGGGCAGTTCTCTCTATAGTTTATTTATATAAGAATGTTTTGTATTGATCCTTCCATTATTAAACTCCTACACACTTTAAAAGCGGCAGTAATTTTGGTATACAAAATAAATGATTGATTATAGTGAATTCGAGAGATTCAAGAATTTTTGACCAGTTTTTTTTGAATTTGAAAGTTTAAATTAGTCAATCCAATTTAATGCAACGCGAAACTCTCAATGCTCTCGCTTCATATGGGAACAAGATATCAGACACGACGCCTTTATATACCGGCTTCTTATCTAGAGAAAACACCTTTGCTCGACGGGTATGTGACCATATGCCTAACTTATTATTACCTGTGATACAGGTGGGCTCATTCCGAGGGCTTGAAAACTCTTGGCCATTGCAAGGTTTTGTTTTTAAAAATAATATCTAGTAGCAAATAAAAGTTGCGTGATACCAGTTATAAACGTCCGGTTACAAAAACTAGTAAATAATAGGTTTCTTTTGTTTAGTAAATCTTTCTTCTTCTTAGATCCCCTTACTATTTAAAAGAAAAAATTATAGAAATATGAATAGAATAAAACGTGTTTGAAATGTAAATGAATCAACAAAAAATATGCAGATAGAATTGCAAAAAAGAGAATTTTGTGTTAGCCTGTGCTCTTTATACCTGGCTACTGCTCAACACGAAACAAAAAAAATTCATAATTGGAAAATTATTTCATGATGTCATAAACATGGTAAGAATAATAAGTTTTTGTATTCAAACTGTACCTTTTTCAGTCACGTTTGTTTTATATTTGCCCCATGAAATAAGAAAATTCTAAAACCGATATTTCATTTAAAGGAAATCATAACCACAAAAGGAATAGTATCCTATTACGGCGCGACTGGATCTACCACTCTTAAATAATGGAGTTTACTAAACTCCGATGAATATGTGTATAGTATATATGACTACGCAACATAGCAGCAGTATACCACCCACGGATTAGCTGACTTCATATTTTAGCTACACTCGACTTCGCGAGCTCCATTTTTTGCAAGCATTTATGCAAATATGCAATGATCGCAGCTTGGTTCTTGTTCACGGGTTAAGGTGATCACTAATCTTCTAATGCACTTGGTGCAGTACTTACAATAGAAACGGGCACATATCTGACTAATTATAGCGAAGTATTTTCTTCTAGAAGACGGAAGACACTACTTTTATGTTAAAAAGAAAAAAAAAAAACAATGAAAAAAATTTAACTGAATCGCATATAAGTGAGATCGATGCGATCAATCGAAAACAGAAACTTGTCGTCGACCGGTTACCATGCACTAAACTGATTCGAACAGACTGTTCGGGTGTCTCAAGTATGCGCCAGAGTAGCACTCTTTTAGAGTCTCCTGAGACAGGAAGGTAGAGGAAAAGCTGGTGGTGGCAGCCAAGCCGATCAGCCAGCTAACCCACTGTAGATCAATGCAGAATCCAGAAGAAATTAAACTTGAGTAGTCTTGTTGTGTCTTGAGACGCAACAGACTTGGAGACGTGAACGTGAACATGCGATAAGTTATGAGAACATGCTGAGAGGCATACCACTAATACCGGCGCACCTGGTCGAAATGATATGGATATAAATATGTGTAATATAAATATGTCGCCTAACTGCATGGTATATGACTTGGAGCATATCCCTTGTTATTCTTAGCGACTCTTTTACCTTCCTCTTTATACTTCACCAGTGCGATGTGGTGATATTTCTTTACTGTGATTTCCGTTTTTTCCTATTCATTTTCGTTCTTCTAACTGCAGATGATCGCATTTTTATTACGGCTAGAAATAGTAGCCACTATTTATGAGTTCTTCTATGTTAAAATTAATAATGCATTTGTTCACAACAAATGCGCTTGACCTAACTACTTCTTTTTTCAAAATGTATTTGTTAAGATTTATCAGGTATACGCCTGACGAGCATAGAAAAGAAAGCAATTTTTTTTTAATTCTGTAAATCAACGACGATATGGTGTATATTGATTTTGTATAATAGTTCAAAAACTAAAAGCTATTTTGATGCTACACGCTAAGCAGAATTGCTTTGATATTAAATATTTTTCAATAATTCAACTCGTTATCGATATAGGAAGGAAAAGTGAATTAAATTTTATAGATTAATAAAGAGCATTATGGTAAAGAGGATCAAAATAAATAGAAAGTTTTATTCTTATAAATGATTTCCTTATTTTATCGGTCACTTTTTATATTGTTTTATTGAAATGCAATGTGTTGAATAACTGCGCTATCACTAACTTTACAAAGTTGTATGTAAAGATAATTAAAGCCGCCAGCGATAATGAAATATATTGTGCACCATTTCAAATTGTAGTGAACGAAAATTACCGAAATCTGCTAGATAAAACTCTTGGGGCAATGGCGATAATAATATTTATTTTATTACTAGGTACGCTTATGCTTTCGATTTAGGGATTCCGTAGCTTTTACAATTGATTTGATGGGTCTTTTATAAAATGAAAATTGAAAATAAGTTTATCAACGACGTAATAATTTTCTCCTTTTAACATTCGTATAAATATTGATTACTTAGAGAATAGTAGTAGTATTTTTTTCGAACTGATTGAAATACCTTTTTATAACTTTCGTAAAAAAGTAAAAAGAATCGTCTGTTTCGTATATTTTTTCATACTCTCCAAAAGAGATCCCTCTAAACAAAATAAAAATTACAAATTTCGATATTTAATAGTCCTATCCAATTATATTACTGGTCGTTTTTAATACTAATTGTTCTACGTAAATTTAAGGATTGTATTTTTGTGTTTCTTAATACCTGCGCGCAAAGCAAGGTGTTTTATGATTTTAAAATTTATGGTATGATCTACATTTTGTCAAACGATTTGTTTATTTACTAGATTTTATTTTACATTACCCGCCAGTGGAAATACCACGTATCTTTAATTGTGGATTAATTAAAACTTTACATGATACCTCAAACGAAATTTATGATATTTAATATTTATGTTGCAAAAATAACTCGACATAGTTCATATTTGGTAAGTGATTCAAGATCTTCTAAAGCAATATTTTCCGTGTTGTTATTTATTTTTAGTTCGACGTACTTTCTCTCGCACATCGTGCGGTGATAAAATTACACACATTTAATGCGTGATCTAAAAATAATTCCACTTTCCACGTTTCGTTTCTTGAAGTGCTCCTCTCGCGATGTTTATTACTGGCTGCGGATATTCACAAAATCCAGCGAAACTTTTATGCTGTTCTGCTAAAGGTTCAATGGCATAGGAAGCAAAATTGTTTATGCAGTCTTAATACATATTTAACGTTGAAGGAATAATAATTAATTAGGTGCGTTTCAAAATCACGAGTAATGATTTAAAACAAGCTATAAATAAATAAAATAGGAACTATGAAATCAAACGTATTTATTTTTTGGTGGAAATGCTTTATTCCCCACAGAACTCAAGTTAACAAAGCTTATCATCGTTCACTTCGAAGATTATAGTTACATCTTTGTTTTATAAAAAAAATCGTTTAGAGCACCGAAGTGCTATTTGTCTATTGAACATGTTCTTGAGTTACTTACTGTTAAGACAATTTATGGTAGACTGAAATTGTAAAAGTTTTGATTTCTGATCCTTTTCAGAATTTTGTTCCGTCGAAAAGTCAAAATTTCATAACTCAAAACACATGTGTCCATTTCGTCCTCCAAGTTTGCATTTTCTTATATTTCTACAAATCAATACAAACCTTTAACTGCCTAATTCTATCGGCGAGGAGGGAACAAGAACTTAAAACGACAGCCAGGGACTCTCATTTAACTACTTTTAATCTTTGTACAGAAAATTATTGAGAGTTTCTAGATTTTATTGTTTTTTTTTTTTAATGATTTTTTCTTCACTGGTTCCGTTAAATTCAACACGGGTTTCCTGTCTGCTAAGAAAACTTATCACATTACATTAACAACGAAATTTTTAGTGATTTTTTTGTTCCGTCTGCACTTCTCTCAATTCTTATGACTACCTTACTGAGTGTTTCTAAAAAAATTATATATATATTTGATATATATATATGAACATGTACAGAGTTTCACGAAGAAGTATACAGGTTTATTTACAAAGGTTGATGTTTCCTTCCAGTCATCACCTTACTCACTAAATTGCAAATTTTTAAGGCCGGCCCCAGTTTGAGACCCATGTACTTCATCATCATATCCGAGTTCAATAGAAGTAAAGCTTTTCCGTCGATTTCCTGTAACGATCAAATGAAGCAGTTTAAGAATTATGTTTGAGTTATTAAAATGAAATTTAGACGCAAGGGTCTCCATTAATTTAAGGAAATAAAGCAGCACGTTGTCGTTTCAGTTGCCCAGTTTTTAAGAAATTTTATGATGTGAAATTTTAAAAGAATTATCTTATAGTTCAAATTTAGTACAAACAACTACTTACATGTTTTCGGAATAAATCAGCATGCACGGCTAGGCCAAGGTCGTTTGATTCAATAAATTGGATCACCTCTTCAATGGACCAGTTAGCAGGCTGACTCTTTAGCAGTTGCGTTGAAGAATTAACGGTCTGCATTGGTGTTTGAACCGATGTTGTCGCTATCAGTTGGGTTTGTGTCGCTGTTGAGTTCACAGCGCAATTATCATTAACCGCATTAATGCTATTATTTTCAGTACTTAACGGGCCAGGTGTAATTGCTGTTGGTTTCGACGATTGCGAATCTGATATGGAATTTGATGTCGACGTTGCTGCGGCCTGTTCTGGAGCAGCCTTCTTTTTTGGTGGTACTGGTGATGTTGGAGACGGGTCCCGCTTTTTCTGACGTTGCTTCTGCTCCATTTGGGAACATTTATCACATTGGTCAGGTCCTGGTTCTAATGTTATTAGGTTTGGACATGCTCGACATGACGTACACAAAGTTTCTAGGAATTCAGCCAAATTGCTATCATTCTTCATACGTAATTGGGTTGGTATTTTTAACTACGAAAATAGTTATATTGAATTCGAAATATCTTATTAATCTAAGATAGAACTTACTGTAAAATTTTTACCCACAGCTGTTACTATATGAACTTCACCTTCTAAATCGTAGAGTAGTCGGGATAATTTTGAGGTATCTGTGCTAGCGGCCAGGAGTTCTTGCAGACAAAGTTTGGCTAACGTCTGATGTGTAGGCCCCGTTACCATCGATCTAAGCCTAGAACTATTTATAAGAGGACCCCCTCTACACTTTTTGTGAAAATGTGCTGTGATTGGAGTTACAGGGGTCATAGGATCTGGTTCAGCGATTATTGTGTGAGACAGCCTTGCTCGTTGTTTATTTGAGCTTGAATCAAGACGATTCTTGTTCCCCGGAGGTTGCATCGGGTGGCAACTTCGAGCACACCAACCCACGGGGAAAATATCACGAGATTTATAAGAATCCCAGTAATCAAATGCGCCTCTCCATCCGTCGAAGGTAACACGAATTTGATCGTCCTTAACAGCATCGATCGTTGCACAACAAATTAACTGAGGATTCTTTTTGTCTACAGCCTCAATTTTCTGACCAACCTGTAAAAGTTTATTTGATTAGACCAATTGTTTCTGGTAGCGCTGATTGTAAGTACCTCAAACAGATTTTTGGGTGGATCTTCCGGCTCTGGCTGGAATATTTTTGCCGGCGCCTGCTCAGCCCCATTCAAAGTCTTGCAGAGAAATGTTGGCCAACTGCTCGCATTCATACGAAACCCTAATGGTGGTTGCAGCATCCCACCATTTTTTTCACAGTGGCCAATTGGGTGAATTTCATTGGAATCCACCAGCCGCCAGAAATCGTTTTGACTGTCGCTTCCGTCCAGTCGTAGTCTAAGTCGGGAACCCAGCACACCGACTACTGTTGCAATACAAGTGGAAGTCACATTTCTGGGGTCTAGAGCCTCCAGTTTCATTCCTATTTTAAAATCGTTTTGTGGAGGATTCCGGGCTTGCTTGAAGCATTCCGGAGGTGCTGCTTTGCTATTGGTTTCCTAGAATGGAGATATTAGTATATAACATTTCCTGGGACTGATTTTCTAATTGAGAAACCATGGAAATAGTTTACCTTTAAATATTCGTCCCAGTTAAAAACGTGAAAACTTTCGTACTGAAAAGGCCCTGTTGCAGCGGGACTATTCCTGGTGGAGTTTCGCTCCTGTTCCCTGTGGTTGTTGTTATTGTTGATGGTCGGCCTCGTATTTGTACCATTTTTCTTCTGATGCTTGTTCATGCAAAAAGGAGAACAGAATTCCTTGCTGGGTGCATTATCCCGAATCACGTTATCACACTGTATGCAGGCACCCTTGTTTCGGAACTGGGACAGGCACGACTGCGAACAGAATTCCTTCTTCCCATTATTCGTCGGGTAGACATACTGCAGCGGATTCACCAGCCCGCACCAAGTACACACCTTCCGCGTCGGCCTTCCCCGGGTTTTCGTATTTTTTGTACCATTAACACCGTTCGCGGTTGAACCGCCCGAATCGCGACCGCCAGACATAACGCTACTCCAAAATATTGAGATAAAATCCACCTACTTCATTACCAAAATTAAAAATTTTAACGAATCAATGTAAAATTGACTGATGGTCGTCGTCGGTTGGTGCTGTGATTTTGTTTGGGAGACGACTTGTGCGCGTATACACTAATGTATCTGGGCAAACATCAAAAATGTGATGCAGATCTGATCAGTTCGTTAAAATGCCTTAAATAATTCACTTTTATTGGAAATATAACCACAATTCGCACCGAAATTCGTCGTAGATTGTTAAAATGACACTTCCGTAACATTCGCCGCCATATTTTTTGCAAACAAACAAATTCTATCTGTCAAGCAAGCTCCATTTGGGTAGTGGGGATACCGCTCGCACACATTCGCATCCGTGCGTATTCATCCGCACGGGATATGGGTAAACTTCACGTTTGCCAGCCCTAAGCCTATGGAAAAGAGAGCAATTTTGGGCGGGTTCCGAAGGCTCTGCGGATCCAACTCCAATACACACAACACTCTTCGCTACCTTCGCGTGTACATACACGTGATATAAACACCCCTATGCGATTCATGTGCTCTCTGTTTCCTCGTTAAAGACGACTTGACACTTGGCGTGACAGCAAAGGTTTCTGAATTCTCCCTCATGCTGCTGTCTGATATAGCGGATGTCAATCTGAATTTAAATTTTTTCATCTTTAAAATATTCTCCAAAATGAAACGGGCAGTATTAATATCCGAAATGTTAGAGCTTCTATCTCACACCATTTTGGCAGAGCACGAAACGCACCCCCTCTCATTAAATTTTAAAAATTTAGATATTTCCCCTTAGCATGCGTGCCGAACACATTTGACTTTGGCGCTATCTAGGTAGTGACGTTATCAATTTCTATTATAAAATGCCCCATCTAGTAATTTAACTTATTAACATATATTAGTAGATCTGTTTTTTGTATGATTTATTAAAGTTATTTATAATTTTTATTAATTTTATTTCATTTAATTGCGAAATAACTGATACTGATATAGCGAAAAAGCTGCTTTTCACTATTGCTAGTAGTACAATATTACTGAAATTAATAGTAAAAAGACAAGTTGTTAATTAATCTTTTCTATCCTAATTTAGGAAAATTTCAGCACACAGTTACATCGGATGATACAAAAGCCTGGGTTGCCTGAAAAAGTAATCTCTATATTTGTAAAAAATTCTGCATATATTGAGCCAAAGTTTCATTCCGTTCTCTATGGAAAAGTGTAAAAATGTCCATTAAAAACTCGAAATTGCTTTAACAGCTTTTAGTATAAGTAGTCGGAACAAGCTTCATTATAGAATTACCAAAATTCTGTTTAGGATTTTCAAAAGGTTCACCCCTCTCAAGTGTGTGGTGTAGTTGAGCAGACTTGGGACTTTTGAACGATGCCTTATTTATTTCTTTTACATTACGTTTAACATTACATCATTCTTAATTGTTATTGCATAATCTTTTCTAATCAATAATCAAAGTCGAGGTAATTTATTGATAGAGTCACTAAATGGTGATATTTGGAGCAATTGTAAAATTACGTGTTTTAGTATTTCTTTGTTTTCTTCACACTTTGCTCAAAAGAAAGGTAAGCAATTTTCTTCTTCAACTAAATTAGATTAGCAGCCCAAATACGCCCCAAACTGCCATTTAAATCTGTACCATAAGGTCCGACAAGCCAACAAATAAAATAATAACAATAATTTCATAAAATATTTATTATCTAGTAGACATTTTCGGTTTGTAACAGTAGTATCAAGATCCGACCATTAATGCGGATGTAGAAGCATCTGAATTACCGCCTAGCATTTGTGACCTACTTCGTGGTGAGGGTTTCTTCTGCTTTCCAAATCTAGCCCTATAAATATACGTCTAGTCTTTCAAAATATATTTTTTTTTCCAATAGAAATACTGAAATTAGCAAAAGACAAGTTTGCGGAAAACTAGATTTTTTTTTATTAAGATTATTCATACCAATTCCAATTGCAAGCAAAATAGTCGTTTCTCAACAATATTGCATTTTTGAAAGTGTATACGGAATGCGCGCTAAACCCGTGGTCCTGATTTGCTTGTCTCGCGGGACCCGGGAGTTCTGTTTTCCAAATCGGTTAAAAACTTAATCGTTCGTGCATAAGTCCAATTTTTATTTCATTTGGATTTTATTTGTCTACTGCTTGAGTATAAACGATGTTATTTAAAATTGATGCTGTATATTTTAACTAATCAATTAAGTGTTTACAATTTTTTGCCCACTAATTGTAATAACTCATCAATTTTTAACTGAAAGGCTTGCAGAAACTATCTTAAAATATAAAAATTATTTTGTATAAAAGTATGAAAGCTTCGCTTGATATTTTTATAATATCTATTTTCCGTTGCCTTGTATTGAAATTAAATTATCTACTTTATTTTGGTGTAAAAACTCAATTCTTAGAACATTGACCTAGCGTAAAACGTATTTAAAAGAGCCATTTCTTTAAAAATTGTTAATATTATTATACATTGAAGAAGGCTTATTGAAAGAAAGGACGAAGTTAGTTGTCGATATTCTTATACTTAGTAGATGTTTTAATAATTGTTTTCCTTAATTTGTTATTTAAATTTATTTATCTTTTAATTTAGCACATTGAAATTAAACCTTATGAATTTGATTACAAACGGTTGATAAAAATAGGCAATTTTTCGCAGAACGATTATAATAGAATAAAATATCCGGCACAGAGAAGAGACCATAGAAATGTAATTATGAATCAATGAATTGTTCAAGGTTCTTTTAAGTATCTGCAAGATTTGGTAAAAATCTCAACGGAAAATTGGCGTCCAGAACTTATTTTATGCTAAAGCTCCTGAGCTTTTCTCAAAACGGGAACAGGGAACATCCGAAAGTTTAGAGCGGATTCTGATAAGTTTCATCCCGGCGGTACGACGTACAAAAATTCCGTTTTAGTCCGGGATACTTCAGGATATTTAAAAGGATTCACTCATACAAGAAGGCGACAATTCGTTAAAAGGACGTGGCGCTAAAAGCACATACTTGTTGAACTCTTAGCGGAATCCTTTGCTTCCTGTAGTAGACTCGCGGGAATCAGTTCGGGAAAATTGCTTTTTGCACTTTTCAAAAGTTTGTGTTTTTGTTTTGAAATTTATTGAATATTGTTTTCTGAACGGTGTAGGGGATAAAGGCCAAATTGCTTGGCTCGGCTGCGGCGACGTTTAGTGAATTGTGCTAAATCCGATCCGGCGGTGGTTGGAATTTTTTTCCCTGCTCGGATTATAGGATAAACTCATTAGCCCACTGAGGTGAGTATAACGTTCTGAGTAGGTTTATTGAATTCATGTGGACTCAACGCGAGCACCCTGTGCATGCTTCAGTTAGCCAAACAAAAGACTCTATTTGCATCCTGTAATTACGTGGAGATTGCTTACGTAAATCTATAGATAGTAGACAGAAAGTGTATTGTTTATGGAACTCATTTATGAGAACATACATCCAGGAATAATAATTTCATCACTATCTTGATCCCGCTTTAAATTTTTGATTACTCTTTTAGGGCAGGCTATCACGTAGAAATTACACTAACCGAAAGCGTTTTACATTAGTTTAGTAAATTTCGTTTAGTCAGCCATTGTTTGCGAAAATTGTGGTATTTAAAATAATAAGACTCACAACGTCAAAATATTTACATGCAAGATTTTTTTATATTATAGTTTGTTTTAAGGGAACATGTTTCTTTTCACATTTTTAAATTCAGATAGCAATGAAAGTTTATGCAAGTTAAAACAAGACGATTTAGTTCTAAGTTAAATTTAAATAATGATTATAATTAAACGAAAACAATATTAATAGTTTAAAAAATAAATATATATATTTACTGTTTTTTGTATTATAGATTTATTTATAAGTGCTGTAAAATCGAATTTGATCTTAAAATATTGAGATATATGCAATATATATGTACATAAAATAAATTTTTTTGAACTGAGATTGTATAGATTTACTTTTTATTTATTTTTATTTTTTTAAGAAATTGTACTCTTCAGTGAGATTTAAGGAATTTAATATTTTAAAAATATGAATAAGCACACTTTTAAGATTTAAATAAATCTTTCTTAGTTATTTTAATATTGTTTAAAATCCCAAACACTCACACATAAAATTTCTGAATACGTTCCATATTTACGGTATATTGAATATTACACCATGTACATATTTTTATTTGATTAAATTAAGATCTTCTGAAATTGGATTTTCATATAATTCAATATTTAAAATTTTATGTTTAAAACTTACAGATAGCTATAATTTGATAAATCATTCCTTTAAATTCACTCTTTATTTTGGACACTCCGAAAACAACATAAAAACGTTGTTTTATGTACTTAACACTTTAGTTTTTAATATTACGGAGTAATGGAGAGAAATTAATTAATTTACTTACTGAAACTTTTATTTAATCCTCATTCTACGGAATAGAGCAAACTCAAAAGAAAGAATATTTTTCAAAGCCGAAGGAACTTTAGTAATTCAGAACTTTTCGCTCTGAGCCGTTGCACTGTTTTCAGCGGAATGATAAATCTTAGACTATGTTGATCAAAGTATATTTTCTTCATTTATATTTTTCAATAGTTTACCAAGTTAAAAATATGAATCTGTGTTTAACTTGTAAGAAATATGCGAAGAACTTAGAATTCAAGAAAATTAATGCTTCATTGTCAGTTATTATAATTTAAACTCTTTACAATGTTGTGATTAATTAAATGTGAGAACATGGAATTTTATTTTACCTACCTTTGCTAGGGCGACTCGAAATATGTCTACAGGTTTGGCTAGTCGTTCTGCGGAGTGTTTGGATTTCATATTTGATTGTACATACACTAATAAAAATAGAATAAAGAACACAGTTTTAGATAACATTATTACACGAACTAGGACTTGGAGCTCTAATTTCAGGTCACAACGATTTCAAATCCAAACAAAATTCGGATGGTGGGCCAAATTGATGTGTTGAATGTGAAACATGTTTTCCATGACTAAAATTTCTATATCTTTTGTATCCTGAGTAAAGAGTTAATAAAATTGTTTTTTTTTTTATTATAAATTTTGTAGATGGAAGAATTGTTTAGTTTTTATTGAAAAATACAGACATTTTTTATACATACATAAGATCTTAACCTGATGCCAAATTTCGTGTTATTAATCTATTAATAAAGATATTAAAACACTTATATAGTAGCACGTTTTTGATAGTTATTGTTTTTTGTCAGTCTTCCATGAACCGAATTTCCAAAAAAAAAAAGTTTTGATGTTCTAGGTGCAAGCATACTTGTAGATTAGATTTGAAATGTCCGTCCAAGGGTTCATGAAGTGTAAATTTTACCATAAAAGTGTATTACATACTTACTCACAAATGAGCCTCCTTTTATCAAAATGAAAAACTGTATCCTAGAAGACATTTCAAGATATTTGGGTGTAAAATTTGCCCAATAGCTGAGCATCAAAACTATTTCCTGGAGCCTCAAATTAAGTATACAAAGATACATTATTTGTTTATGGAAAAGATAAACCCAGTTATAAATATAAATATTTATGCAGCATTAAAAAGTCCAGCGTTTATAACCACTTACTAAAAGAAGAAAATTCCCGCATAACTCCAATTATAGATAAGTCATTCGTAATTAATTGTGCAACGAGTCACTCAGCTGTTGCCGACCGGGTCCAGGAACTGTTCCACGGTGGCTGGCAATTGGAAAAATGTAAATTTCCCTTAACAAAGCGGCTGCAATCAGTCTAATCTTTTCTGAATTTAAATAGATAGGAATCAGCGGAAAAATGAATGAAAATGAGATCAGTTCTAACTTTATGCTTCAGAGACAAAGGAACGCTCTTCCTCCTTTTTAGGCTAATTCCGCGCTTAGCTCTCTTAGCAGCCGACAATCTAATTTTGAGTGCTATTAGACTTTTTTACAAACTTTTATCATGAAAACTAAGACAGGAAAGTTCCTTTTAGATGTTTACCGTAAAGTTCGGGGTTAATAATCGCCTTTACTTTCGAACAAAGGCTAAGGCTTTAGTATGATTAATTCCATCACACAAATATTAGTGAGATGGAAAAGAAAGTTTTCAAGCTGAAAGATAAACCTCACACACTGCTTGAAGTGTTGTCGAAGAGAAGAGAGCTCTGTTAAAATATATCCACGTAGGAATGAGTAGAAAGTTTCGGGATATTTTTATATAGTTCTCCTTTGAACCCTTTTGCTCAAGTATTCACTGAGGTTCTTAACTTCTAAATATTTGTTTTTCAGTGTTTCGATAAAAGCAAATATAGTTTATGGGTAAAAATCTGCTTTAAGAGAGTTTATAGTAGTAGTAAAATTTTACATTTCGTTATCTATTTCGAAAATATAGCTATTTAGGCAAATGCTTAAGCTAATTACCAAACATTGCAAAAATATTCTTAATGTTCCACAATGCTATAAAATTATCCAGGTCAGATTTGTCCGTAAGGTCCACAACGAATGACGGCGATAATGCAACTGATCGTAGTGCTCATAGGGATTTGATTATATACATTAGCGAGCATTAGTGAGCCAACGGCTACCAATTAACTCTCAGTGACGTCACAAACGGCCAGTCTCACTCAAAATATTATTTTCGGTGGACACATTGGGCTGCGCTCAGTAGTCTGATGTAATGAAACATATAATATAGTTTCTTTATAGGTTTGCTTCTTATATTAATTGGGAACAATGGGTTTTCACTTTAAGGTTAAGCTTTTTATTTCCTTGCCTTTTTTATGATAGTAGAACATTATTACGATATTAGTTATTAATTGTTTTATTGATGCATTTTTATATGTTATATTTCTATTATGCTTATTATTTTTCTAAAATTTTTTATTGTAAATTTTTTGTTTTTATTTTTTATTTTTTACTGTTTACTATACTTTAGTCTTCACTTTTAACCTTATTTTCATTTCTAATTAGTATTAATATTTTCAATAATTTTAATTTAACTTTACTGAACCATACGACATAATTTTTATTTGGTTAATTGGTGTTCGATTTAGGAATTCCCAGAATTAGCCAAAATTGATCTTATATATCTATATGTTTTTATTTATAATTGATCTTATATCTATACATACGGAAACACTGCCGGAATGCAGAAAAAAATTAAGAAACGTCGACTAATGTAATTAAAAGAAAGTAAGCTTCTTGTTGTGACTTGGGATTGTAAGTTCTACATACGACAACTTCAGAAAATTTCACGTCTGAACGCACGGACCGCACTGCTTGCCACCTATTACATCCTTATCAGAACTTTACACTCTGGTCGATTCAAAACATTGCCAGGAAAGTGAGGATTTCTATAAAATTGTTTTTATCTTTTTGCGTATTTAGCATACACCTTAACAAGGAAACTCAGTCCCAGGAGAGAAACTTTTTAAGCAAAGTCGATTGTACTCCAATTTGAGTCTATTGAAGAGTTCATTAAGAACTTTCTGTTATCCTTTGGAATTCGAATCTAATTAAATATTGTTCCTGAGCTGTTTGCTTTCTTATTACTTACTGAAATCCGCAGGAAATGCTATTGCGTTACGAAAACGAGACCTCTTAATTGCTAGGAAACCATATTTAGGTGAGTTTTCGATTGTTTTTTGTTTTCAATAGTCCCTAACAAATAAATAATTAACTACTATTTCTCTCAATTTACACGAAGGGTGTGTCATTAACTAGTATGGACCTTAAAACGAATTAGATAAATTAATATTTGAAAATATCTTTCAGGAAACTTTTATAAAATTCATGGATAAGAAGTGTGAATGAATATTTAATGATTAAGTACTTTGGATAACATCTGATACGAAAACGTGTGGCTTTTTCGTTATGTTCTCATCGATACAATTTGTTAGTCTATATCCTGGCTGATTGAACGTGGTTGATGTTTCATTCGAACGTAGACCGCATCTGATAAATTGTTGCTATGTCACATAACTTGATTCAGATATCAAACGTTAACGCTCTGAATTTTGAAGAGATTATCCTCGATAATTTCTGAAATCACTGAAACAAATCCAATTTCAGTAGTGTTAAATTAGGATTGGGTTACTTACATATCTACAGCCTTATCATAATGTGATGAATATTGTCCTAATTTTAATTGGTAATTTTTGGGTAATTGTAACTGGAAATTGTAAGAGAATTAAGAAAGAATATGGCGTAACGTGATTATAGGTATATGATTATTAACACTCTTTAGCCACATTTAATCTAATTATGAACTGTAGAGAGGAATATTCACTTTTCAACAAATTTCTTTCGTAAGTCAAATTCGTAATATATCGTATTTATATGTTCAGAGTTATAGCTTAAATGAAAGATGATTTTCGCAAAAAAATCCTGTGAAATGAGTCAAATTAAAGCCCATAGCTATGTAAAGCAGTTAAATTTAAAATTAAATAAAACAAACAACTAAATAAATAATTATATATAGTTATCAACCCATTACTACGGCTAATCATTAGGATCTTTTCAATGATAATCCTTTGAAAGAAAAAAATACACTGGATATAATTCTTATCGACCCTAGTATGAACAGAGCTTCCTATATACAAAAGGATTTGTCGAGCTTGAAAAGAAGGAGGAGAAGGAGATTCCCTCAGATATCTCCTGTCAGAGGCGTTTCTTTTAGAACAAACTCAAATTGAAATATTAATCGTTTTTTAGGATCTCACCAATGTAGAATTCGAATGTTAGTGTCTTCTTGTAGATTTCTTGTGTGATTACTTTTCTTCCCGGGGGCGATTTTAATAGAACTGTTGTGTGAATGGAAAATGTCTTAAAGGCGTAATATTTAAACAGAAGTTCTGTATCTGCTTACATAATAAATTCGATTCGTAGAATTCTGTATGGGGTGTTCAATTGATTTTAAACCTTTTCCAGGAACATCTTCCGGAAAAAAGTAGAAATTTATCCTGAGGTGTCCAAAGCAAAACTTTTATAATAGTTTAATTTTCCGCGTGAGATGTTATATAAATGATTTTTTAAATATAATCTAAATTACACTATCAAATTTAAACAAAAATTTCTCTTTTCGGTAAAAAATTCAAATGCGGGCAGGCAATCTAGTCTTAGATTCTGTTTTAGCAAGTCCCTTGCACCACCAGCGGGAGCTTCCAATTAGGTTTTTTTCCTTTAAATGTTTTTTCTGTCGTTGTAATTATTAAAATTCTTTGAAACTCATTAACAAAAGGCGAGCAAGGTTTCTTCTCTCATTTGAAAATGTTCTTTTACTTACCGTCCCTTGCCCATTCAAGTACTGGAAGATCTAAGGCTGTTAATTTGTTTTTAGTTTTTTTTTCATGGTCGTTTGGGCTTTTTTCATTTGAATTCGTTTTAGAATACAAACAAGCGCTCAGGGGTGATAGTAGGTATAATTTTTCTCTTTGTCCCGGACTATATTCGCTTCATACACAAAAATAAATCAGAAATTGAAGTGAAAATTAATACTATGAATAAGGATCCTGTAATGTATTTAAAATTCAGTTACCAAATAATAACTTTTCAAAATATTTTTCACCTTTAAGAAATACCTTTAAGCGTCTATAAGTGTAGACACTTGGTACTTTACGTTGGCACTTAGTGCTTTAAAACTCTCTTAAGCAATATAAGAGTTAAGCAATGGGAATAACTTTTTTGAAAAGTGGGTGATATGTGGAGTTGAAAATATGTTATGTAATATCAGTTCTAGCTAGATGAGACATATATCTCTTGCCTTTTCGGGGAGGATGGAATATTTTTTTGTAGGATTAACTTCGACACATAGTACTTCTTTATATCCACTCTAAGCACTCTGCCATGAAGTACTTTTTCCCTAAATTGTAACATTTTTATACACAAATGCTCTAGAGGAATTACCCGAGTACCGCTGAGGCGTGCCTTTTACTTCCATCCAGCATTTTTTTTTTTTTTTTGGGGGGAGGTAGGAACAACCTTAAAGTTTTTCTTATTATTAAGAGATATTATATGATCTTAATACTGCGCTTTTTTTCGTTGTTTTGTTGAAAATGGGTTCACAAAATTAGATAACCTTTTTAAAAATCATTAATAAAGTCCCCACTTGCGTTCGAACATATTTTGGGACGTGAATCAAGGGAAGGTTCAATATTGTTTGGCGTAATACAGATTTTGTCACTTACCTGAGAAAATAGGGCTTAGGTACTTATGGGGACTGCGTCTTACTGAAGCTTTGAAACTTCAATTAAAGAGAATTTACTTTGTAATGAAAGTTATCGCAAACAACAGCGTCTGACACACATTTTGAATATTTTGAATATTTGCTCATGGATACAGGGATAATTTAGGATACGATACGGTAATTATTTTTTAATCGATAAAAGCAAAAGGCATTCAAATTTGATTTTATGAAGGGTACTAGTCCTTACGCCTACTATGTACCTTCTCAACCTTAAAGGATGGGTCTTAGTACGAATTCCGTTAAAAATCCAATAAGTTTCGCACAAAATTAAATGGCTTTTTTACCGGTGAATAATGTTTTTAATTAAAAGCCCCATTGCTTCACGACATAATGCCATAGTCCATAATTGTTAAGAATCGTCCCCAGCATCCGTCAAGAGGTGAATCCCTCGAGACGGTTTACAATTATTTTGTACAAGATTTGTTCTGCGTCACAAATTTAACTAGAATTACTTTTAAACATCAACGATAAAATGAAGGGATCATTTTATAGTAATTTGTAAATTGTATAAGGGCGACCTTTGATTAAATTCGAGTCAAAGACTAAATATTTTTATTTAATATATGTTCTTTGTTAGGCATATAACAATATTGCCATATTAGAAATAAAAGTATGGTATACATTTCTTTAGAAACTCTTAAAGAATCATAAGGCTGTAAATCATCAAATTATATTGCACATAAGTGTGGCTTGCACAATTTTCTTGGTAAACATAAGGAAGTGCGGAAGGAAAACATCTTACCCCTACATGTGTAAGAAATTAGATTTCACTCAAAGTTGTTTACCTAACATGACATAAAATCGAATATAAAATAGTCATTTGAATTCTATTTCCCGGTGATTCGGCTGGTACATGGAACATGAGAAAGCATTTATTTGCCACGAAAGAAAACATATTATATGAACTCTTAAAAGGAATATTATGGTTCTGATCCATTTTGTTAAGGATTACTGTACAGAGAGGAAGATTTCCTGTTGAGGAAGTTTAAATAGGTGATGCGAAATTTATTATATTTAGAAAGCTAAAATAAGATTAGTTAGGTCTATAATAAGATCCTTATTTACAGTAGATAACAATCGTCTCACAGGTATAAGTACAATTTATTTTATTACCTTTGAATTATACTCTGCGACTAAATCGACATATTCTATAAGATTTTTGTGACTATTTCAAAATAGACTTTAAGTTATAGAGTTCCTATAGTAAGAGTTAAGAGTATGGACCATATTATGGAAGTCAAATATAGTTAATTCAAAAATTTTAGAAAAGTTTCATGTTAAAAAATTGCATGAATATAAAGAGTGTGCAATGAAATTTAAATTAAATTTTCGGTATGTTTTGCATTTAAAAGTGTATAACCTTAAATTTATAAATTAAGGGAAACCTGAGAACGTGAATAATTATATACCGCATAAAGAATGCCATCCAGCTTCTCATAAACACACGAAAATCGGGGTTGTCCCTTTGGGCTTCGGACGGCAGAGATAACCTAAGCATGCTTATCTTGGACTCTTCATTTACACTTGTTGTTACATATGAAATATAAACAGTGAACAAATTTTAATTTAGAATAAGAAAATTAAATAGGTTAACATATTTTTTTTTAAAACAGGGAATATGAATATTTATCTTGTTTTTATTTTTTATTTGATGAAGACAGGAGATAAAAATCGTTGTATCTACAATTAGATTAAGGATATCTTCATTTCGCCTCTCGAAAGGGTTTCCTTTGCCTTAAAAAAAAATACATACAAAGTCTTTTATTTTAAATAAACAAAACTTCCATTCAAAAGCTCTTCGCGTAATTGAGATGGTAAAAATTCAAATGTTGCTGGGTGCTTCCGTATTTCATTTAATTAAATGGTTTCTGCATTGCCTGTCTTCGACCTTTTTCTTTTCATAAATATTTCCGTGATATACACCATTTTAGGAGAACCTTAAAAATATTGTACATCAAGTAGAAAATGTGTTTATCTTCTCTGGCACCTCATCATATGTGCATTACCCTCGACTAACCTCCAGCTGATGATGATACCAACAACAATAATAGGAATCTTCAGCTTTCCTCAAGCAGCTTAGGGTTAACGAGAAAATCCTTTATCGTAGATGGGATGATTTTAATAGGGCGTTAATTCGTATCGCGAAATAAAACGGACCCTATAACAATAATTGACGGGATACGCCTGCCTTCCTTGCCATTAACTACAAAACGAATAATTCAAAAATCATAAAGCATTCAGGTCACAATGGAGTTTGCCTAAAATTTAATGAACTATGGCTGCAATGTTCAAACTTTCGAGGGTAAGGAAAATTTCGTTATTTAGGAGAATTTAAGAATTTCCCGGATAGTTAGTGCCTGAGGAAACACTCGCAAACTACTATATTTATCTGCGTGAGGACTCTTCGCAAATTTGCGGAATTCTTTGATAAAACTTTAATAGAAGCTTTGTACAGGTTGATATTCTCACTAAATTTCTCAAGATGCTCTAGGTCTTGACCTGGGGAGGATTATTTGGTGAATTTAGGCAGGTAAAGTGTTCAGTGTAAACAGGAAAGTTACTGGATGATTGAAATATTTCTACGAGAATTTATGTCGTATTTTAAGCATTGTGTCTATTCATTTAAAGTCCTAAGCTTCTTATTGATAAAGAATGAGATTGAATTAATCTTAAGGAAGAATTTTATTTTAAGGATCTTTTGTTCAATAATTTGTGAACAACAGGCCATTTTTTTAATATAATTTCGATTTTTTGTCGCGTGAATAAAATAAGATTCTTCTTTATATTAGTATCAAATAATATGAAGAGCACTATACAGAACTTTTTAAAATATCCGATCTAGATATTTTCTTCTTCTAGTCTTGGAAAAAGCTAATCATAATTTAACTATCAATAGTGCCCATAACTTTAATCAAATGTAGCAATCAAGTAGCCATCTGGTCAGTCGGATAGTCCAATAAACGGTTTATCTGTCTACCTCTTAGCCGGTTAATCACCCAACTGGTAACTGGATCCCAACGGGCCCAACGAGCCAAGTCTTCAGCGAGTTAGGCGGCCAGGCGGTCAGCCGTCCACCAGCTGTTCAGCAGGTCAGCCAGCCAGTAGATTAGCTAGTCAGTTGGTTGGTCGGTCAGCAGGTCAGCTGGCCAGTTGGTTAAGCAGTCAGCCTTCCAGACGGTTATTTGATCACCATCAAGTATCATATATTTTATTTCTAATGACTTTTTTAAAATTCAAACAGTGAAAATGAAATTTCGTTTAAATTTATTTGTTGCATTTATTTTTGTTAAATAATTTTATTATATTTTGTTTTAGCATTTTAATTTTTCTAATTGAGATCTCTAAATTTGTTAGGGTAAATATACGCATTTATTTATTTTTTTGGTTCTGAAATTTTCTGTACCGTAACGAAAGAAAAATATGTTAATTTATTTTGTGCGACGGCCATTGAAATTACGGAATAAAATGTTGCCTATTGTTTACAATTAATTGTTCTTCTTTTTGTTGATTTCCTACTTGGAGTCATTAGCCTATTTGTCTTCAGAATCAATAAATTTTTCTTTCTGAAATATACAGCGCCAGTTAAACTCTATGCGAGACACAACAAATTAGGTGGGTACCTACAACTTGTTTTGCGTCCGAAATGAGGAGCAACTTGCTCTGGAATTCCGGAGAGGTTCGAAGAATATGAATCTTAAACAAATCGTTGAGCAATTGTTGTCTGAATATCAAGTAATGAACTTGCTAACAATGCTTCTTTGTGTCTGGCTTATTGCTCACGTTTCTTAACAGAAAATATCCTCCAAGGATGTAAATTGGTTTCGTCCTCTGAAATAGTTCGTCCTTCATGATTTGATGTTAATTTAAGGCTGAGTCAATCTTTTCATTTTTGCGTCGGTTAATAAAAAGGAGGAAAAACAAATTTTGCAATTGTTCGCACATATCTCTGATAAATATGCCATAGTCCAAGTTCATTAATAGAAATATTATCCTTGGGAAATTGTAGTAGTAAATGCCTGAAAAGACACGTACTGTTGATAGTTTAGGATTATTATCGTTCGGTTGTATATGGAAGTTTGATACAGTATTAGAGTTATTAGTGTAGTACAAAATATGACTAAAATTCTGCGTAATTGTCCGTTTACAAAAAATATTAAGGTCTTAATAGAAGTCCTAAGGAGCAGAAAATTCCTAATTAAAGGCAAGAATATACACACACACACTCTGGGGTTATTGCTACATTTTCTTCCTCGGATGTTTCTCTAAGCGGATTTGTCGTTCATCTCAATAAATGAAATAAAGCTTTTTTTCCAAGTATATGCTTCTTCACTAGACTGATATGTCTATGTTCCTTTTTTAACTTTTATTAACTCATTGTTCTTATAATCAAGTAAAATTTCCCAATAAAACTTTGTTACTAACACTGCGAAAACATTAACATACGAAAAAAAATAAATAAAACAAAAATTGAAATAGAGAATAAAAATCATTTTGTAATTGATAAAAAGAATATCTAATTTCAATCGCCAGTTCATAAGTGAGTACTGAAATAAAATGAGCCGATGATAGAAATAAAAAATTTTCCACCAAAAAACTTGAAACCGATGCTTTGCAGCGTAATGATGATTTTCAAAATCGAAGCGTAATCCGATCATAGAAGATCTGCTGAAAGTCTACTTGGACTGACGTCGGTATGCAGCAGGGATCGGGAATCGATTCCCAGGAGGCTGGCGATAACTTCGACGCAAGAAGTACGCAGAAACGAAGATCATCGTTTAGACTGACACTGTCTGGTACATGATCGATTTATTAATGACTCCCAAGGGACCTGGGACCCGCGCTGTCGCTGGATTATACAGGAGTTGAACTGGCGGCCAGCGAGTGTGAGTCCCTTATCAAAACATAATTAGGAACTAATTTAGTGCAAAAATCCTCATTATCACACCATGACCGACCGCCGAAGGGTAGCATCAGATTTAAATATATGCAACGGTCAGTTCGCGGTCAGTCGATCATAATAGCTAGAGGAATCAACAGCATCTTAAAAATGGATTTCTTGTCGAATGGGTTTCATCAACTCTATTCGGAGCTTGACAACGATTTCGTCACCTGGGATTGGACTGAAAGTGAGCCTCCTTTGGATAACACAGGAATCGACAGTATATTTTCGAGTGGATTTTATAATCTTAGTGATCCGGAGTTATTTGAAGTTAGCAATATTTGTTCAATATCTGATAATCGAATAACTTTCGACGAACACCATAGTGATCTTGGTGCAAACTTCGATTATCTTCTAAACAGTGATGAAATAGATAATAGTATTCTCGAGGATTGTATTGGATTACCAGAACTGACGGATTTTTTATCAGAACGAACACCATTCTGCAATGATTCCTGTAATTCTTTCATCAAGGAGAGTTCACACCATTTAGAAACTTATCTTCCAGAAGGCCAACGAGATTTGATCGAAAAACGCGTTCCAATAGAACCAGAAACAGAAAAGTTATTTCCATGCACATTTGAGAACTGCTCGAAGATATATGCGAAATTAGCCCACTTAAAGGCTCACCTGCGTCGACACATGGGCGACAAGCCCTATGTTTGTAACTGGCCCAATTGTACTTGGAAATTTTCAAGATCAGATGAATTAGCTAGACACCGGAGATCGCATTCTGGAATTAAGCCCTATAAGTGTACTTACTGTCCCAAATGCTTCGCGCGATCAGATCACCTTTCGAAGCATTTAAAGGTTCATGAACGGAAAATAGCAGCTGGGAAATTAAAAGGGATTTATACAAATATTCATCACGTAAAACCTGGACGACGACCTAGAAGCTCAAAAAATTTTAGCAATGTTTAATTAAAACTTTTACGTGAAAACTTTTATGTTCATTCTAAATGTGTGAATTGTAGTGAACTGATGAATTCCAAATATAGTGAAGAATTATTTTACATAATTTTGGTTTTATGATTTTGCTGACAACTTTATTAGGAGGAAAATAAATTTTTCTTTACAGAAACACATAAATACACAAACAGATAACAATTCATAAAATTCTAAGGTTTTAAACAATACTTTTGAGTATTACTGGGAATTACGTCAGATAGTTTCAAATTGTTATATTTTGAACTCAAAAGAAAGAGGATTTTCAAAGATCCTGAATGCATATAAAAATAAGTTTAGATTGCTTATTTTTAAAAGGTTTCTAAATTGCATTAGTCATAAATACTATGGCGATACGGCAATAGTGTATTAATTAATATAACCATTGAATATGCTTCATCGCTGCCCGAGAAATTTTGATTTTATCTCTCCGTAAGAAACCAAGTATATTTTCGTGATGAATATAGACGAATTATACGATATTCTTTAGTTCTGATATTCTTTAGTTTTACATCGTCAGTGATAATAATAAAACTAATCAGAAAAGAATGTGGTTGGATCGAATATTAAGTTTTCTTCGTTCTTTTTCTTTCTGAGAAGCTACTTTGAAGCAGCCTAGTGCGTTCAAGCTGCACTAGTCAAAGTACAATTACCATGGATAATACAGTTTATGTTAAATGTTTTTCTAATATCAAAATTTCAAAAATCAAGATTTTTCTAATTTTGAAAAAATCTTGGCACTCCAAAATCCTAAAAACTCCAAAATTCCGACTTGCATTTTCTACAATAGCAAATGCAGTATTTTGAACGAAGTGTTAAAAATTGCTTAGTGCTAAAATATCTAGATACCTTTCATTTACTTATTTGGATTGGACTAAGAGAGTTATTACTATAAAGAAATTTGGAACACAGAACTAAGTTTGAGACCGTTTACAAAGAGTTAGCTTACATCTTCCCCAATATGCCCCCAATTTTATGGTCGCTGATTGGGACACATCCAGAAATAATGAGATATTATTTGCTAACCTTTCACAAAAAATCTTATTTGAGAGTCGGTGTTCGATATACGATATATCGTATTCAAATTTCGTCTTTGGATATGAAATTTTTTTAATAGGAGCTCCTCATTCACACTCTGCTTCCCTCAATCACATTTCTATAGCTTCATTGAGGCAAATGACATTAATGGTCTAGAAAAGCGCCGGCGACGCGTGTAGTCGTCGCTCATTAAAGGTTTTAACGACGAGTTTAATTCGAAAGCAATTGCCAATATAAATTCATGTAGTTTTATCACTTTATTATACGGAACAGGCAGATCTATACGTGGTGCAAGTGCACTT
Source organism: Proctacanthus coquilletti (assembly GCA_001932985.1). Classification (NCBI taxonomy): domain Eukaryota; kingdom Metazoa; phylum Arthropoda; class Insecta; order Diptera; family Asilidae; genus Proctacanthus; species Proctacanthus coquilletti. The sequence goes on from MNCL01000141.1 coordinate 272,940, forward strand.
ACATATTTACAACGTTCATTTTCACGTCATTGCCACGTCTGCGCAACGAGCTGTGAGAATATCCAGATAAGGCGAAATCATCATTTTCCACTATTCAATTTGCGAAAATGAGCTCTGTTTTCTGTAGACAAAATTGATATTTATAACGTCGTAAATCTTCATGAGGCGTGCATCGCTTGGTGTCGTCATCGTTTCACTAAAAGCGTTTTATTGGAATTTCCTGTGCACATTGTACACGTCACACAGGCGTTTGTTTGCTTTTCCTACAGAAATAGTCCAAGAGATCAAACAATTGTTAGAATTTGCATAATTAGATGGGATACAGTATTCAACGATTATATTGTATCGGAATTGAGTTTAGCTCGAGTGCACAGAAGATAAACGAACCTATGATACCATGAAACCTATTTAAAATAACACATCCCTCTTGCTCGTGTCTTCCTGCGCAAAACAAAACTACTTAGCTTAAAAAATTAGCTATCTAGGTATATAGTTTTTTTGCCATACTATCCATGATTAAGTAAATTCTTAAGCACATTCAAAGTGTTTATTAAATTATATTTTTTAATTTTCATTTTAACACAAGAAATAACCAAGGCAATTTGGGGAAAATACGACCCATTGCACTGGGTCCCATAGGGGTCCGATATACTTAGCTTCTGATAGTTTCTGTGCCCTTCCCTTTCTCCCCCTGGTCAAACTGTTTTCGAACTCCTGTTTGCTTTTTTCTACCGTTCGAGCCACAGGATCTCCTCCTATGTCTCACAAGTCCATTCAAACAGGGCTGAGAGGCAATTTTATAGGCTGACAGTATTGTTACTGGATTTGTCCAACTAATCTGCTGTATTTCTACTTTATAATATGAGTAAGTTTACTTGTATTACTAAAGGCAGATATGAAGATTAGCTTTAGGGATAAGGGTAACTGAAAGCACTTAGCTTTGAATATTAGAAATATTCGGGGTAGTCATTTTAATTGGTACTATTGGGTATGTCAAAAATTCTAAGGTTATCTAAAAGCCAATAAAATTTGAATCTAGTTAACCCTTAGCGTCCCTTTTATAAATTTTTTGAGTCTCTATTTGCAATTAAACAATACAAAAGAAAACTCGTATTTTAAGTTCCTTTTATTTAAATTTAAATAAACTTTATTTTAAACAAAAACACGGGATACTGATTGTAAATGTTAAATAAAAAAATTTCTTTTTAAAAAAGAAAATAGCTAGAAATATAAGTTTAAAAATTCTAAACAAAATTGTGGCTTTCTGTTCTTGTTTTTTATTTTGCTATGCTTTTTTACACTATTTAAATAATTTCTCTTTTTAATTCAAGCATTTATAACTGAATGCATTTATAACTGAACATGAGAATTATTTAGACTGACGATTATTTGCTTAAATTAACTATGTGATAATCAATGCAATATTTAAAATTTATTTACCATAAGATCCAAGTATATTTTTTAATATGTTAAAAAGCAGACGTGATTTCAAATAGACATATTTTTTAACCTTTCGATTATTGTGAGCTTTCACGTGCCGATGAAATCAAATTACATGCGGTACACGTTCAAGTTATCAATTGGGGTGTTATGTACAAATTGGAGTATGAATTGGTTATACGTTAAAAGATGCAAATTATCTCAGTAATATTTACGTAAAAAAGAGTCATTAAAACCTTTAGATAACGTATAAGTAGGTATGTGATCTGCATCATTTCAAGTGTGAAATTCCATTACTTTATGCAAAGTAAATCAATCTAAGAATTTTCTGTGCAATAATCGTTGTGAACGGGAAGATGATGGCTTCACATTCGCACAAGTATGGGAGAGAATGTACTTCATATTTGAACGTGCTAAATAATGTTCCTTGAGAAATTCCCTCGAACTACATACTACATCTTTACAGCCTAGGCAAAATCCTGAATAAATTTGATTATCAGGATATGAAATCAAGAAAATATAAAAACAACATCAAGGAGAATGCGGAAATTATATTTGCCGAAGCATTTCCTGCCAGTTGGAAAGTAATGAAATTTTTGGAAATTGGCTATTTTTTTATCAAATTAATATTATATAAGAAGGATTCTGTATTAGACAGTCTATAGATCACGTGAGCTTTTTTTAAAGCGATTGAAGCATATTTCACTGCTTTTAAAAAGATTTTGCGCCCCTTTAATATGTAAAAATAGAGAACTCTTTTATTACTCCTAAGATCTATAACAAAAGTGGTCTCAATCGTCAACATTTGATGCAAACATTTCGAAATGAATTTCATGTAATAAAAAGCTGATGAACCTTACATGAAATTCCACGTGGCATGGTAGATAAATATTTTTTATTTTCAATTCCCTTCTGACTCCTATTAGATAATTAAATTATATAAATATTAAAATGCGATTTTCTCTTTTGGATAAGATCGATACGTGATTTCTGTTTGTTTACAAACTCAACATTCCAGATTCGCAAGATTTCCGGTTATGTTTTCGTAAGGAAATCAATTCCAACTGAGATCACTTTTTAAAGTGCGTGAAAGCTCATACCTTTTAAAGTAAAATTTGACGTTGCAATAAGGAAGTAGAGTGCTGATTATTTTCGTGGCACAGTCTTCTTTTAAATGTTGTTATGTATTTGTTTAAATAACGTATCTTTACTTTTTGTAATGAGAGTATCAAATATTCAAAAAAGTTTTTTTCTAATTGACATAAAAAATAAAATAGTACTTAAAATATTAATTTTAAAACAAATTACACAAAGTTTGGTAAAGGAAATGAAAGGGAACGTAAGGTTAAGAACTTTTTTACAAAAAGTAATATTTCTGCTTCTGTGCACGTTCGTGGAATTGAGAAAAATCTTCAAAACGTGCTTTTTATTTTATTATATTTATCCATTAAAATCCCTTACCTGACTTCTTTCATATATTTACTAATTTCTATTGCTTATATTATGAATTAAGAACATATTACTTACAATGGAAGTGCACAAATCTCCTCGCCGTAGATAGCAATTTAATCTTGACCAGTATTCCACCTTCCTGAAGCCGTCAAAATTTCAAATTTCCATTTTTTATAAAATATATTACGAATTTCAGACTATTCTTCATTTGTTAAAACTTCAAACTTAAACTCAGTGAAATGATAGGTACATTGTTGTATCCGTATTTTGTAGTCTCAGCACCGGAGCCCAACTTTAACTTCCGGTATACTATTTTGTAATAAAATCCATCGAAAACTTTTAAGTAATCTCAACCAAAATTTATGTTCATATAAAATACCTCGACTGCACAGAAGTAGGTCCATAGGGACCGTGTTCCCGACATACATGAATGGCATTTTTCGATTTTTTGTAGATACCCGCTAAGAGAAACATGCGTTAAGAATAAATGATAAAATGTTTATATATTGGTTCTGGTGATGGTAATATAATTTGGCATCGCTTAAGCTATCGGGGAACATCACCTGCATACGTGGACACCTTTTAGCATATTTTTAATTTTCAAAGTCAATCAATTCCAAAACGTTTTTTTTTTCTTTTCGTAGAGAAAACTCAATCAACTTCATTAAGTATTCATCAAGAAATCTGACGTCCAAATCACGTGAAATAACTAAGTCAACTGAACAATTTTTAATAGGAATAATTAAACCGTCGGATCCGTTAAATTGAGTGCAAATCAATGGAAAACTTCACGCCAACTCCTTTTTTCCCGCCTGATTTTTCGTCCTGTTTTGATTTTCTCACTAAGGTGAGATAATAGGAAAGTGTTCGCCAAAAGCGTGGGCTCTATAGTGATTCTGCCGAAGGACGCATGCTCCAGAAATATTCATAAAAGCGAATGTACTGATTGCTTCCTTCTGAGTTTCACTTCACATTTGATGCCTGTTGCATCTAACCGGCCGCATACGCGTACATATATATAAATATAAAAAAAAACTATTCAGTTTTGGCGGCAATTTTCGGAAGAATTGCCGGTTAAGCGCAGAACGCAGAATTCATACCTACCGTCTTTGACTTTGAATAGTCGTGTTAAACGTGTTTGAGTTCGGTGTCGCAGTGGAACGATTTGTTGTTAAACCGAAAAGCTGATTTTTTTTTAACTAGTACGCATTTTTTGGTTAATTTATTTGGTACGTTTGCGAGAATTCTAAAGGGGTAATATGTTAAATTAATTTGATACCCTCTTATGCGCTCTTGTGAATTTCATAGTTGAAATAAATTCTAAGTGCATTTTAAACACTATAGAGAGCATTTCGTAAATTAGGTGTAACAAAATCATTAATTTAAATTGAATAATTAGAACATTTAATTTGTTAGTTAATTCAAAAAGCAAAATGTTTAATTAATAATAAAATACACAATAACAATATTTTTCATTCGTATGAATAAATTGAGTGCAATCGCAGCTTTCGCAACTATGGATAATATCACAATATTATTAAGATTTAATATCGATTGAAAAAGAAATAAATTTCTACGCATTATCGGATATTTTTCAACATACGTTTAAAAATCGGTTTGCAGTTGAACTTCAATTCAATGTACAGACAAAATGGAATTAATTATGTAATTGAATGATTTGCACCTCGCAAATAATAAATAATTCATAGTTTTACTTTATCTTGAGTAATTTGGAGTATTTCATGAAATTCACTTAACTTTTGAACTTGTTTGTTAATATTAAACCACAAATACAAAAACTAATCTCAGATAAAATAGCTTTTATTTAGATTTACCAAGATTTAAAAAAATCAAGATGTTTCTGAAAAAAGTTTTTGTTACTTCTAATTTTAACATATCATATTTGTTAAAAGAGTTTTATATATCGCGAGTTTAAGTGAAAAATATGGAATTATTGTAGTGCAACTTAGAGAGGTTGATCCTGAAAACAAATTTTTTCAGAATATTAAAAGAAATATGCAGTAGATTTTTCTTGTTTATTGTTTTAATTCAGAAAAACTCTAAGACTAAAATTAGTTTTTTATTAGGTTTAATAATTTATACTTTCTTATTTTTATCACAAGAAAAAAGAAAAATATGGAAGAATAATTTTTACAAACTCAGACAGTTATCCTGACAAGAAAAAATTAAGTGTCCTTTAAGATACTGAAGCTCAAGAAATAAAACAAGTATTAAATTTATTTTAGACTTTAATATAAAAAAAATGGTAATCTTTGAGTGTTTTTACATTTTTCCACTGTCTTAAACATTTAGAAATCACCCAAAAATATATAAAAATTAAAATTTCCTTCCACAACAAATTTAATTTGTGTTAAGATTTCAGAGCTGTAATTTAGAGAATAATTAAATAAATTCATATTTCACAGAAATATGAAAGCCACCGTGTGGCTCTGGCCCTTCGTCACCACACTTCTCTGTTCCAGCCAGTTTCTATGCGCAGCCCAAAGAGACTTCCACGACTATGCGGATTCAAGTATGATGCAGGTGAGTCCATGTGAAAATTCACTACACTACTATACTTTTTTTTCCATTATGAGCAACGTTAGAATTTGTGATTTTCGTATAATATTATAATGTGCAAGTTTTGACATCTTAGTGAAAAATTAATTAAAAAAATAAAATTTTTAATTTAGATAAGTTTATTAAACCTTATATTGACATCATTTTCAACTTCATTTGAAACTGAGAGCAAGTAACATGTGCAATTTCCAGTAATAATTACTTATTACGATATATTTATAATATAATAGTAAAGCAGATATCTCGAGCTATAGCACATGTAATTGTTAATGACACACTTTATTTATTTTCAATGCAAAAAGTTTGAACAATTAAGCAATTTTTCTTTAGTCATTTGTTTGTAAATACACGTGCACTGTCTATCATTTTATAAAAGAGAAATGTTAATTTAATAATCAAACAAATCTTTTGCTTTATAAATTAACTTTTAATAATCGAATAAATAATATGTAATCAAAAAATATCGACTATTGTATTAAAATTTTAAAAGAACAGTCTTTCTTTTGCTATTATAACGATAAAATTTTTTATGGACACCTTGTGAACCTATTTATTAATTTTTGGATTCCTCTTTACGTACTCCTTCCCTGAAAGAATGATAGCAGATATCCTTAAATCGTTTTAATATCCAACGGGATTTATTTGTAATCAAAATGGCGAAGACCTCAAGATCACAAATGGAATGATTAATGAACGCTGAATTTAAGCAATTGTGTTGTCTAAAGAATTTGAAATTTAAAAAGAAAAAATACAAAAATAAAGTTTCCATTTCCTTTCGGAAGATGAAAAGAACGGAAGATTTAATTCCAATGGTCTTGTTAAGCCACGACCACATAATTTAATGTCTATTATAGAATATAATAGACTTCTTACAGCGTTCAATCCAACGTATACAAATTTATAACATAATAATAAAATACGAGAACTATTTAAAAACAGTAGAAAGAATCCTTAAGATAATTTACATTAAAGAAATATATTTATGTTTTACCAAATTTCTTATAGAAGAGTGAACACCTCACTATTATTAGATCGTATTTTATATTTTTGATGTAAATGTATGCAGCACAGGGAACATACGACATATGAAAAGGGAAGATATACCGCAATTAATTTCTGCTCAACACTTTAGGTGGCAAGATACAAGACAAAGTTATTGATTAATTCGTTGATTGAGTCCCAAATTGAATGCCGTAATAAATTGGATGGGAGTCCTCTTTGAGATGAGAAGCCTGGATGAGATTTTTACGCATTATATGACCATGTTTGCGATTCTTATGAAATTTTTATGGTATTATAAGAAATGATCTCAAGAGATAAGTTTATCGAGTTGGGAGTAATAATTCTGAAATAGATTTTCGCCATGGTTAGACAATGATGATTTAAAAAAAAACACAAATTTTCTGATGGCAACAAATTTCAAACAACTTTATTAATATTTTACAGAATTGTTTGTGTAAATGGTTTAGTAATAATTTTTCCTTTTAATTTAAATTATTAGATATTTTAAAGATAACGTAGAAATTTTAACTTCAAAATAGATGCACTTTTATTTATTGAATGAAAATTGTTATTGAGTGATATAAAATTTTATTGTTTTGAAACACAATCGGAATGTAATTGTATATAAAATATAATTGTATTATTATAAAACCCTGGCTATGTAATATTTACAATCATCACAATCATTTTTGACAAAAGTTTTATTTCTATAACTACGAAAAATGGGAAGGTTTTAAAAGCCTTTTTTAAAACATTTGTAAAACTGATAGGGTAATGCTTCACTATAGAATTTAAAAATATTTAAAAAAAATAGCTATTGCTTTAGGGAAGGAGAAAATCGATTTGATCCCAGATATTTAAAATTTTAAAGAGATAATGCTAATTGAAATATCTTATATAAGGGTTCGCGCAGTGAATTCAGTTATTACGGACTTTTTGAGTTTATCTCATATTGGGGCCTATCATGAAACCCGTCGGCGGGAATGCGAATGCGAATTTGCATCTCGTGGTTACCGAATCCATTGGCAAAGAAACAATTTTGTGAATTCAGCAGTTGGTGAATATCGAAAACTCTCTGAGTAAAAAGATTACGATTAAGTAAATCGCAATCTTTTCACTTAGACAATTTTCAATGTTACCCATTGCCGAAAATGGCACAAACTCACAAAAATATTTTGTGCGACGGATTCGGCAACCGCGATATGCAAATCCGTACTGAATGCCTGTATCTTCTTTAATTAGGCGATGCGTCTTTAAATGTTAACATTTCTAGGAATATTCAGTTATTATTATACCACAACATGTTCTGACCCTATGTTGATTACAAGGTACAACAATTAAAATTTCTCGGTATTTCGGTACACACCTAATTTCAATCGGATAAGAGGACGTTTTATTGCTATTAGTATACAATTTGTACGTCCTGTATCTTACATTCACATTTTACATTCACATTTGCATTTACATTATAAGTTTCCGAAGATTATGGTCTTTTTGAGCTAGAAATTTTTCTAGTATAGAGTCGGTTAATAAAGTCGGTATTTTATAATTGCTATTTTTTTACAAGTCATATATATTATTGACTAATTAACAAAATCAAAAGATTTTTCTTTGGAAAAAAATTATATTTGCTTGAGTAAAATGTCTCATAATGATAATAATCTTCTCCATCAGATTAAGTGAAATAGAAGTAAATAATACTAGACATAAATAAAATTGTAGAAGACTGCTAAGTGCTGCACGGATCCATTTTTCTCGTTCTGGTAATGTGGAAGGAAGTGGCAAAAAAGCTTAGCAAATATAAACAAAATACAGTCACAAACAGCGAGGTGAACAATCAATCTCTATAGAACAGGGAACCTGAAGGAAAAGCAGATGTACTTGATATCTCATGACGTATCAAAAATACTTAAAGCGTTTTCTGCGCGTCTTCGGGAGATTTCTCGAATATTTTGCACAGAATATTTGCTACAAAATTGCTTAAAATTTGAATTATATGTCAGTTTTATTAAGCGCACTAAATAGAAACGAATTCCTCTTTTCGTTTGCAGAATGGACCCTACCTTTCGAAACGCGCCAGGCCATCTCTGTCAATTGTAAATCCACTTGATGTTCTGAGGGATCGATTGCTACTTGAAATCGTCCGAAGACAAATGAAAGAAAACAACAGGCAGGTAAGACTTATCATTTTCAATTTAGTTTTATGTTGCATTTATGTGTTATGTCCAAAAGTGTGAAACACTAAACTTCAATTGGGTGTGACCTTTTCGGATCGTATGTACCAAAAGTAACCTATTTAAGATATTAAGTTCTATTCTAGATTCCAATTGAAGAAAATTTCTTTCCCTAACGAAACTTTCGGGGAGATGATTTTATTTTTTAAAATTTCATCTTATGATTAGTACTTAGCTTCATAAAATTTATATGAGTTTTGTCCGGTGATTTGGCTTGAATTGAAAACCTTCTCATAAATCGCAATGATTTTAAACCGTTTTTACGTAAGTGCGAAGAAACTCAGGGTACTATTAGGTAAATTGTTGGGAAGCAATCTTTCTAAAAGAGGGCAATTTTATCTCTGAGTACTTTTAAAAAGTAAATATGTCTGTTCCGTCCGTTAGTAAATTAGCAAAATATACGAATTGATATTTTATGATAATCTCAAATAATTTGAACAAACTGCAAGAATATGAATATAAAAATTTAGAAGATTTTAAAATTTGAAAGAAATTCTTTTGCAATTAAAATTAAGAAAACAAATAGAACTTTAAACAGCAACAAACTCATGATAAGCTTCAATAGATTTTTTTGTGATAAAAGGAAAGTGGAAATGTCGAAAACTTTCAAATTCAAAAGGATTAAATTTCTTTGTTTAAAGTTAAGGTAGAAAATAATTTTAAATTTGCTTTTATATTTCCAGATTTACGATTGTTTTAAATTAATTGACCCTTTTTGCATTTTATTGAACAAATTTAGTATTGATATGTTTCATTAAATTTTCAAGTTAACACCCATTGAATTAAGGTTCAGAATTTAGAAACAGTAAAATTCAATTCAATGATTACAATAAAAGCATAATACGGCCACGGAGTCGATAGTTGCAATAGTTTAAAGATTTTCATCTTTTAATTCTAAGGTGGTTATTCAAATCTCAGCCACAACATAGAAATTGTGCCATGTCAAAAGTTTAAAAGACTAAACGATTTACGGATAAAACTCCATTTTCTTTTATCGCTTATATATTGCCTTTAAAAGATCGCGCTGTTGAAAAGCAGTACTTGAGTAGTACTTATAAATGTAATTGACCAAACAAAAGTTCTTCAATTAGAACAAGTCCACTTTGCAGCTCTCTGGTGGTTTAAGACTCGCATACCACAGGAAACAACTTACTGAAAATAATTTGCCTATTTCTAACTCTTTACCTTCCGATGTTTCTTGGGAAAGTTTTTATGGATAAAGTTTATTTTTACGAGTTCGAATGAACCAGCTGAATGCGGTGGTTTTCATACCATGAATCGGCAATAACTGACAAAGGCAGGGTTGAGGGTTGTATTTACGACATCTTTAGAACCCATATGACTTTCGAATACTGTGCAAATGATGATTTCCATATTTGATGAAACCTTTAGACTTTATCCCACTACTCTCTATAAGCGGCAGTCACCATAGATGCGTATATTTTCCAAACGGCATAGTTACACCTTAGCATATTTCAAAGACATTTCAACCTAGACTCCTTAAGTCTTTATTTTCGCAAAATAGACCCAAATGAGAACCAGGTACAATAACCTTTTCGATACAGAACCTTTATTTACGCTGGATGATGGAAACATTCATTTCACATTTTTCTTTTTATGATTTGATCTCTTTTTTTTACACATTCCAATGTATAGGTTTATTATTACTTTCACTTTTCATTTTCTCGCGAAAACCTCATCACAAAGGGACTTAGATTAAACATAAAACGGAAAGCCGGAGGCTTGAATGACATTCATTTTATCATCTGAACATGTCGCTTAATTTGACTACAATCTACTCATGAAATAGATGCGCAGAAATTTGTGTACGGGTACAATTCAAAATATGGGATGACTGGGAATCAGTGTCTCTTTCACAGCGTTTTATTTACCCAAATTCTTGCTGTAAATTATTTTATAGAGTGTGACATCTAAGTCACGATTACTTTTATACTTTCCCATTTCAGATCGAAATAAACCGACAGATTCTTAACAGTATTGGAAAGAGGAGTATCCCCGATCGTCCCGCACACATTGATTTAAACGACGAAGGTGATGATAATGATAGCAACAAAAACAAGGATATAAATGACAATGACGACAATTTCAAAATAAGTTACACCTACAGTCTGCATAGGAACGATATCACGGAAAAATAATTCTAATGTTATTAACAATGACAGGTTTTTTTCATTGTTTTCGTTTTCTGCCTTTAATATTCCAATTTTGAAAATTTATTGCCAAAACAAAAAAATGTAAAGTAAAATAAAGAGTCACATGAAAACTTGTCTTTTCAAGCAAGTGCTTTGTATAATAAATTATTTTTTTTTGTTTTTTACCGCAAAAAGTTCATTTTGTAGTTAATGCTTATTTAGAGTATGAAGATATAGTGAATGCAAACTATACACAACTCAAAAACAAACTTTAATGCTATAAATTAGACGTAACCAGATTAGGGTTATGGTGTAAAAAGGTAATTTCCTACTTCCGTATTTATAGGAAAAATGTAGATTAATTTTGTTTTCCTATATTTTATTTTTATAACTGTTACTTTGTCAATATTCCTTCCTTGACACTGTTAGCGCACAATGCTATCAGATTATATATTAGTATTTAAAAACTGTATTTTTATCACATATATTGCAGAAAATATAAAAATTTAAAGAAAAATAAATGTTGTTAACTCATGTATATAAAGATTACTTTATTAAGCAATATCAAATATATTACTAAAACCTGACGAAGATGTTGGTATTTTCTCAACGTTCTATCTGCAAGGGTTTCTTACCCATCCCAAATTTATCTGAAGATTAAATATGCTAGCAACATGAAATTGATTTATCTTTTCTGTATTTAAAGTAATAGGCCAACAGTTTTACATTTTTCCAAGACTTTAAATCTACGCAGTGATGGTATATTTGGGTTACATTTCATCTAGTTATAGCGATTTAAGTAAATACGACGATGTGAGTTACTTCCTTTCTTCAATATCTTCCTAATTATTAATAAATGTTACCATCTACAATTGATATAGTTGAACCTTCCTGGACAAAGAAGATATCGTTAGACTGGTCTTACTTAGAGTGGCTAGAAACTACTGGAGGGAGTGTTTAATTGAAAGTGTAAAATTAAAATTTCAAGGAAAAATGAAGAATTACATTTTCTTTGATACATAATCTGTATCTGACTAATACTTGCGATTTTTAAGCTAAGCAAAGGTGTATTTAATAGGTGTAATAATACCTGAACAGGGTAGCTGCAGAATAGTGTGTTTTGAGACTTTTTTACTGTTTTAATCTCTAATATTTTAAAGTTATAAGGCTTTATACGTGGTACTACATACATAACTTCACCATTATGCTGATTTATTTGATATCACAAAGAAGTGCAACTCCACGTAGAGTCCAATGACGAGGACTAATATCAGATTCGAAGTCTATAGAGCCAATATACTTTGCGTCCGTCCTTTGGGGTTTTCTGTACATGGGACACTCATAGAGTTTTGGATCCTTGCCAGCAGTTGTGTTGATTGCGTATATGTAAATCACTGGCATTTGTTCGTACAACACTTTTGGTTTTGATTCCAAAAGTTTACCACTACGCCTGTCCAAAGATGCACCTAATTGGGAAACAGAAAAGATACAATTAAAGCGTTGTTTTTAAGTATATTCAAAATGGAAATTTAACTATATCTCGAATTTACAGTATTCAAAATGTCTGCGAAATATTTAACTTGTTTATTATAATGTGATGTAATTTGTCTCTAATATTAATTTCTTGTATTCATATCTAAAAAGGAAAATTATTATTACAAAAGTGTGATGTGTCTCTTTAAGTCCAAAGCTGAGTACAGACAAAATAAATCATTCAAACCAAATCGGGTTAATTCGGGACGGATTGGGTCCAACGTGTACCGGGTTTGTAAAGATGAAGCAAATAAGTAAATTTTGTGTGGATTAAGGTAACAAAGTCTTGACTCTGCATGATATTGAAAATAATTTCCCGTGTCACATTTTATCATTGTTCGTAAAGTGCTATTACGTCTATTGAACATGCTTTAGGCAGGTTAACAGAACTCGAATTCTTCGAAAATGTTCAGTAGGCCAGGGCATGTATAAGTACAATTTATTTCAATATTAGCTTTTTATTTTTATGCGCATTTTACGTCAAATGCGTTTGAGGCCGCGTTTCGGAGTATATCAAATAATTATAATTTGTAGGTATAAAATTTTATATACACGTGGCGTTAAGTCAACCAAGCAGAACTGTTTTACGATTCTTGTGTGGGATTTCAACGAACTAAAAACAATTTTTCTAATGAATTCTTTTGATGACGCTAAAAATTACGTATATTGTAGGATGATCAAAATATTTTTTAATTCAAGTTTCTATTTACTGACTTGATATATAAATAGAAATTTTATTCTTATCTCTTCGAAAATAAATGTGTAACGAACGCTTTTAAACATGTGTCATTATGTTGAATTAATAGATTGATTTTTTACGACTTTTTTAAAATTCATGCGAGCGTTTCGGTTTACTTTTAAACAGACAAAAATTCACTTAGAAATATTAAATTTCACATTTATTTAGAAAATCATACGACCTTAAAACAGGTCTAAAAAACAAGTGTTCTACAAATATGAGTAATCAATACATTTTAAACTGCATATACGAGTATAAAGATTTTAGAATAATTCTTTGCTCTTAATTAATTAAATACAGTGATATTTACTTGCTAATTTTGGGTTAAAATTTAAGGACGAAACCGCTTAATCCGTTTAATACTCTTTACTGAAATATCCATTTGAATTAATTATATAAAAAATACTTAAATTATTTGCTCCATTAATTAGAACGTAGACGCGACTACTTCATTCGTATTAAGATTTTCATAAATAGAAAGCTCAAGTTAAATATATTTATCAATTTTCACAGAATTGCTACTTAAATCCCATAAGAAATATGCTAGTTCGATATCATATGAATGTTTTATGTTTGGATAGGCGGCGCATTAACTGTATTACGCTTATTTTATCACATCTGATCCGTTTGAATGGCCACAAAACTCCTTAGCAATCAAATAAGAAGGTATAGTAGCACATACTAAACACTTCATATTGCGATCTTAAGTATCGTGCCATCTGAACCCTATAAATATACATTTCCTAAATATTGACTGAACCTTGTATCGCATCTTCCACACCACGTGTCCATATAAAATAAGATTAATCAAAATTGTAGGTCCATAATGCTTAATAAGCACAAGAGGTGGTGTGACTACTTCAATTAGTCCCTGAACGCCATTTCTAAAGGAGCTTTTGGCCCAAGTTAAATTATTTCAAGTGAATAGATTCGGAAAAGAATTCACAGTAAAAGAATCATTTCTGTAATAAAATTTTCCCTGGTTCACTAGGTGAGAAGTAAGAGACACGAGCTTCTTATGACAACACCGGCACCATAGCCGCCACAAACCGAGCAGCTAAAACATCTACATTTTTTTGGGTTGTTTTCACAAACGATGCTGTTGAGTTCGAGTTACCTGAGTTTGTAGCACTTACCTTCTAAAAAGAGCCCGTGCACGTAGACACCTTCCGTGGGCTGCTCGGTTATGTCTTCTTTGTTATAACGAGTTATCTGATTCTGAAGCACGACTGAGTCCAGAGCCCATCCCTTGTGCGCTCTGGTTACTTCCTGCAAAGGGGCAAACAAGATGTTAGCATTAGTAGACTTGAGGTATATTTAGTGTTGTTCTCAATTTTTTTTCTACGTTTCGATTTATTCTTATATAACAAGGCGAATTGAATGTATCTGATAAAGAGATGCTTTAAAAGGGTTTTCTTAGTGCATTTTCTTAGGTGTTTAACTACTAACGATTATGATGAATTGGAAATAATTTCATATGTGTGTTAGTAACAGGAGATATACTTAATTAAACTTTAATAATGAAAAGGTAATAAATACTTTCCCAGATATCCTTTGAATTATTCCAGGAAAAGAAGAATTCTTTGCCATTACATAATTGTACACAATGTCTCGAAGCATCCATTGTGCTTAAAGTTTTGTGGTAAATAAGATAAACTCGCCCCCCACGCATAACTTCATTGGTTCTTCATTAACCCTAGATGCATAACCTGAGTCAAATCCACTCACATGTGGGATAAGTATAGCCCTTATTTTCTTCCTAAAGATTATAATTTTCGATAATTCTTATGGAAAATCGAAAAAAATACGATAAAATAGTTTTGTTACTTCATTGTTAATATAAATAGATAAAATACACACAAAAATAAAATCAAAATATTCACAAACACTGTTATAATCAGTTGAGTCATATTGGCCTCAGATTAGTGGTATGAAATATGATTATGCATCTAGGATTAAAAAATATAGTTAAGGTAGAATTAACATTTGTAGCTCACGAGGTCGTCTATAAAGTGATTCTTTAAATATTTGTCAAGAATAAAATATTTACCCATATTTAATAACTCTGTGTTTGTTTTAGGAGAGAATAATTTAATAAAGTTAATAAAGCTCGTGTTACGTAAAGAGTGCTATTTGCCACCTTTTTTTCTCATAAAGATTTTCGTATTTGTATTAATTTCAAAGGTTTTGTGGACTTGTGAATTCTAGAGACAATATAAGATATTGTATTACAATTAGAAAGGTGAACGAAATAAAATTCCACGTTGTACCTTGGAAATCAAATTAAAAATCGATCACAAGATTTAAAACAAACAGCCTGTAACAATTCTGGTCCATGCTGACGCGATGAGTGAGAAAATATGCCTATTGGTACACAAAATTACTTACAAAGCCACAATAAAACTGTCATTGGCACATTTTTGGTACCTTCTCGGAAGTTATAGGATAGGAAGAAGTTACGAAAGCTAATAAAATCTCCTTCAATGTAGATTTTGTTCTTTTACTGAATTTTCATTTTTTAAGTTTAATATTGGGTCATTCATCCCCAGTGGGTTTGTCAACAAAACGATAACCTCTTAAAACATTTACATAAAAATTTAAGTATATGACGCAAAAACTTTAGAGCGGAAAAATGTTTCTCCAATTTGTTGAATGATAATATATTCTGAAATTTAAAAATATGGCCAATCTGAAAAAGACACAATGCCAACGGACAAGTATTAAATCAGGAAATCAATCATTCTGTAGGTAAGCAGCACATTAGAGGCAAAACATTTGCGGTAGCATCCTCAATACGTTACGTGAAATGGATTTTGAAATCTAAAGTGGCTTAAGACTTGGAATTTATATCTGCCACAGAACAACCCTTAACTGTAATTGATTGAAACGTGAAGGTAAAATGTGAATCCCACTCACTCGGGAGCACGCTTCTAAAGTAAGAACCGTTAAAGTAAGAAATTGAAAAAATAAAATAAAATAATGGAAAAATAAAGTGAACTAAATCAATACGTACCTGTCTCATTGCAGTGAGGAACCCTTGGGGATTGAAAAAACCTGTCATCCAGAAGACCTAATCAAAGAAACGAGAAGACAAAATGAATTGAACCAACAGCAAATCGACTAGTAGGTGGCTGCGAGAGGGGTACAACGAAAAAGCTTAAACCGTGAAATCAGCGGATTCGTTCTTAAAGTCACGTCCCAATTAGGCCTGAGCCCAAATGGAGTGACTTTGTTTATGAAAAGTCATAGTGAATCACATTCTATTGCTAATTGCCGAGAACGTAATTAAATACGAGGTAAATTAACTCTTTTAGAACTTACCTTAGGTCTGTCTGTGTAGCACCACGTCCTGAATTGGGTGTTCCTTTCTAGAAGCTCCGTGTACCAGAAACCCAAAGTGCTAGATTCCCAGGATATCTATGGTTTTACAATTAACATTTCAACATTATTGAAGCACTCTTTGGAGTAAATTTGATTAAATGGTTAGTAAACAGATCTCTCCGTTTTTCTTCACTTGTTTCGGTATCGATTTGTCTTGTTAATAAAACTGACTGACATTTCAAATGTAAATAAATAAATTGGATTTAATTACGTTAACCGACAAGTGATATATGATTTCAATAGAGTGTTTCGCTTTCATTTGTCGATATTATATTTAACTTTAATCTATACTTTTGTTCACAAATGTATAATTAATGCAAAATATACACCGAAGTCATTTATTATTTGCATCTATGAGTAAAAACAGATTTAAAAATATATGGTGTCTATAAAATGAATAAAATAGATATCATAATGTGAGCGAAATGAATTTTACTTCTGGTATAGAATGATTTTATTTCATAATTGCTATCGATGACCTGAAAACTAAAAATAGCAAATTAGCCAGTTAAAATATTGTCTTATTGCGAATACTTTTCTTGGAACTTCACTTGCTAGAAACTTTGAGAAAATGAATAGCCCTAGAATAGAAGTGAAGGTTCAAATTGGCATACATTCTGAAAGTTTTAACTTGAAATATTTGCTCCATTAAATATTCCATGAATCGCTAACCTAAATTTGTGTTAAAAGGAAATTAAACTGTTTTATCAATTTTCATTGAATTAAAATCCTTTGGATTTCGCTTTTTTTTTTCATTTGCCTTCTTTGTGCCAAAACCTTCTCGTAAGAAAAAGGCAAATACGAAATTAGTACTTTGCCAAAAGCGAATACGAATATGAGTTTTTGGTTGAAGGGTCATTGTCTTGGAACACATCAAAAATAATAACGACTGATCACTTTGAATAAATTTAGCTGGAGGTGTTGTAGGCTTTGATGTCTCATAGCGATGAGCCCAGGCTTTCCTTAATTGCAAATAAAAAAGCCCTCTAAGGAAGAATTGGCCTATTCCCCTGAGAAAACCCGGAAAACCTCCATAGAAGTCAAATTTATTGCGAGCAAACTTTCTTAATCAAAAAATCAAATTCTATTTACCTTCATCCAATTCTCAGGGATCCTGGCATCGTACATAGCATCTAAAGATTCACGAAGTGCTTGACTCATAACAATTGTACCATCGATTGCCAATTTCAAATTGCATAGGGAGGAATAAACGACTTTAATCACACGTTGCATTCGGTCAATTTCTTGCCTAGAATAGACAGAAGAAAACAAAAAGGCAATCATTGCACTCTTTTATTTTTCAGTCGTCCTTCTCAGGCACATTAGAAAAAGTTAAAATATTTCTGAAGTGCAGACTAAACCTTACCTGAGGAAGATGTTCATCGGAAGAAGCGGCCCCATGCGAAGCAGATTTTCTTTGACTTCATATGCATTATAACTTGACGGCAATTTTCTCAGCATGTCCTCAGCTAATTGGTACACTATACTTTCACGTGTCTCACCACCTGTGTTGCCACCCTCTTTGGGTTGTACACTCAGGATGGTATCAAGTATGCCTTTAAAGAAAGTAAAATCTATAAAACCTTAGCATACTTTAAGATTGATGTGAAAAATTCAATTCTGTTTATATAGACAGTGTGCTGTCTCTCCATAAAATTGAGACGTATTTCAAAATTATATTTCATTTCGCTTATTTAGATTTCATACGAATTTGTGACTCAATTGACGTTGAAATTGTTTGAGTAATATACAAGATATCAAGATAAGAAACTCGAGCAGTTGTGAAATTTAATAAAACCGGTCAAGTGGGAGTCGGACTCGCATGAGAGGTGATCCATGGGTTTACAACAGCCAGTAAGGGTAAGAATTCGAAATATTTGTTTCTTATTTGGAACAGTACATTTCAATATTTCAAAATAGAAAACATAGTTATTATATTATAGCATTAACTTTTTCTATGTTACCTTCCTCTTAAATTTTTTTCACTATTTGTTCAATTTTAAAGATGAAGAATTTTAAGAATTTTAAGATAGCTAACATAACAATCCCACAAAATGAAATATTACCGACATTTATTTTGTTATATTTTTTATGGTTTTTTATTCACAATAATTAGTTTAATAAGTTTATGTTTGTGTAGTCAATAATTCGAATTGAAGATATTGCTGAACAAATCTCGACAGACTAAATACGAAGTTATTAAGTTTTTGTCGTTAGTGGATTTCTTTAAGGTATTTACATAATTGCGTTTATCAAAACAAATTAAAAGTATCATATTTTTCTTTCTTGAAAGATTAACTCGTTAAACTTTCGCCTAGAAATCTTGAATTGATGAAACTAATTAATTACTGTAGTCTCTACCTGGCTATTAAGTTTGCTATGGCGTTTAAAGGTAAAGACCCTAGGATAAATAGAATAACAAACAACTGAACAACGATTTATTAGAATAATAATGAAAGTTCTGTTGAATCGCTTATAGAGTCTGCAGAAATTGGTCCAAAGGTAGCATTATTAAATTAAGTTCAATTAACAAAAGTTCTTCAACGTTAATTCAAGTTTACGGAAGCCAAATAAAAAAAACGCGAATCTTTGCTTAAATTAATTAATACACAACAATCTTTTTCTACTCCCATCGCGAAAATTTTATGACTTTTTGAACAAATTGATGGTAACATGAAAAGCTAAATGACGACACTTTAGAATGCGACACGTAAAACTTTTCACGTTTTTGGAGCATCCGCGAGGTACGCAGATGCTCTTGACTCAGTGTATCCCTGCTGAATTGTAAATGAATTTCAAATTTTAATTTAAAGCGTGAAACAAAACTTTTTAATACCGTGTTACGGGAGAGGAGGGGACGGCGCGGAGGCGGGCCTGAAAATTAGTCTGGTTAGTTAGAAAAGTTTCTTCGCCTGTAATAAATCACTCAACAGCAGAAGGTGTAAATTGAGCGAAAAATTTCCTTAGAAGAAATTGAAATCGTGTCACTTACCCTTCGCCGTGTTAATTTGGTAGGTAATGTCTGCGTTGGAATGCAGTCCAAAGACCTCTGGTGTATCGTTGCTAGGCAAATTATTGATGTAGTCAATATATGCTTGAAGTTGCTTAAAATTAGGTGCTTTGTAACCCTTAAAAAATTCAAACGATGGACTTAGAAGAGCCTCACAGAAATATGTCATAGTGAAGGTTACAAGTAGCCTCTTATCGAAATCGTCAGTCACCCTTCCGCCGTATTGCACTTCACCTAACATGTAACTGACTGTCTGCCAGGATACACCTTTTTTCGGATCCATCTCGTCCAGGTGATTTTGTATGAACTGGACACTGGCTGCATAATCAGCTTGATTGAATTCATGGGCTACATTCCAGCCAAGAGGTCCAAATTTTCGTCTCTCCTGGACAATTGTGTGCAAAAAGGAGACTGTATAGAGTAATTGTGGCCATTGTGTGGCTGTAGTGTAATCCAAAAAGTCTTGGCTGTATGCCTGATACCGGCGACCAAGAAAAATTGTAATTTTTAATCGTTTAATTCAGTTTGATTTAGTTTCGAATACCTGATAACTTCGCTTTAGACTTGCCCGAATACCCTGCGGTGGTTCATTTGTGAATTTGATCGCCATCTGCAGCAAGCCGATAGGAAAATCTGAATGGACTTCTGTTGTTATCCATAATCGGAAGGTTTCCTGCATATTGTCGTTTTCTACCAACAAATTCATAGCCTCAGAGCAGAAAGGAAGGGATAAGTGGACATTTTGTAATAATACCCAGCCTCCGCTATGCATGGAGTCCATTATGAGTTTGTGCGCGTGAACTTCTTGTCCTTGTCCCATTGAAATAGCTTTAAGCGCTGATTAATTAAAAATTAAATAGAAGTTTATGCAAATACTCAGTTTAGGAATGCTTACGAATGCACTTTTGCTTCGCTAGGGCTCCAATTTGATTTGTAGGATCAGAACCGATTGATAGGAGACAGACAAGAGGAGTACTTGGCTCTGACTCAGCCCAGGTTGCTTCTAAATCTAAAATTTGCATTTCACCATACTCAGATCCTAGAGACTCTGAAAAAGAAAACATTTTTTTGAATTAAATTACCTAAATTGAATTATTTATTTCTAGAATATTTTTCACATACCTACAACATATTTTTTGGCTTGTGAAATGGTTCTATCGGGACTCCAGGACCGTATTAGTAAGAGTTTCCTGAAACCGTCCAAAGATGTCTGGTATCCACATGGAATATCGCTCTGCTCTGGCTTTTCCAGCTCGTACCACATTCGCCACTCTTTTTCGTTGCTTTCAATCTAATTATATTACATAAGAATATGCAATTTTAATCTTTATAAAAATAAGTAAAAATAAATTCAATAAAACTTAGGATACTGATTATTTCAATGTTTAAAAAATTTTTCTTTGAGTTTAATTTTATTAATTCTACTTACCACCTGCAGGAGATTTCCGAATGTGGGTAACTTGCTGATTTCAACTAGATTAAGCCAAGTTATGTCTAAAATCCATCGGAATGGTTTCGGTGTTACAGCGTTCAAGTCCAGAGAGGCACCACCTTTAATAAATGCCATGAATTCTTCGTGGGTGATTATTCCTTTGTGGTAGTCGATTTTTATACCCAACATTAGAGTAAAGAGCTGCTTATGGCGCTCGTACAAGCTGCGGCTTGTGAATACCCAAACTTCGTATGTGAGATATTTCAAAATTATGTTGATCCTCTCTTCGGTTATGTTACTCTTTGTGGATTTCGTAATAGAATTATTGAAAATCACCAGAAATTGTTTCAATGAGTTTTGGTACATCACATTAACATTACTCATTTCAACTATGAGGAAGTAAAGTATTGATCCTCGAGCAGCAACAGCTCGGAATTCTTCTCGCGCCTTCATAATTTTCTTTTCTGTTACTTCTGCGACTTTCAATTTTTCGTTAACTTCCTCGGCAGTTGTCTTCGTCACCTGGAGCACTTTTATCAGAGCTTCGTCGTCAACAAGTGAGCCTTCCGAAGAACTAAGCCTGTAGAGAAGATTGGCTTCTAGTTCTTTCATGCTTCTCTGGTTTTGCATTACACTTTCGAAAAGAGCGACCCGTTCAGCTTCAAGGTCTGACTTCTCCATTAAAATTACCCTCCCTAGTAATTGATCTTCTAAACCTCTCATGGTCACTGTAAAGTCTATAATAGACGTCTTAGCGCTTACTTCCGGACTAAAAGCAGGATTTGGTAACTTTGTAGTGATATAAAGCATAAAACCGGGCATAACGTCGCACTCCTTGTCGCCCACTAGAACCTTCTCAATACTACCAGACTTTATGAAATTCTTCTCTAGAACGTTATCAAGAACCGGGTCTAATTCGATTCCAACATCTTCGATTAGAAGAGGACGTCCCAAGGACAAACAATCCTCCAGGTGGGTCCTAAAATATTTGTGGTTCAAAGATGTGATTTGCAAGTCATTCTGCTCCTCTTTCGTTTTAATCCAAATTTTTCCCTGGCTCTGGGGATCTATCAGGAGCGGATAGCTGCTCGCTTTAGTAACAATCAGTGCATTCTGAACGGAGAGCTCATCATTCGGTAGGCCTTGCAAGGTCCATTCGGATATGAGAGATGAGTCTATGAGCATACTAATAATATTCAAATTAAATGTATGAGGGATTTCTTTGAGTTTCAAGATGCCCATCCAGGTTTTGATTAGATTCGCCCGGAACTCCTGATTATAAGGTCCGCAATAAGATAAAAATCCTGTGGCCAGTACAACATCTCCGACCAATTTGCCAAGTTGGATTTTGAACTCTTTGCTTTGATTAGTCCAGCGATGTTTTTCATCGGTCAATCCGTTGATCAGGGCCGTCGCAGCGTTCATCTTGCGTAAGCAAGCGTTGGCTGCGTCTGTAAGACGCTGCTTCTCACTCACCGCTGCGTCGTATTGCTCTTTGACTTTCTGTAGAGCTGCTTCCCGTTCCCGTAGTTGTTCCTCAGCTCCGGCTAGATCTTCCATGGCAACCTATATATGCCAATTAAATTAGGACTAAATAAGATATTCTATTCTTTTGAAATATTTTTTTCAAAAAATAAGACCTACTTTGTAACCTTATGATATAAAGAATTTTAGAGAACAAATTTTCGAATATACATAAATACCTTCAGCCTAGCTTCTTGTAGTGTTAAATTAGCTTTTAGTGGTAAGACCTCTTTGTTGACTCCATGGAAAAAGGCCATTGCTTTTGTCCACGACAAGAGCCCAGCTACGTCACCGCATACTCTTCGGGCAGTATCCATGTCGTAGTCCTCCATTCTGAAGTACGGTTGAAGCAGGTCGATCATTTCATCGTTTATAGTATCCTTTGGGTAATTTTGAAGTTGCAATAAGAAGGTGGTGCTGGCCATCATCTGTCGAGAATAGATTGTTTTCTAGATTTCTTGTGAACGATATTTTAAATGCACACACCTTTAAAGATTCTTGCCACGATGGTTTCGGGCAGGGAGTTTCAGCGTCAGGAATACATGGATGCAGTTTCCGCTTGAAAAGTATTAATACGCAGTCCATAATACGCATAATTAAATGCGGCGGACGACCAAGTTTTCGTACTGTTGCTATATGAGCTGGTTTAATTGTATTGAGCGCTGCTTCGGCTTCTTCCAGAGCCGGCTTTGCGGCCTCCAATTTTACTTCAGCCAGAGCTTTTTCTTTTGCAATACAAGCCACCAGAGCCTCTGCTTTCTCTTTGACGGCCATGACTTGGTTCTTTACAATTTCAGCCTGCATAGCTCGTTCAGTTACCTCAACCAAGACCATTTCAGCTTTCTTTGATGCCTCGGCTAACTCTTGTTCCATCACTGCTAAATCCTTTTTCAATACCTCTACAGATGCTGAGGCTTCCTTTAGTTTTTCTAAACCAGTCTCCATTTTTTCTATTCCATCCCCTAATTCTTTCTGCTTTTGCAGGTAAATATTCTTATATCCCGCAATAAAGTTTAAATAGGATTTGGGCGTCACGTGGGTGGCTCGTCTGAACCTTTGGAAATAATCTATGGACGTTTCGGACACTATGTCCTGAATAGAACCTAAAGCAGTAACTAGTTCTTCTTTCACTTTTTCTGTACATTCAATTTCAAATCCAGTCAGGAAATGTTTTGCCACCGAGATCAAAGCGTCTTTTGGCCATGGCTGGAACCAATTAATAGTACATCCTGACACTAATGCCGGAAATCTTTGGACCCGAGACCTGAACGTTTCACCCACTGGTGAAAAACAAAAAACGACATGTAAATTTGTTACAACACGTTGAAGGAAAAAATCCATAACAATTTCTGGGGTAACCGTCTTTTTTTGATTTTCACGTTTTAAGATAGGTGTAAGTTCACAAACAATTTCTGATTGTTCGTCTCGAGTAAAGAGGTTGGATATGACACCGGAAGATAAAATGTTGTTAAGATATTCTAGAAAGACTTCCTCTTTTATATCCAAATCAGAAAATAGGAATGTGGTGCCCTTTCCCTGTAGACCGCATGATCGATACAAAAGTTTTAAGTCCTCCAAAAAATTTGTTACATTGTAAGACCGTGTCAACGCTATTTGGAATGTCTGAAAGTAATATGAGATTTTTATTATATATTTAACTTATATATCATATTAGTTCGAGTCCATCTATCATTTTTAAACGTGTAATGATGAATATTTTAAAGATATGTTTACTACTCATTTAAATATGAGGCTTACCTTATATCCTGCGATAAACGACGATAGTTTAGTCAAGGATTGTTTGCCTGACCCACCAACACCTACAAGCATGGCATTTCCTTTTGGATGTCTGATAACTCGGGAAATCTTAACCAGATGCAGCATTGCATCTGGAAAGAATACCAAATCCATTCCAGATCCTCTTAGCATTTCATTAAATTGAGCCAAAAACATAGTCAATCGCTCTCTAAGAACTTCATGTGACAGTACTGGTTCATAGACTTTTGGCAGCTCCGCATCTGCGTCTTCTCCTTCTTCACCAGTGGGTTCAGGGGCATCTCTCATAAAATCAACAAAGACAGGATTAGGCACGACCATTTCTATATATTTAGCTCCAAGTTCTTCTTTTACCAAACTCATCAATTCTGATCGGAACCATTCCTTGTCTTCGATAATTGTAAAACGATCTGCGAAAACCCGAGTACACTCATGCTTCCATAGGGACATAATGACCGATTCCGAGGTTATCACCGTTGATAAAGTTCCAATCATTCCTTGCCATATTTTCGAAAGATCACGTAGACTGAAAACGTAGTGGAACTTTGCAGGAGTCGGAAGTAGCTTCTCCCTAGTTCTCTGCCACAAGTGCCTAGTTAAGGGTATAAGTTTTTTAACAAGATTCCTTACTTCTGGTATGAAACCTCTTTTAGCATTATAGTGGCCTTCTCCCATTACTCTAAATATTTTGTCGATGGATTCCTCATCTGGTATATTGCAATTGAAGATGCTAAATTGTCTTTTCAACCGCGAAGGTATATCGTTTCGTCCTCCTCCAGGCAAACCCATTGCGGCAAAAAATTGGACATCAATAATACTCGTAAAATCTCCAGGTTTTTCCAGACTGTAAAACCCTTTCATATCCATAGTTTGTCTAACAATTTCATTTGTGATTTGGTCACCCCATTCGTTAATTTCAGGAAGATTGATATCATCAATAAAGCAAATCATTTTACGCCCACCTGGTGGTCCAAAGGTACTACCCATTCGTTTTTCTACATAGCTTTCAATAGTTTTCTGGAATTGAAACGGACTTGTCGCTGAGGAAAAGTTAAACGATCGTCCCACATAACTTTCCGGATTCATTTTCTTCATAAAATTCTTCATCATAACTGTTTTAGCTGTACCCTGTTCTCCAATAAGCAAAACTGCTCGTTCTTGGTTCGCTATTGTATTAATCAAATAGTCAATCCTTACATTTTCTATGATCGGAATTAAAATACTGAGAAAGTCTGGTGTTGAAAGCTCCGGGTACATATAGGGAGTAACCAGAGTCTTCCAAGGCTGCCATACACCAGTTTGAGATACGTAAAAGTCAAAAATTGTTTCTTCTGGTCCAGTTGATGTTGGATAGTCAAATTGCTGAAATGTTCTCTTTACATATGCATTCATTTTGAGACGATCTCGTGTGTTCAAGAATGCTCCAAACCCCCAAGCTAAACAGAATATGTACAAACGATGTAGATGTTCTGGAGTACACATATCTTCTTTTTCTTCGGGTTTAGTTTCTTCTATTACTTCCTCTAAAACTTTTTTAAAAATATTATGGAATGTTTTAGGAAATCTGTACTCTTATATTCTTACCGTCTACACTGTCCTGACTTGAAATTGCCACTGAGGCCTCTTCTTCCTTCTTAACTGGAATGAGACCTTCCAAAATGAAGGTCATCTGTTGAACTATATTACATTGTAATACACTCATTTGCAATTGTAAATTTTGAGTTCCCCAATTGAAAACACTTAAAAACGATTGTTCAAAAAGATCACTAAAAACAGCCTTTTCTCCAGGAGATCTCCCTTTTAGCCATGCGTGCAGAACTAAAGGTTAAATTTAAAAATTATTATTATTTAAAATCTAAAGAAATCACTTACTTGGTTTCCAGTCTAATCCGGACGAACTCATATACACCATACCATTTCTTGATACAGTAGCTGGTGAAGCATTATCAATATTATGGGGTTCGAAAATAATTTTGCACGTAGGTGCCATTAGAAGACGATCGCCATTGGCCAAAGTCAATGTCTTGTTATCATCAAGTACAGAGTTTAAATTTTCAATCCAAATGCTGTCGACGGGACCATCTAAAACCAACCATATGTATTCATCTTTTTTCATTTTCTGTGTCTTCCTCCAAAGGGCTGAAAATATTCCATCAGTCCAATCATTGGTAGCAACATCTAGACGTCCGAACATCTGGGCAGAAGTAATTGCCTTTGGATTCATTCGCATTTCTCTGAATGATTCAAATTGCAATTTGATTGCTTACTTTATTTTAAGATAGAAACTACCTATGACTGTCCCCAAGCTGTGAAAGAGCCTTCATTAAAGTTTGAATACATGTGGTTTTACCAGCTCCACTTGGACCCAGGGTCATTATTCCATGACGAACAGTTTGGGTTTCATACAGTTGAATAAGTTTCAACACCCATGGAGGATGGTATATAAGATTTGCTTCTTCACATTGCTGGGCAATTGCAGTCTCCAACTCCGAATAGTTTGTCTTTTCTAGGTTCTACAAGTGAATCTTTTGGCTATTAATTCCGAAGATATTAATCGGCTCTTAGTTGTAAATACATTTTGTTTTTTGCTTGTTCGCTTTTTAATTAAAATACGTTACATTGGCTTGCATACAAATAATTAAAGAACAATAAAATCTGTACTAAAGAAAATAATCCACCCCTTCGTAAATTTGAACTGACTCCATTAAAGAACTAGTTACAACTTCATAAACAAGGAATTCCATTTGGATTTTCACTACTTTATCTTGAAAAGGAACTAACTTTGATTACTACGAAGAATGCCTTCAAAGCTTTTAAGAGGACGAAAGAGAGAAACCCTTCAAGGAAGCAAAGAATTTTAAGAAAATTCAATAAGCAAACTATGTTAAGGTGTTTTATTTTTAATAATGGGTATTATGCTTCCTCTTTCTTTATAGCATATTAAAAAAGTAGGTACAAATCGAATAAAAAACAGGAAATACTCAACACATTCATTTCTGGTAGGCTTTTCGTAAAAACTTTTATGATATTATTAAAGAAAAGAACTAAAGAGCCAGTATTAAAATTTTCATATTTATTAAATTGCAGCTGGTTATGTGTAAATGAATAATTTTTATCTTGTATTGAAAATAAATTTCCCTCGGCCCACAATATACTCACCTGATTAGGAAACAAGTCGGACACCAAAGAAATGAAAAGAGGTTCGTCCTCATCAATTAGTTTTGATAAATTCATATCACGAAGGACTCTCATAACAATTGTACTTTCACTATCCTTTGAGTTTCGTCTTTTAGAGGCACCCAGAGTCCTCAGCACAGATAAAATATTCCTCAATCCGAAATCGTAATGCACCTGTTTCGTTAACTGTTCTTCACAAAGTTTGTAGAGGGTGTAGAATTTTCTGGCCAATGTGATATTTTCTAGAAATCCACACGATGCTAACTTCACTCGGATAATTATCTGCCTATCAGGGACCATCATAGCCACTGTACGGAATTGTACTTTTAAGTTTTCAGGTAACTCTTTCCGACCAGCATATCCGGGGTTCTATAAAAGATATTTCATCCCGTGAAAACAAACTAGTTAATTAAAGCCTTTTTTGCAAATATTTGTTGCCCTTAATTAAATTAACGCTGTTTCAAGACTTTTATTTTCGCTTTTTAATTTAAACTCACCATTGTGATAAAAATACCAAATTCTGGGTTCATATCGATGGTATCACCATCCGTAAAAATAAAAGATTTTTTCTTTTCCTTTTTTGCTGTGAGAACAACTGCCACTTGTTGAGCTGCCACAGAAAGTACAGGAAGTTCTATTCTATTGAACTCGTCAAAACATCCCCAGGTACCAGATTGTGCAAGACCTTTATAAATTCTTCCTAATCCTCTGAATTAAAATTGTTTAATCAAATTAAAGTGCAAGCTATATGAAGAAATTTTATGAGCATAGATAGCTACTCACCGATAGTCCATTTGGTCTGAACAATTGAACACTACCACGTATTTCGCCAGAGTTTTACCCATATCCTTTACAGTTTCTGTTTTGCCTGTTCCGGCAGGACCACAAGGACTTCCTCCCATACTTAAGGTCAACGCTTGTGCTAGAGTTATGTAGCATCTATAACGAGAAGAGGATTACGTAAGCCAGTGGAATAAATATAATAAATAAGTAAAACACTTTCTTTTACTGTTAGAGAAACATATTCTATATGTTTCTGAAAAGTTTTTCAATTTCCTAAGGTCTAATAATATCGAACTAAACTTTAATTCAATTTATAGCTCGTAAGCATTTTTTTGTAATTTAACTTTTTCTGGTAAGCAAAAGTAGAATTGAATTCAGTGAATTTTTTTGTTTAGGTTGAAAACTACTTCGGGAAATTCCACATAAAATTGATATTTCCTTTGGAACTCCCTCTGATATTTTTAATTAAATGCTTTTATTTTTAAAATAAAGTCAATTAAATAAATTTAAATGGTAACCTGTCTGTTAAAGGTGTAATGACCAATCTGTCAGTACAGCCAAGATATTCGTTCTGGTAAGTAAATGTTACATCGGTAATGGAAATCCAAGTTTTATCGAGGTCCTCTTTAAAATAGAAACGACATTGTTTTAGCCATTCGAAGTCATTAGGTGACCGAATATTCATGCGACACTGAAACGGCTAGATTAAGGAAAGGTTACATTGTCATCACAAGTTTTACCAGTATATCGAAGATATCCCTCTGATGCACATGAATTGTAATCAGCGTTTCAAATTTTGTTCTTTCGATCTTTGTCAGATCACGTGTTGTTTGGTCAATTAACGTATTTAAAAGATCTAAAAATTTGTTATTTGTTTCAGACATAGCTTTCTTTTCTATCCTCGCTTGCGTCAATGCCATCTCACCATCCCGAGTCCAAATCATTTGGATTCCTAAAAGACCCACCTGAGCGGGCATTTTTTCAAGAAATGACAGTAGTGCAAAATTGCCATCACTCATCATTGTATAAGCTGTACGAATTATAGAATGTAAGGATTGCTGTGCTGTTACTAATAAGGACGTTAACCAAGTCTCGACCGATCCTTCAGCTCTTATGGCTCGATCTAGCTGGATCACTTCACCTTCACTTGATACGATAGCCATCATTTTGTTGTACTCAATATCATGAAATCTAATATATCTTGTATTGTCGAAAATTGATAGTAAATGATTTTGAATGGTGTGAGAGTCTGATGCCTGACCTAAAATTTCTAGAAGAGCAGGATCAGACACAAAGAAAAATCGAGGGAACATCACACGCTTGCGCTCTAAATAACCACTTAGTGATTTTTGGCAAATTTCCAGCTGCTCCTGCAAATGGGGTAAGAGTTGTTTTAGTAAATCATCCCCAACGCAGCAAGCAACAACTCCAGGAGTTTCGTGTGCCCGCTGCATTATCTTCTGCCAAGATTTATCAATTTTTGAGAATCGCTTCGCTTCTTTGGGCAGTTGCTTTGCAATATCGCCTCCAACGAATACTGCCTCGAGATACACCCACATATTTTGGACTAATAACCATCGTTCCAGAATTTCATTTGAATTGGACAGATCATGCAACCATTGTAGAATTTGTTTCCGGAACGGTGGGTTGTATCTGTTAGATACTAGAGACCCAAGAATCATTAAACTGTCCTCAAGTTGTCCAATTGTTTCTGCAGTTGTGTCACCTCTTAACAAGAGCTCGCCACGATTATTAAAGTTCATGAATTGCAATTCGTGCACCGACCATTCGGTGGTCACTTGCTTAAGCTTGGCTTCAATGTCTTTCTCTTTCATCGCAGATATACAAATGTCCTCAATGTCCTCCTTGTACTTTAGAAGTGGTGCCTCAAGAATGTTCTTCAACGAGAAGCCTTCACTGTCCAATTCGAAATTATATTGCGTCACATCCATGATTCTCTGCCAATGCCGCGGTTTCATGGCTTTGTTGGCCATTAATCCCAGGAGTGGGCACATGTCACTGAAGTCATCAACAATTTTCTTTAAAGCAGAGAATGCTGGCCACTCTTTGAGACTATGAACAGAGAGATGAGATATTTTTAGTTGCTTTATACATTTTATTTGAAGAGGTGAAATTTTTTAAACTAAAGATTATAAACGAAGTAAAGCAATTAAATTGTCTAGGCAAATTGTTAATTTTTGCGAGGTTATTATGTTTATTTGAGTTTTTACATTTAAATAATTTCCGATTATTATCTCTTCAGTTTTTTAAGTTTTAACTTAACACTTACGCTTTCGGTAATTTTCTGCATCTATTTTGGAATTCCATAAGTTCATTGTTAATTTGCTCAATATCAACTTCATTCCAAGGTATATCGTAATAGCCACTAACATCATCAATAACATCATTATACAATTTGTATAATTTCTGCAATAAGTTAAGCTCCTTTCTTATCTGACCCAATTCAGGATAGTCAGTCTGAGGTAACCCAAATAATTGTTCTCCACTCTGATAAGTCTGTAGCCTCCTCCAAAGACCTTCAAATCGATTCTGGAAGAGAATCAATCTATCAGATGCTTCTCGAGGCGTTAAACCAGGTTGCATAGGACCAGCATTGTGATATTCATGAACATATTCAATCTTATCTTGCTTGAAGTTTTCAAGATTTGATCTAAGATCATTCTGAAAGCTCGGTTGCATTTCAAGGAGTTTAATTTGAGCTTGCAAAGCTTGGGCTTGTAGCTTTTGGAAGGTATAGCGTAAATTGTCGACTTGATCAAAGTGTTCTCGTTCAACCTGGACATCATACCGAGTAAGTATGTTAAAGGCCTCCTGTAAATTAAGGCATATATATACATATTAACAATAATTAAAACACTATAGAGTTAATTCTTAGTACAGAAACTTGATTTTTGCGCAAGAAATTTAATTTTTACCTCAATAGGATCAATTCGTAACTCCATGTCAACTTCCTGTTCTCGAATTTTGCATAGTGTGTCTATAATCATCCGAACATCGTCCAGGTCACGAATAGGACGATCCAGTTTACGATCCATTTCGTTTATGACTGCGTACACATAATCCATTTCTTTTTTATATTTCTTTTTCATAGCTTGTCCAATTTTGTGATTGCATGCTATAATCATTTCTTATATAAGTAACAACTTTCAAACACGGCTTATATAAATTACATAAAAATTAATATACTTACATTTTATTTCAATTGTAAGTCCAAATTTTAATTTTTCATTTGATATTGCAATGCAATGTCCAAAAAATTCCATATTAGGTTCTACTAGTAAATTCGCATCCAGTTCAGCTAGACATCTAAGCGTTGTTTCAAAGTCTTGCAATCCAAATTCCATTAACTGCCTTGTAGTTCGTTCGTTCTTCCACAGAAAATGATAGGGTTTCCATCGCTTAATATACGTTTGAATTTCTGGTTTAATGTTTCGAATGCATGTCGACAATAAGGACAGTGCCTTGACGATCTCTTTATTTTCCATTACCGAACTGTAGAAACTCTTTAACATATGTGGCATTTGTGGTCTCTCTTCTGATACTAGACAGTAGATCTTTTTTCGGCGAGATTTTTTGTCCTCTTGTTGATTACGATTGCCCCTGGCTTGTGAAGTGCTTGCAACCTTTTGATTTTAAACATGAGTTTTAATGATGATAAATGTAATGTTTTTTAAAATAAATATCTTTAAAAGAATTTTTTATTTATGTAAAATAAGAAAAACTAGATGTTCATTTTTTCGCTCATATTCATTTAATCGTACTGATTAATAAAAAACGAATAGAGAAAATCAATGCTAAAAAAAATAGTCACCAAGTTCTCTTAATAAAAAAAAAACATTTACGTTTGCGTCCTTTCCACTTGACCATTGAGCAACACCCTTAGCAATCGCTGTTATATTCTTTCCAGCTGTGATCAATATTTCTTGAAGCTCGTCTAGATTTGGTTTAATGGCAATATTTGGAATCATGAGGATTGCATTAACCAGTAATATTGGTTTTTTATTTTCCACCTCCACTTCAGGACTAAATCGTTTCCTTATCGTCTCTAGTGCAGATCGGATAACTCTAATGAGGACATCGATTACCTTCCTGCTATAATATTGTCGCATTTCTTCAATCGCATTACACACCATGTCCTTTTTGGATCAAATAAATACATTTTTTAAATTGAATACTTTGTTATTAGTATTGATTCGCTTACATGCATTCCTTTCGGCAGACCGTCGCTAGAAAGCAATGATAGAGGATTTTCAAAGCATGACCATAAAATACTCCAATCTTGTTGTTGATTATCATCTTTCGTTTCTGCGGCTTTATTGGACTGTTCCTTTGGTGCGACTTTAAAAATATGTGTTAATCGTACAAAAATATTGATTTTTCAAAATTACTATCAAATAAAGTGCAAACTTCATTCCCTGCAATTTCTCTGAATGCTTGTGTTGCATTATCAACCAGATTTAGAACTTCTTCAACAGCTTCAGAAACCATTTGGCTTTTTCTATTCAATTCAATAGCTGCATACCTAAGATTGGAATTTTCTACTTTATAAATTCCTTCAAAAATACTCAGTTATTTAAAATGTATTTTAAAAATCATTCAGTCATTTCATTTTATAAATTTAGGTGATTGTACGAGACAATCGTATTTCAAATAATATGTATTTGATAATTTGAGCACAATTATGAACTGTTTGCTCTTCCCTCTACCACGTATGGCAAATGCTGTGCAATTTGCAAAGGTGGAACATCCTCATATGTACGATTCATTTCTTGGAGAATTCTATAGAAAAATATTTGGGAAAAAGGGTCTTTCTTTGATAATCAATAGGATAATACTCAATCTCTGTTGCGAAGAACGAGGAATTGATTCAGAAAAGACAACATGTCAGGTTTGGACAAGCCCACTTAGACTTTTGACCTCAAAGCTATTGAGCACCTGTGGTCGATATTAAAGGGAAGCATTTAAGACGCACAAGGTTCTGCACTTATATTCGCTTTACCTTGCGAAATTGTGTACTCATCTTTAACTTCAAAGTAAAACGATTTGTATACCGACGTGTTAAAATTTTAAACAAAAATTATATTTATGTTTATGTTAGTTTAATTACTTATTTGACTACTTATAGCAAGAGTCTTAAAAGATCAATGAATATGTAGTGCAAACGTAAAACCTGTTTGTTTTTTTCTTTTTCTTTTCATCAAATTGCCATCTTTTCAGTCTTTCAAAAAATAACATCCCTGTAATGTAAAAATAACAAGTATGAAATACACGACCCGCCAACTTACCTACATGCTTCTTCGCTTTTCTCAAGAAACTCATCAACCGTCCAGAGTTCATCATCTGGAAGAGAATTATTATCATGAACTGCAACATAAAAAACAATTGAATTGTAAGATAGATACCTCCAGGGAACACATTTATTGCAATTTCCTGCATGGACATAAGAACATTTAAAATTCGATTCGTATAAATATCGTGGACCCTGGCCACAAGGACATCAAAGGTCTCAATTGCTTGTTTACACTTGTCGTGGAATTCTATCCATTTATTGTTTGTCCACTGCAATAAAACAATTGTAAAATAAATTGAAATTGTTAAAGTATGGTATCTCTTACAATTATTGTGCTCAGTCCTGGCCGGAGGATGGCTGTGAGACGAACTAATTGCGGGAGGAACAGGGGTCGGACCTCAAGCTTAACTGTTTTCACTGTTGTAAGGAACGTTTTAATGAGACTCTGCGAATACAAGGAATCCCCTTAGGGGGTGGTTAAACAAAACAAATTTGGCAATTTCATACGTTAAGGGAATCCTGAATTGTTATAAAGTAGCTTTGACGGCACATTAACGTTGCTGCTACGATAGGGAGCTCGATTTTCATTTTGGCTAAACATTTCGCCTCCCGTATCAACAGCGGAATAGTCGGGTGCAGGTTCACAAAGAGCCGGTCGTTTTGGAGACATAGCACAGGTTGTACTAAGCAGGCGTCAGCCACACTCACCTAGAAGCATAAACCGAGGTTAAATTGCACTATAACCATTTCGCATATTAAACCCACGTCTTGGTCTAACCAGATAGAAATAATTTCTTGCTCGTATTCAGCTAGAATTTTTTTAACTGATGTATATCGATTCTCTAGATCTTTTATGGTGGGATGTATCTGAAGCACGGGGTGATTAGTTACACTATTCATCAACTCAGTTAAATGTGAGTCCAATGCACGGCACCACTTGATTCGACCGGCTATTGGTGGTACATTCCTTGGAAGAGGTGGATCGTCTCTTTGTTTCTTAAATGACTTTAAGATTCGGTCAACCTCCTTCTCACAGTATTTCAAAATCCTCTGATACTTTTCCTCCATCATAGTCAACGGTACTTTTTCACTAACTTTTTCAAAACGAATTAAAAATCGAATACACTGCGGCGTTTCCCAAACAGTGTCGAAATTTTTTTCAATCATATTAGCAATGGAATCTTTTAATACGTCCGTCTTTCCCATAAACCTTTCGTAATCAGCATTAAAGTCGGCATTTCGATGGTCCAAATAATCATAATTTTTGGATAAGATATCCTTTTTGGCTTCCTCGAAAATACCTATTGCTTCTTCTAAAGTTTCACTGAGCAGTAAACCTTCCAGACGTCTTTTAAACAAATGATTATAGTCATCGATTAAGTTGAACATGGAAATGATTTTCGATAATCGATCACAAAATGTGTCGAATTTTCCAAAGACAAAATTTTCTGAAAATCCAAACGAAGTTTGGTTCGGCAGAAAAGGCTGCTCACGAACTGTATAATACGTTTCATGGTAAATGTGATTCAATTTAATACAATTGTTCAATTTAGTGCGTATTAAGTCCCGATCTTGCGACCATATCGTTTCCTTCCCGCGGCAGGTGATGTACAACTTGCAAGTTTCAATCATTTGATTTGTGATCTAAAGAAATATAAAGAACATACACCCTTAAATTTTAGACTTCAAACAATTTAATTTTATGATTAATAGTAATATAGTAATAATATAATTATTACTGTGCAATAGATATTTCTAAAAATTTAATAATAAACTTTAACAATTAAATAATATATTTTATATATTAGAATTTTAACTAAAAACAAATTTAAAATTAAAATTTAAGATTTAAAATCCCAGACTAAAACATGCCCGTGACTGTACCTGTAAATGTTAGAAAACCCCCCAGAGCATATTTGAAGTCCTTGAAAGCCCACTGGGACTACTTCAAGGGTGTCACCAAGTTCAAGTCAAAAACAGCTAGAATTCCACCACAGTTAAATTCCGAAGTTTTGAGAATAAACAACGACTATAGACAATATTATCAAACAAAATACTATTAATATTTCTGTACTATATCTGAACTATCCCTGCTAAGAGATTTTTCCAGCTCAAACGTGGGTGGCTTAAAGGTTCTTGTTAAACAATATCTTGAAGGATTACTTTCAATTTTGTTCTTTTTGCTTGCACGAAACCCCAATGAAAGTTGCTCCCCCCGATTCTCAAATTCATAAGTAATGCAAAGGTTGATACCTTCTTGTGAACAGTTTTGCGCTTTTCTTCTCGTCTGTGTTCGACCTGTAGCTTGTAATTTTTTCTTTATCTACTTCCTGGTGCTGTTAAAGTTGGAAATAACATTGCATTAAGGGGGAGCCTTGTTTAGATGGCTAATACAAGATGTTGTCGGTGAAAGTTATTTTTTCATAATGAAAAATAAAACAAATCATTTCTAAACTTTCTTAATATTTTACATTATAATATAGTAAAAAATAAAATGGTTAAAATTGTCTGCCTTTGCATTTCGAGCCTTAAATAATCTTCAGTTGATTCAATATTCAATATTAGCATCTAAAATCTAAAAGAATGTTTACTAATAAACATATGAAAAAGTAAAAATTTCTACGTAATTTATAGAAAAAACTATAAATCAGTGATATCAAATAGTTTATTTGAAATAACATATTAAAATAGGAAAATATCTGTTTTTTTCACATTTTTACATAGAAGTGCTTCACCCAATATTTTATAGTGGTTTTAGAACAAATTAACGTACTTTTTTCCAACTAATTTCTGCATACCCAACATTAAACCAAAACTTACAGATTTTAATTAAATTACTAAACTCTAAACCAAAACTAAAATCAAATACTCACCTTAACCATAAGTGCTGAAGTGCGTTCTGATGTGTTATAGAATTGGGAAACGCTGTATATCAATCTAACGGTTTGCAGAAGATTTAAAATAGATTCCTTCATATTGACCTGAATATAAAAAGAAGAGACGTGTAAAGACACGACAATAATATAAATAAAAGGATATTCCTACAGGATCATCTAAATAAAGTGAATGACAACACTGCTCCATGGCTTGAATAAATTTCGAGTTATCACGTGCTTCGTTGTAGCAAAACGTGATCTTTCTGTCCGTGTCCTTCCATTGCCTTATTATTTTAGAATTGGCCATAGCCAAGCAACTTAAGGTGTATTGAACCTCCTTCTCCTACGATACATTTATATGTTGTTTTATAATTTCTAAAATGTATAGCTTTAAAATTTTTAAACCTGCAAATGCGCTAAAAGTTGTGAAAATTGTGCCCCTCGCTTTTTCCAATACTCTAGTTCATCCTGAGGCCCACTCGAATCATTTTCTTTCCGAAGTTGCTCACTCTCACTCAAAATTTTCATTATTCCCTTAATCCAATTGTTGACCCTTTCTTCTAATTGGGTGCAGAATTCTTGGCTCTTTGCGAGCTCTTTCACATCGTCAATTACTTCGACCTTCTCGAACATTTCAGTGCCGTCTTCAAAAACGTTGAAATGATCACAAACTTGTTCGCAAACTCTAAGGGCACTGCAAAATGACCTCAAGCCTGGAAGAAGTTGACTCTTTATTAAGTGACAACCCATAACTTCATCATCGGCCTCTGAACTCGGAAAGGCTAAAGCCTGCATGAAGACATATTCAACAATTCGCTCTATTGAGGTCACTAAGCCCACATTCTTCGAGTCTATAAATCCACAGTACCTAAGAAGTAAAAAAATAATAATAAGATTAAATTGCATTCATACAACGGAATTTTTAATGATTTAGGATTCCTTTTCACGAGTGAAGCTGCAGGTTTTAGCTCTTAAACAAATTTTAAAAAATGCTTTAGAAAAATAAAAGATGGAAAATAAATTAAGAGTTAAAATAAATAAAGCGAGAAATGGAGAAAAAGGAAGAAATTACACAAGAAGAAAATATATCAGAGCTAAAGTTAAAACCAACGGGCCACTACAGTCATATATCGTAGACCTAGATCGTCTGAACATTTTATACAATAGTTTGTTTAGTTTAGATTGCTTTCGCCGACTGTGTTTAAGCTGGAAAGTCTTTGAACCGTCTTGTCGAGTGTTTAAATATTTTCGTAACTAAATATAATGAAATGAAATGAAAATGTAAAGGCTTACAAAATTGTAAATTGTATGCTTGGAATTTTTAAGAGTTTAGAAAGGTATGTTCATAGTACTGCAGTTGTAGTTTCAATTAAACTTGAAGGAAAGCCTAAAGAATTATATTATTTTTGGCTCTATCTCGCATTTAGTAGAAACCCTCATATATTTTCTACTCTACGAGTATCACTATACCTAGCCTTGAGTCATATCATTACTTTTTACAACTCGTGTAGACTTTATATATAATAGTTTTCTTAGCAGTTCTGGACCTAGAGTACGGTACAGTGACCTATAGACAATCAATTGGATGAACATAAACAAAAGGTCCTACAAAATTCTAAAAATAGGCGGATTAATTTTTCGAAAGTAAGAACGTAAGCACCTTTAATTGTGCTCATCATGCTCTTAAACCTGGAATATTTTACTTACAATAAAATGTTAATGAAGTCAGTTTCACTGCCTAATATAAGAATGCCTATCTCATAGATATATTTTTATTTTAATTAAAGCAAACTCCCTACAATATGAAATGCCTAAGCGAAAACTCACAAGTCTTTCTGGAATCCTTCCTCAGGGAGCTGCTTAGACATATTAATGCGAAAAATATAGATACAGATTCCAGTAAAGGCGCACGACCATCCATCTGTGAGAAAAAGCTTATGTTTAACGTTCGATCCAGATGGTGACACACCTGTAAGAAAGAAACCTTCCAAGCATTCTTTGGACGAAGGAATGGAATAAGTGTACCTTGAGGAGTTTTTGACGACGAAGAAGCTCCCGCCCGCGACGGACCCGGTTTGTTTACATCCGGAACAGGTTGTGCCTCTGGCTCCTCCACTTCTTGATAGAACCATAGAAGTTTGTTCCTCATGTTGGGCAGAAAAATTTGATTTATTTCATCTAACTAAAAGTATCATATATTATTTACTCGCGCATGGGGTGAAAATCAATTTAAGTTGGTATGGAATTTTAGCATTAAAGGAAGAATAGCGTATGGGAAATACACCCAGTGTATGTGTTTAGATTCTACCAAAATACAAATTTCAGTAATGATAATTATTTTTATGTAAGTTTCCTCATGAAATAAAAATAATCATTTTACAAGTAAAAAATATTTTATTAATTGATTATAAGCCCAAAAAAAATGTTTTAACCGCGTGTTAAATAACACCTTAAAAATAATTTAAAAAAGCAATTTTTATATTTTTCAGAGCTTTTACTATGAAGAATATTAAAAAGAAAACACTTCTTTGCAAAATTACATATTTAAAAACACGCCCTTAAGAAAAGAAAGCATTTTAGACGCATTTTTCTTGAAAACATATTTTTAAATAAAATTTTGGGTTTCATTCTTTGCTTTTGATCATGAATTTGAATATGATTTTTAAACTAAACATGTGCCTGTATTTAAACTGCTGTATTTAGTGGAGTTGTTTTTGGGATGTCATCAAGGTCGATGTTTTATTTGTTACATCGTTGGTGATAGTGCATAACCGCGAGACTTACGAGACTATAACATTGTTTACTCGCAGTTATGCATTATCACCGACGATATACCATCTAGAATTAATTCTAAACAGTCTTAATACCCTTTTACACTCATATCAACTACTTACATACGTTTTTACAAGTCATACGCATGTTTGATATGTAGTATTACTTTAATTCTCACCATATCTCCTTCGAATATCTGATCCATTATTTGGTGCCTTGTTAGACCTGTTCCATCTATTAAAAGTTGGAAGGCGAACTCCAACCGGGGATCCATTTCCCCCCTCCTCGCCTTTCGTTCGCATTCTTCTCGTCTTTTCTGCTGTTCGTCGTCCATAATATGAAGTGAAGAATACGCAAAAAATGTTTAATACAAAAAACAAAATTTGTCTTTTCTCAAAAATAGACTTTCTAGCAAAAATTGTTCTTGAAAAAATATTCCTTTTATATACAGGAGATTCCTAAAACAAATGGCAAATAGTTGCCTTAAAAATTTGTGCAACAACAAAATGCAAAATAAAAACAAGTTTTCTGCTGAAAAGAAAGGGATTTCCTTATTTTATTACATTGTTAGCTCTCCACAGATCTTTTTAATTCTAAAAATATTTAAATTATCATGTATACAAAAGATAGATGTCTTTTTGGGAAGGAAAGGGACAGGTGAGAAAGAACGTTTTTTATAATAATGCATTAGGTACGTGTATTAAATTTGTGCTGTTTTTGTTTTTAATATTGACCATTTGTTTTTATTTATATTGATTGTTAGTAGTTTTCAGTGAAATTGTGTTGAATTTCTGTTTTTCCCATTTTTATTAAATCATATATTATTTACTTTCGTGAGAAATATTGTTTTAGAATATTCGAATATTGTTTTGGCAATCGTTTAATATTTCTGATTCGAAGTTTTATTTCCATTTTCTTTAAATAAAATTGTAAGCTGTAAATATTTTCATATTATTGATTTTTTGTATTCAGGATTGTTCCA
The DNA here is from genome assembly GCA_001932985.1 of Proctacanthus coquilletti. Taxonomy (NCBI): domain Eukaryota; kingdom Metazoa; phylum Arthropoda; class Insecta; order Diptera; family Asilidae; genus Proctacanthus; species Proctacanthus coquilletti. The sequence goes on from MNCL01000141.1 coordinate 313,097, forward strand.
ATCCTTCTATGAATAAAGAATGGATTTCTATTACTATCATAGAACTTTAAAAATAGACTAGAAAAATTGTTAGTTACGTAAATGATTACACAAGGACAAAATATGCTCATATTTTTCATTATATTTAGAACAAAGCCAATTTTTACATACACTTTTATCTGCAATAAGTGAAAAGAACCTTAATTAAAAATATTAATCTTCTATACCTGTAAAATATCTCCTTCGAGTCCTTCATCATCTGATTCACCACCGCTGGAGTCAGCCCCGTAAACAGTTTTATGAACAAACATTTTTAAAATCAAGAAAACTTGCTTTTACTTTTCAACAAATATTGTAATTACTTTGAAAAAACACGATTTACTTCTCTTTTCAAACGAATTTGATTTGTGTCCGATTACTACGATTTTGCACCGGAGGACTAAGATAGAATTCGATCAAACAAATTCTTGCCATGGGGACACGTTTAAACGTCACACAATAACTTGAAGATTTCAAGGTTGCAAAGGCTTCATCAGTTTCTTTTAATGAGAATTATAGCGCTAAAGAATGGACTATATCTCAACTTATTTCAATGGAAAGTTACGTCGAAATACTTCGAGTTCACCTTTTAGAAAATTAAGATCAAATCTCCGCTGTATTCGTCGTCCTAATCGTCTTATAAAGGAGAGTTGATTATTTTTTGTTTCCTTTTAATTAATCGTTACTCTTTTGTACCTGAATATATGTTTAAATAAAACATATACATTTGTTTAAGTTCCTTTATTAAGATTTCGCAAAGCAATATTAATTAATGGGTTCAATATCTTTACAAAAGAGAAGAAAATTAATTGATTAGTTGCTTATTTCTACAAACATTTTATATTTTCATTATCCAGCAGTGCACTTCGGCTTTTTATTAAGAGCCATGGCATATCGGTGGAGCATGTTTCAGAAGACCACATAAAACACCTGGGAAATTGACTAAAGATTGGTCTTGTAGTTCTTGGGAAAATTGCTAGAAGATTGCATTAAAATTAATTTGAAATACCACAAAAATTGATGCTTATCAACTTACGTAATTGTATAAAACGGTTGGGATAAACTTCGGTGTTATTTGTTTAGTAAATGCTTCAGCATCCAACTGCATTTTAGTGCCCAACTCAGAGGAGAAACAATTTAATACATTTTGGAAATTTATTCCAGCCTGCCGTGAACACTAAAAATAATTCGATTTAATATACTTTGTCTTTGAAATAAACATTTTTCTTACCTCTTCGGCGTATAAATCTGCATCTTTAGTCATTTGGCAAACAACAAAAGATACTTGTGATGAATCACTATGAAGCTCGTTTAGAGCACATGATTGGATTTTGTTCCCTTTGCACTCGTTCGGACCGTGCTGGCACTCGAAGTATTCTCCATTGTTGAAACTCTACATAATAAGATTTTGCAGTGTGTGCAAATATGTGGATAGTTAATTCAAGAATTTACCGAAGATTTTCCAAATGGCACAAAATTTATGTGAATGTAATCTTTGAAATGGGGATATGATGGCTTCAGTTGGTTTTGTATAAAATTTATGCTGTCTGGGCATAACGACTCATAGAGCACAGTAACGTGCAGCTGAAAAAGTTCGATACTTTTAACAACAATATGGAGTATATTAAAATATACTTTGTTACAAATTGTGATTCTTTTTGGGATGAAGCTGAAATATGTAAGCTTGTTCCATAATCCAATTTAAATTAGATTAGATTTTTTTATTACTAAGAATAAGTCGGATAATAAATTCATTGTATTGTATTTATTGTGAACAAAAGAAATTTTTGAGAAAGTATGCTGCCTGACTAACCTAATCTTAACCTTAATATTTATAATAAGAATTGTTTTACAGAACCTTCGACATTGTCAGATTATTATTATTATTTTATTCATGATATTAAGGCAATGCATTAGGTTGTGATAAATCCTTCTTTGGCAGGACCCGGTCTCATGCACGTCGCGTTAAAAGTACACAAGTTCTATCTAAAACACATGACACTAAGCCTCAGGAGGATTATATGCGAAGAATAAAAGAGAACATCGTTGAAGTTTTAAGACGGAAAAATAATATTTGTTCTAAATACGTCTCTTTTCACACAAAAATTCTGTGAAATGATTCAATTATAACTTTTTCCATAAAATGTTTCATGGCTTCCGTAAATTGAATAAATGAAATCTTAAGCAAAACCAGTTATTTCAACTGCGACAGTATTTTTAAATCTCATTCAATTAATTAAGATAATTTTATCCACATTTTGTTAACCGAATTTCCATTACATGTTATCAAAATATTTCATAGCCCATTTCTTAACCTTTGTTCTTTACAATCAAAAAGATAAAATAAATAAAATTTATTTCATAAAAGTTCTCCAACTTAAATAAAAATAAAACCTATTACACTCACAACCGGAAAATTGAATTTGTTTTATGTTTTAGATGGTTAAATGCAAATTCAAAAATTATGCAATTGAAAATTGCTGTAAATCAATTGAGTATTCACATAATAAAAGTATATGATCATGTAAATAACTGCGGTAACTTGAACGGAAATTGTAGAGAACTCATTTAATCTTGAATAAATCCTCTAAGGTTATCCAGACAAAGTTAAATCGACTGTAATTCGCAAGAAATTGATTCAGAAAGGAAAAAAATCACAAACATTACAGATATCTTGAAGCGCGGAAATTGAACAAGATTGCCGAAGCGCAAACCAAATGTGAACAAATTAATCAGCAATTTCAAAATGAAGATCACAGAAATACGGTCTTCAAGGTCTTTTTAGTACAAACACCTTTTAAAGACAATTTGTGTTTAATTGATTATTGATTTAGAGATTATTAAATTCTACATCACTTTCACTATCCTTCGGTCGCTTGTGAACACACGTAACTTGTTTTGTACCTTTTCACTTTCCTGCATCCGAATCTGGGACAATGTTAATATGCAAAACAGTGCAATTAAATTCCTCATTGTGGGAGAAAGCTCCTAGGAAATGGTGTTCAAAATACTTATTTCAATCTATTTACAAATAAAGTATGGATCTTTTAAATATAGTAATTGTTCTTAAAATTCAATTAAATGTTTAAATGTCGTCGCCTGGTACCAGTTGTAATCGCAATGGCTTTTAATCGAATACTAACTGGCCAAACATGATTGCGATCGACTACTTTGCTTTCCCCCAAGAAGGGATAAGTAACGCGAGTATTACACACGGGTTCAAACTTATTGACACCTGTAAAGGTAAATATTCGGCGAACAGCTTGCATAAGCCCAAAAGTATTTAAACTCACTTAAAGAAAAGAAGAGTGACGAAGTGCGAGCATCTTAATTGAATTTTTTTTTAAAGCTCATTTCTAGGTCACATCGATTGCTTTAAATATTTAACTAACTTGAAGTTCCTGTTTTGCATCAATATATACAATAGCATTTTGTCTAACACGAAAATTTTTCAATTTTTTTTATGTGAACGATAGCTTGCACCATAAAATTTCTACTAAAAGATATTTATTCAAAATAAACAACATAAAGTATGCGCAATTTTGATAATTTTAGGGTGTTAGTATTTTTATTATACAAAATAAATACTAAGAGAATTGGGGAGATGAAGTAGCAATATATGGATTTATGGCAACCCTTTTAGATTTGTACAATTATACAGGAATTCTCTGATAATTACCAATCATAAGTAAAACATCCAAAGAGATTTGATAAACCTCATTAATCACCTGCCTTTAGTCAAACCAGACGCCAGGTTAATTCATTAAAATACTTGTAATTCCTATAATATTTCTACTAATAAACTTTATTAAATAATTATATGATGAGAAACAACAAAGCTTTTATTTCTTGCATATTGCTTGAGGCACATTTTAAATTCGTTTCAAGTAGGCTCAGTGGAATTGAGAACATCGATGAATTTTGTGCTCTCTGGTGTACTTACTCGAAATTAATTCATTTTTGTTTTTAATTGTGACCAAGTGTCCGATAGTGTTGTTAAATAATGAATTATAAATAAAAATATATTTACTTACCGATTAGTCATAATTTAGGTTTACGATTTGAATTATTTAAATTAAATTTATTATTGGGCCACTATAAAATAACACTTTTCGTCGACTAACTTATACCTACACAATAAATGTTTAAAATGTTTCGTTTTTTTGTTAAATTTTGAATGTGGGAAAAATATATTTAGCCATAAATATGAAAAAAAGACGTCTTCAAATTTGCCTGTTAAACAGAATATGTAGAAATTCCACTTACATATATTAGGAAACAACAGCAAAAAAGAAACAAATTATTAAATATGTATATTTATCTCTACTACGAGCAAAACGAACATTTTAACAGCGTTAATAGAAATAATTAGTGTCGCATTACATGTTTTCATTTAAAACGTACATCTCACATCGGGGAACTTAAGCATTCCTTACATTAGCAAAAATAGTAACAATTGTTTTAAATGTAAGCGCTTACTGTACAGAACAAATAACACTTCAGTATATCAAAAATACGAGAATGTTGTATAAAATATGTTCCTCAGCAGAGTACGGATTGCATTCTCAATCTAATGCCAGCAAGAAGTACAGCAGCGGAATTACCGCACATACGGCGGTTTTCTTATATATCAGTGATAATGGTGAGAAACGTTGTTACTGTTTGGATTTTCTAATTCCTCGAAGTATTTCCGGGCATTACGAATATTCACGAGGGTGGCTTCTGAAGGTATGCTCGTGTCAGACATTACGACCATCACGTATGTGTTGCTCGTGAAGGTGTCTATAAACGCAGCAAACGCACTGTTGCGGACCTCCATTGAGTGGAACTTGGCTCCCAGTTTTGAACAAGAGAGTTTAAATTGTTTTATTATGTTCGAAACTTTCTCAAAGCGGTGTGAGTCTCGATACTGTTTCCTCTGGCAATGTGAGATGACTAAAAATGTCGCCTTCTCAAAAAGCAACACCTCATCGGCTTCAATAACATTAGCAAAATAGGACAGTGAATGTTCCAACGCTGCAACGTTTGGTATGAGCATTGTTACGATGCTTGACCATGCTCTAAAACAAAATAATGAGCCATTTAAGCAGCAGTGATTATAACTTCACCTGTATAAAGTTTCATCCCAGATGCTGGTCCTGAAACAGGTGCACTCTAGAGGTAGGGACAACCTTATCAAGTCCTCTTCACGTTCTTTAAAAATAACATCCCTCTGCTCCTCAGCAACCAAGTCCATTTTGTGAATCAAACAAAATATTTTAGCTTTCGGTGAATTCTGAAATAAATATATCGTCCATATGGTGTATTACTATATAAAACAGACGCCTTACATTTAGGATAGCTTCCAGACAAGACTGATAGTAGTGAACATCCTTTTCAAGCTCCCGGCTTTCCACATCGAAAACATATATAAGGACTTCAACATTACGAAAAATGTTATCTCTCTGGGAAGCAAAGTACTGTTGCATGAATGATTCCTGTCCACCGCAGTCCCATAGGTTCAGGACGAGATTTCCCAGAAACCTTACGTGAGAGTGTTCAACATCAACTAAAACGATAAAAGCCGGTTAATTGATTTACACACGTATTCCATTGTAAGGAGTACTTGTAGCCCCCAGTCGGGTGGTGTCCCGTGCTATGTAATTTGCAAATATGATGGAGCGCATACTGGTCTTCCCAGACCCGCTCTTCCCCATTAGCAAGACCTGGAGCGAAAACTGTTAAACAAAATCAAAGGGAGGAACTTGCGAACCTTTTTCTTCATGGTATCCAGCTTTGTAGTTGAACGAACCACAAGTCCGAAAATAGTATTGTTATCAAACAGGAGCCGTTCCCGTTGACAAGCTTATCACTCATAGAGACAAATTGCGAATCAGCACAACTGTCAAGCTACTTTGACATAAATCATAACTTTGACATACCGCAAAAGAAGAGACCTGCCAGGTAACGGAGATGTAACGAGCTTTTCGTTTGAATATTTTTGGCAATAGATTTTTTTCAATGAGTCCGAATAATGAGCATTAACATTTCAGTCAACAAAATCAATGAAGAAATTTACAAGTTATTAGTGGCTTGTTGAAGCGAGGTTTTGATCTACCGATAATGTAGGCAAAATATCGTACAATTTGCAAAGGTGGTTTTAAAAAAATGTGTAATCTCACTTGCAAGAAAAGGTAAGGTCAAAAATGAACTTCAAAATATAATGCCTCGCGCGGTCTTAGCAATTTAGAGCAAAAATATTACATTTTTAAAATTTTTGGGTCAGAAGATGTAAGTGCGTTTTTCATGGATCTAAAAGACATTAAATTTTTTAAGCTACCACTTTTGAAATCACCGTAAACGATTTTTATTTTAAAACGAATTATAAACAGATCTGGGTTAATTTCCCTCTATGGCATCTGCAGCAGCGGGGAGTTCAGCTAGCCATATTTACGAATGCTAGATTAATTCTTTTACGACATTATTTTGCACTAGAGCTCACTGGAAGCCTAAATAGAAAAAATCATGCTTTTATACCTTGCATGGTTTAACTTCCTCTGCAGATGAATCGAATGAATTTACAATTACCAAACAAATAAATACAGAAGAGAAAATAAAATTGTTAAAAGTTAGCTGGAACTTTTGAGCAAGTTAAGTCGAAAATTATCTAAAGAAAATATCAAAATGCGACTAGCAAACAATACATTAAATAACGATTTCTCTGTAATTTCTTTTTCTAGACACAAATGATTGGTTTTCCTTTAAAAATTAAAACATTTTCGAAATAGAAATCCCATACCGCAATTTAGTGTTCAAATCATTGTGAATACAGTCCTGTGGGAACGATTGGGAATGGACGGGTCAGCTGTTTCAATTGACAGTTCTAAACATCAAAGTCGGCAGAAATGGCGTGGTTAGCCGGCAGTACTCTTATAAATTCAATAAAATCTGTATTGAGTCCAATGAAAACCACAGTTCGATTTCGTTATCATGCTGACAAGGTTGAGCGAGGTCCACTTATTCGCCGACATGGCTATAAGGACTTATATGCAAGAAGTGGGCCGTTGCCTCATCTTGACAACGGACGGAAGTTACCGATGCCTGAGTACAAACCAAAAAATCCATGGACAGAAAAACGTGCTCTTATGGGCCAGAATGATTACATAGACATTTTAGGAGATAATAACCTTCATCCCACAAGAGTTTTATATTCAGTTCCTTCTTGGCTACGTGGTGTCTCTGGTAATGAATACCAGGTCCTCCTGAGGAAGCGAAAGATGTTGGGAAAGACGGTGTACCCAATCGCCAGGCCGACCAAATGGAAACATCTTCAGAAACGAATTCTCTACTTGTATAAATTCTTAAATAGAAAAACTAAGACAGGAATGTCTAAGCAATAAATTGTAATTTTATTAAATATATTTGTTATACCGGAATCGCAAAGTTTTTAATGATATACGTTTTATAGTTACTTTGGCCACATGAAGATACCGGGCTTTCTTTTAGGATCATTTTGTCCCAAGGTGTTTGCAGCAATATAAGATATGTAATGCAGGTTCTCGCTCTTCAGTTTCTCTTTAAATAATTATGGTTTTGAAAATTAATAGAGAAAATATATATTTTTTAATGTTTACAAAAAATGATCAGATTTTGTAAATATTCGATATGGTTGTAGAGTTTAAATATGTTATTTTCCTTTGCTTTGTAATTTTGTGGCTGTCATCCCATTGTTAAATAAAAATTGAAGATTACTAATCAAAACAAATGCTGGTATAAACCAAAATTAAGTATGTAGAAAAATATATGTTTAAAAGGGTAAAACTACCCCAAAGTATAGTGCAATTTATTATTAGGAATACTGTTCTAATTTTGAAACATTTCTTTTAAAAATTCGTTTATTTACTCTAAGCGTATGGAGAATATTAGGATATATGAGAAAGCTTGCGTTATAAATATTGGTACAACAATCTCTTATTAGGATTCCGTATCTCAAAAGGCAAAACGGAACCCTTATAAGATCACTTTCGCATCTGTTTGCCTGTCACAGCCGTTTTCTGGGAAACCTGAAATTTAGCATAATGTTGGATCTTACTGACGCGGGGTCGTGCACCCAAAATAAATTTTGTTTTTCTTGGGTCGCGTGGGGTATCATTTGAAAGGGCTACTTTCAAGGACTTCAAAAATATTTTTTCCAACAATTTAAATTAAATGATTTTAAAGCTCAAAATCTGCGAATAAAAGAGCGCTAGGTTTCTAAAGCTAAAATTTTGATATGATCAGGATTAGTAGTTATTGACTCATAGATAACAAGGAAACTACAACTTTTTTCATCAGTCTGAAGTTGCTGAAAAAAATAATATTTAGTTAAATCAAACAATTTGTCGATTATTTAAGAGTTTGATTGTGTTTTTTCTTTTGTAATTGTAATGGAATGAATGTAATTATAATAATTATTGTATTTGTAAAACGGCAGGTAGTATAACTATTTTAAACTTGTAAAATTTTGGTACGGAACCCTAATTACGTGAGACCGACTCGCAATCGGTTATTTTAATAACCTTAGCGTTGTATACATTGGAAAGAGATCAGAAATGAATACTTAATTTCATGTCTTTCTGCGAAGAATACATTACAACCTAAAAATAGTACACAGTACAACGCTTTTCATACAATTATTCCTGTACATTTCTTGAGTATGATTGTGGGGATTGTCTGTAACTATCAAGAAGTAGAAATATTTATTGATCAAATCAAGTAGAACGGAGTTTCCTTCAGTCATGGAGTTTCTATAATAAATTGTCGTTTAATATCAACAAATGCGAAGTAACAATGATCTGCTAAAGTCACAGTTCAGTAGTACTACTGCTAAAAACTACAATTTTATTTTTTATTTTTTGAAGTTATATATGTATTTGTTTTTTTTTTAACTATTCGACTGTTTCGATAAATAGCTCTGTGAATTTTTTAACTGCTACTAAATTCCGCTAATTTATTTTGTTTTATAACGGAAATCTTAACGTCGGGAAATAGTTTATTAAAGACTGTTGAGTACATTTATCTCGCTTCTAATAAACTCATTTACTCCTTCGAACCATAGCAAACTTTTAAACAATTCACCAGCAGTAGTTTGCAGTGGAACAATAAAAAATATTCGTTACCTTCTTTTACTGTGCTAATTAACCACCACAAACAGTTTTTGTTTTTGCATTGATATTAAGCGTCATGTCTGAATGATTTTGGAAATAGCTAGAAGTATCGAGGCGCGCTTTAATACCATGTTCATCCGGTTGCAATAATCTAATTAATCAGTTCGTTAAGAACATGAATCGCACACATCATACGTTCGATACGAGACCGATTGCAAAATGTTCATTGTTTGGCGTCCTTAAAAATCGGTCAGTTAATCAAATTTAATTATTTTTTGCATGCACTAAAAACATTTAATTTCATAACAAAGTTAAGCTCTTGCATTTAGCAATTTAATGCAATTGTTGTGTGGAAAAAATCAGCCAAGTGAAAAATCACAATCAATGCCTTCACAGTAGCAAAATATACACCTCCATTGGAATTTCTTAATGTTTTTTATTAAAAGCAAGAAAAAAATGTAGTTTATCGATATTTGCTGAAGGTTAGTTATTTTAGGAAGGTTAAATCACTCAGAAATTCTATAGTTTTTTCTCGAATTTTACAATAGACCTGTTTAGGGTTTTAGTTTGAAACGCATAAGTGCATTTCGTATACTTTTCGTTTCTCCAGAAAACAACTTGCGTGCAAATTAGACAATCAGACAGGTTCCAAATATAATAATTATCTGCGGAACATTTATTACCTTGTTTTAAAGAGGTAATGTATTGCTGCAGCAAACCCTAATTTTTTTCTGATTAATGTACCCAAACTGTAAGGAAAGCGCTGAATGAAATTCTTACTAACATGCGCCAGCGGCTAGAACGTATGGGTCAGTATAAAAGCATTATATTGTATATAGCGAACAGCGCTTGTTGTCGCGGATACACTACAAATTTATAAATTTATCACGCTACAGAAACAAGCAGGATCTATAAATAACGCAAGAAGAGAATGAGAAATTCCACTACAATGAGCCAGAGGTCTGCATGATGGATATACGGGGAAAGAATCGAAAGAAAGGTGGAATGGAAGAAAGCAAGCCCACAGAGGGCCGAAAGTGTGCCACTGACCTACATTATCTTGTTTGGTTAGTGGTTTGCATAATTGTGATTTGTTTCAGAGTGGCTTTTTTACTATTCACAAGACGACGCTATACTGGCTGTCGTGTCGTTCTTACGTGGTTTCTTGTCGCTTTTAGCACAACTTAATGTTTTCTAAATCGATATACAAATCACATTTTTTTTTGTTTTAAGGGAATCCTATTATTGTTATAAAAGTTTGGCATTAAGAGTATAATAGTATAATTGGGAACCTTGTTCTAATTTGTGTCTTGTTAAAAATAGTCACGCTATATACCGCAACATAAACAAATAAACGGAGAATTAAATATAATTAAACCTATTTAAATAAACTATTTGTACAAAATTTTAAACAGTCATCCCTGTTTTCCAAATAAGAAAAATAACTTCAAGGGCGGAGATTTAAAGATGGAGAAGAAATAAACCTCGTAATTCCATTTCGAAGGCAAGTTAAGGGAAAATGTTTGACCCACTATTATATTACAAAATACGTCAGAAACATTAAATTGACATAAAACAAAACTTAAAGACACAATAAAATTTACTTCGCATTGCCCAGTACCATTGGCAAAAGACGTCTAGTTTATGATTCTTTTAATCGCAATTTTTCTTTTGTCTTTGCTAATTATCTTACTAATAATGAAAGTGTGTGCCTAAAAACACTTATTAGAAAATAACTAAAAGTTGTACCTACCATGAAACAAATATGTACACTATTAACATTCGCAAATATTTATATTTTTTACGTAAAGTAATAAAACAGATTACAAAAAATTTTAAAAATGAAAGTAAAAATTTATTACAAATTTACATAATTTTCGAAAGATGTAAATTCCAATAAACAATTTTATCGTCAGTTTTCTTAACAATAATTTTACGTTTGTTCTTAATTTACAAAATAAATACTTAAACAGAAAAAAAAACAAACAAGATTTTTCAACTAAAAACTATTATTCACAAAATTTTGACATGAAAGTAGTTTTTTTCTTTTTTACGCGGTTTAACCCATTTTTTCTTCCTTTAAAGATTTCTATAACTATTATTATGATAATGATACTCTCTCTTCTTGTTTATTTTCAAAAAATCAACAATATATTTGAACAAATCAAATTTACTTCAGGTTGTTGCATTGCAACAACAAATCTAGTGCTGGAGAAATAAGTACATTGTACATTAAATTGGGAAAGATATATCAGTAACTTCAAAAAAGACTTAAAAGTTATAGTAATTAGTATGCAAAACCGCTCGCATGTTCTGTTTTAGAGTAAATTAACATCGGAGAAAGTGATAATAGTATCTCAACATTCTTCGGATATTCCATTTAAAGAACATGAGTCGTTTTTTTACATCAATTAAAAAACGATATTTAATTAAGACAACACTTTTCATTGTGTACGACGAATTCATGAGGATGGAACTTTTAATTTTTATTACTGCCTTATTAACCATTCAATTGCCTTAAAACTTGAACTGTGAATTAGAAATTTTCCTTAGAATTGCTTCGCCATATGTCTTCAGATTTAATCATAGAATAAGAAAATTAATTACTTTATTTTTTTGCCAAAAACCATGTTTATATAAAAGGATAATTAAAGGTCATGCAAACGCAGAACCTGACTATAGCCATTAAATGCGAAGAACGTGACCACGTTACTGAAATAATCTCTTTATCTATGGCTTTTCAGATTTTTTAAAGATTTACACTTTTTATTTCATCTCGGAAAAAGTAATTTGTAATCTCTATAGAATAGTGTAATGTTCTATCACTGACCATAGCCCTTTTTTAATTAACTAGGGTTAACAATTAATATATTGTTTAGATTAAAATGAAAAATTTAAATTTGGCCATAGAATAACAATATAACAAAAGACAAGTCCTCACGAATGTCTAAATCAAAGGATTAATCTTCCTTTTTCATAGATCGAATACGAAGCATGTTTAAATAGTAATGAGAATGAAATCATAAAAATAAAATAAATAAATACAGTATTAGATTTAAAACGCCACCACTAGCCTTAATACTTTTTAAATACAACTTAAATTTATGTTACTTTTGAAATATGTAAAATAGAATGATTTTGATTATTCAAATTTCTAAAAACTTTGTTTCGACGGCCTTTATCACAATATCGTGTATCTACGGCAGTTCCCTTGTAATAAGTCTAATTTTGAAATATGGTTTAATATCATTTACCATTTTTATAAGTTGACTATGGATTTTCCAGCAATTTTATACAAATTTTTAATTTACCCCAAAAACAGAACAAACCTTCAACGAATGGTACAAAAGCTGTAATAAATATTAAACATCTTACCTCATGTATTGCCGTACAATCTTGTTTTAAATCATACTGTTTCTGGTGGTTAACTTCAATCACTCTGTCCAAACCATATTAAATATATTTTTCTTACTATCAGCTCGCCTAATCGTAACCGAGGCTGAACATTTCGTGCTATCTGGAAGCATTGTCGTCTATAATCAAAGTTTGTACAATTATGATGCCTAACTAAAGCCTACATTTTCATTCTATTACGTGTATTAAATGTACATAAATAACGGCAGTTTGGGTCTGGTTTTATCTTAGTTAAATGTACAAACGTTCTAAGACTGATTTTGATTTAAAAAAGTATTTACACGTAATGATCTATCACTAAATTGGTTTTAAATTGCCTAAGATTAATGGACATATATTATTGCTTTGAGGTACCTTTGAATTATAGCACGTTGCATCTGGCACTAACAGCAGATGCAAAAAGACAATTGGACGGACCGTTGTTATATGGTTGTTTTTAATATTTTTTGAGTTTTTGTTTTAGCTGAATCCGGTTTAGGTTAAGTGTATTCAGTGATCATCATTGATCATCCTTGGTTACAGATTACCAGCTTTGACAAAAATCACCACTAGAACACGATACCACATCAAATTCATACACCAAATCAATAACAAAAGCAACCAACAACAACTAGTGACGATCTATCATTAAAATTATCCGTTTAAAAAAAATTATCAGGATATTTCAATGAAGCTACAATCGCCCTCAATCTCGCCCAATTCTCTTATGTATCTGCTGGTGCTTCAACAGGTGTGCTTTTTGGCGGAAGGCTTTTGAACAGACATCACAGCGGAACGGCTTCTCACCGGTGTGGGTGCGCAGGTGGACCTTAATGTTGCTCTTGTTGAGGAAGCCTCTGTTGCAGATGTTGCACCGGTGCACAGGTTTCTCCTTGCCAAGCAGTCCGCTCAGGTCGTTCGCGTTATTGAAGGTCACCGCTGTTGGCGTTATGGAACCGAGTTGTGCTGACTGCTGTTGCTGTTGTGGTTGCTGCTGTTGCTGCGATTTCTTCTGCGATCTCGATCGCTTATTCTTATTTGCAGTTGGTGTTATTGTGGTCGTATGCGGATAGTTGCCCATCAGTTCCGGGCTACACAGTCCGTCCGTCTTTAGGCCACTCACAGATAGTTGATAGTGATGCGGATTAGTTAGATATCTACCATTGATCATAATATTATCAGTCGTTGAAACAACAGATCCTGGAGGACTAGTCGATGTCGAGGTCAACTCATTGCAGAACGATGTTGAACTCGAGGCTTCATTCTTAATAGGTGGTCCATTTTGCAACCGATTCTGAAGTAGTGGCATATATCCGTGTGTTAGTAAATTTTGTAGCGTTGTGCTGTTCGTATGGGCCGGTGAATTTGGTAAAATAAATTCGTTCAAGGTATCCTGCTGTGAAACGATCAGTTTTCCATCTTGTTGCACACAACTTCCATCTATCCATGCATCTAGATCCATCCACGAGTCCCTAGTATCGTTTCCCTCCTCGTTGTCTGCTTGATTGGGCACTGTTGTATCGGCGATCGCTGATCCAATTATTGCGGCGATATCATCTATCGAATTCATATCTACATATTCACTCAGCTCCTTTGTATCCGTGTATATTCTAACCCCAGAAACCGAATCAGGACCTTGCTCTGATATCACACAACTATCGGCAACTGAGTATAACTTACTTTCTATTTCGTTTTCTGCAAATAATTTAACGTCTTGCATGCAGGCTTCAGGCGCGTCCGGGTTCAGGACCGAGTCCGGTAGGCACGTTGACGATGACACGATATTATGGTCATTTGCAGCAGTCGTTGCTCCTCCAGTTGTAGACTGATTTTGGTATGCACTCTGAACATAGTTGTTATTGCTCTCCTCGGGAATCCTCTGGGCGATCGCATGGTAGTGATGACCCGATATCCCATTTATTGATAAATGTCCCGTGTATCCCGTAAACGGCGGAAGAGGTTTCATTTCCGATAAACTAGTGTTTATCGAGGAGGTACTTAAAAGCAGGTTGTCTAACACATCCATCGGTGTCTTTTGTTCTGAATCGCTTGGTAGCGAATCTAAGTCATGTTCCAAAAGCAGCTTATGTCCATCTAATATGTACTGGTCTTGACCACCATTCTGTGATTGACTCCAACATGGACTCATAAGTAAACTTTCAACTTCTGATTCGTTTTGAGAATTCATGCCGCAATACTTCATTTTTTTTTGTCTCTGCACTAGGTTAGTGAAGCTTGCCCTTATTTTTTTTTTTAACTAAACTTTTAATAATAATTTACTTCTATTTTGTCTGCTGTTGGAACCAGGAATTTACTTGGCATGTATTTTAGTTAACCTTCGATGATAGAGCGGCATGATGAGCCTGTAAAAATAATATAATGAAAATTTTGAATTAAAACAAGCATCAATTTAATCTATGAAACTTAAATCTGGAAATTTGAGTGTACAATAAACAGAAGTAATGACTGTAATTAATAAAAGTATAAAGAAATCAGTATTGTAGAAACAATACCTTTTAGACAAAACGGGAACAAAATTTGAAATACATTATTTGTATGCTGTCCTCCAAAATTTGTCCCCAAATCCGTCATCTTTTAGAAAGTTTCCAATAAGAAACATTGCAAACACTATCACTCTTGATTTCGATGATGCTGCAACTGCACGAAGAGTAAGCAAAGCTTTTATCCGTTCATTTACCCAATTATTTAAATCTACTAAATTTAGAACCACATTGGTGCCATTCCAATGATATTCAGTTTAAATTATAAGAAAAAGAACGTATTTTTAAACAGAAAAGTGTATGCAGCTTAAACACTTTTCAAACTCACTACAGAAAAAAAAAAATATAACCACATTTTTGTCAATTTAAAAATACTTAAGTGCTCACACGTTTATGCACCATTCTTTATTTTATGTAGATTTATACGTATGATTCTTAAGAAAGAATTAATTCCTTTAAGGACCTACTTCTTGTACTAATGAAACTTTAATTTCATTGAAAAGTTACTTGCCAAGTATCAAGTAGTATTATAATAAATAAATAAAAAGTACAACTAATTGATGAATGATATAAGAGAACCAGATTCTTTATTTCAAGCTGGTTAAATTAAAAGACGGAACAAAATTTTTTTAATAACCTGCAGTGCGTATTTCTTTCATATATTCCAAAAAAAATTGTAAAAAAATTCTGAATTACTAAGTTTTATTTTCGATTATATACGAATATTTCGAAAACACCATGCAAGTATAGAAGTAAAAATTGAATTTAATTTAAATATTCAAGGTTAATAAAAAGCTTGCGTTATTAATTGAAAATTGATTAAAAACACTTAAAAATTTCTGTATAAATAAGTTGATTTTTCCATTCCGTGACGTCATTTCTCAGGTAGAAAGATGAAATAAAAATAAAGTATTACTCTTGAAAATAACACGACTGCCAGACGTCCCTGCTTGTCCAGTCAGATAAGGTATACCATTCATTACATTATTATTGCGTTTCTGGGGAGATAAATCCCCGGTGAACATCGAAAAAACTTGTCTGCTTAACAAGAATTAATAAAATTATAATTTTAGCAATATAGTCATTTATTATTGAGTTAGGATTGAACTAAGCTATTTATTATAATCAACATTTAATAATTATTTTAAGATTTTGCAGGCATATCAGGCAGAAACTAAAAGAAGAGAAGGAAAAAGGTATAAAAAAACAACGATAGAAATCCATTCAATGGATCTTAAATGATTGAATACAATGTACAGAAGGGCTGCCGTTGAATTTTATATAATATGTAATATGAATGAGACTAGGAAATTTAGACACCATGCAATGTCGATAATATAATAACTAATTACAACTACCACAACTACAGACGTGAAACGACTTCCATACTTTTACTGTTCATACATGCTCACACTGCTGAATCCATCAGTTTAAAATTTTGGAGCCAGATGGATGTGGTACCCGAGAGGCGAGTATAGACTATAAATATTTTGTTATATGTCTATTTGTCACTTTAACACGTTAAAACTATTGAATAGAGTTTTATGTAACTTTAACTATCCGATATTTCATAGAAGAAAATATAAGCTATAAATCTCTTTTTATTACCAATTTGTTGTAGAAAGCGAGTAAATATTAATACTAATTGTTACTAATGAAATTGTAATCGCGGAGTCCCGACCGATATTCAAATTACTCATTTCTAGTTCGATTTCACTTCGGTTTGTTAGTATGAATGATAAGATGATCTTGTGAGATGTAATAACAGCCTGCAAATGAATCCTTTTAAGAACGCGTATTTTTATATACCTTTATAAGCAATGTAACAATCATAAGGGTTACTTATCTTACATATGTACTTTTCATTTGACTTTAAAACATTTGTATAACTATAATTTGACCACACACTTCCAACGATTTATGCAAATAAATAAAGAGAAAAGTCGTTAAACCTGGTAAATCTCAATAAAATATTATGCAAGTAATATGGCCTATTTTATACTTCCATAACTCCATCTTCCATTCTCAATTAAAAGATTACTTTTACGCAATAAAAAACCTTTAAATGTCTATGGGCAGCCAGTAAACAGAAAAATGAATACTAGGCTTCCAGCAAGTAATATATAATAGTAATAATAATCTTCTATAATTTCATTCACTTTTTCCTTATTTTATTCATAGAAATTTTATGGTTGAATAAAAGTTTTAATCTCTTATAATACTCAGGCCGCTACCTAAGCCGACATTATTTATAGTTTTATTATTTTACTTTTATTCTAGTTGTGCCAATGCATTATTAAATCTTATGAGATGGAAGTAAGTTTATATGTGAAAGTTGAAAATGAAAAAAAACAATAAACTCCTGTATGTAATGCTACTGATCCCATCTTCTTTAATGAAAGAATTTAAATAATTCAGACAGTGAGTGCGAGAAAATATAAAACTAAAGGGTGGGCCATCGGCTGGTTTCTTTTTAAATTGGATGTTATTTTGACACAGACAGCTCTTTCGCTCTCAAAAAATTGACAGAAAAATAGTCTCATATCTTCATGGTACCAAATGAATAGATTTACGCTTGAACAACGTTGTAATATATTTAAAACTTATTTGAGTGAGTGCGAATTTTGAAAAGAAATTTCGATCGAAATAATGCACCAACCGCGCCTGCCACTGATTTGACGCCGTTGAACTTTTTTTGTGGCACTTAAGCATACTGTTGACCCAGCTATTCCTGAAATAGGGCCCCAAACCATCAAAAAATGTACTGTAAAATTGGGTTGACAGGATGGGCGACAGCTAAGACAGCCATTTGAATGAAATTATATTCCATAATCGGAAGGTTTACTCTTCTCAGTAAATCAATCAACTTTGAGAAATTTTGAACAGTATTTATTTTATATCATATTAAAAAGAAACCAGCCAATGGCCCACCCTTTATTTGGAAAAGGAGGACAGAAAGGACCTAAATTCCAACAGACTGAATTAGCAGTTCATAAATTGAAGCCAAAATTGGCTTAAATTGTAATAGACTTTTCAAATGGTCGGTAAACTTGGTAAAGTTAATTTGTGGACGATTGAGACGTATGGGTATTGGAATCTTTCGAAACACTGTTGTTCTACTTATACACCTTCTATTTTCTATAATAAATTTACTCCAACTTGAATTAAAATAGGATTTTATTGGTTCTAAATGACTTAAAGTAAAGTGTATGGTATAAGTGTAGTATGTAAATATGATACAGACAGCATATCAGAAATTCGACAACTTAACATTCTAATGTTTATATTTTTAGTCAACATTTATGTAAGTGGTTTATTTTCAGTAGCATTATTGAAAAAATACTTATTGGATGTGGTTGGTTTTGACACATTTTGACTTCCCATTAAATGAAATGATCTTTAATGCTAAGATTTATAGCAAAATCATTTACAGAAAAAGTTTCGACTTATGCTAAGATATATTCTAGATCGCATTCTGTAATCAATCGAACAATACTGTTTTTCTATCTAACATTAGAGATAATAAAACTAAATTTTCGTCAAATATAGTATGTTAAGAACTTGTATTTTAATGCAATTTCAAAAAACCATTAATGCCTACAATAAAAAACTGCAAAGCACTACATACTGAAGTAATGTAAAAAATTTAAAAAGAGGTTTGGCTTTTTATATGAACTCACAAACTCTGAAAGATTATTTCGTCTTGGGGCATGGTCGTATTAGGTTTTTCTTAACAGATTAGATTAAAGTTAAAAAGTAAAAATATAGGGAAAAAAACAAACAATTCTCTTGGAACATTTTCATGATATTTCCAATATTCCTCAAGAAAGTTAAATAAGACCACTATTGTTCATTCCGCTATTTTTAATGAAGGTAGTTGAAAATTTTTCTTATTTTTTTATATTTTATTACAATAAATAAAATGTTTTATAATAATAAATACATAATTTATAAATTAAGAAGAAACAAAATTCGTTTTAAGAAATTGAATGCTTGCTGTCTTCATAACATGCAAGAACCTTTCGATAAGTTCGATAGCGTGGATCGCCCCAAAATTTTTGAACAGCTACATTTAATCAGAATGCACGGGTTTTTAAAAGCGTGCTGACGTACTCAATTTTTGTTTTTTCTTTTTAATTTTATAAAAGAGCTTGACAATTTATTTGAAAATTCATTTTATATTTGAATCTTTTTACCAGCTACTGTGAATGAAAACCAGCACGTGCCATTGTGCTTCAATGTTTAAATTGTAAGACAAATTTGAATATGCAGAACTAAAGTGTTAGCAAGTCCAATGAAAAAAGGAATGAAAAAATATCAACGAGATTCCATCTGACCTAAATACAATTTTAGTTAACAGGAAAATCCAAGAGGTTTTCGCTTTCAGTTAACATACACGGTACCTTATTCCGTTAACGAGTTTTATTAAAGACCGCTGTAACCAAATATCAGACGACATCATTAAACAAATTTACCGTTATTCGAAAGACCTGCTAACATACTTCCGCGATCGCATTGCATGAATACGAGCACACAAGCGACCAATCGAGAGTCAAAAACCGAAACACACCGTCAAGGTGTGGATTAGTCAGCGGCAGTTATAACACCACTCCATGCAATGCATTTGTATTAGTGTCGCGATGTTACTGTGCAACGCAGCACTTTTTTGCGGCTGTGTGTGGATCGCAGGAACACTTCAAATCTGGGGGCACTCTGGTGCGAAGTAAACAAACAAAGCTGGCAGGTCTCTTTCTAGCACCTTGGCGGCGGCCATTCGCATCAGACAGAGCACAGACGTCTCCCGTGCTTTTGTCTCGAATCGCGCTTCGCTCAGGTGTACAGAATTTCTCCAACTGGAAATTTCTTCCATTTTGAGTGGTCGACGATCGGTGACGATTGTATTGGTGTGCATACTTTCTTTGAATCGCATGCACAGAGAAAGAGGAGGAGCAGATAGATTTTTTTCCAGGTTATAAAAAGGAGAGGAATTTTACCGGTCTATTGGGATTTTGTACTATTGAGGAGAGAATTAAAGGTAGGACTTGTGGATATGTGTCAACGTTAATTCCTGGTTTATCCCCCTTCGTTCGCCCCATGTTTTTTACTCGCACATAGATGCTTTCTCTTTCTCTCTCAAAGTGATCTCTTGTGCATATATTTCACCTATTTAGCTCCTCTTCCTTAGTTCCTTAATGCAAATCAGGAAGTGCAGAGCGAACTGATTTATAGAGTGCACAGGGTTCTTTTTGTGGGCCTATGTTATTTTTTACGTTCAAGTTTTGATACCTGTTTCTCAGTGTCTCGCTGTTGACCTGGAATTTGCCAGAAATCAAGACGAAAAAGCACAAAAAGCTTATTAGAAAATCTACTAAAAATAGCTTTAATGTTTTATATTTGGCCTGTTTTATTTTTTAACGCTATGGAATTTATTTTAAATGCTGAGGAGCTAAAAGGAGTCTTCAAATTATTAAATTGCGTTCATTCCAAACAAAAATTCCGCAAAGGCGTTTTATAACTCCTACATTAAACTATTTTTATCTCCCCTCTGCATATTCATCCTAGGCGTTTTATATTTCTTAAAAAATTCCTATTTTTACAAACACTGCCTCTTTCAAACGAACCCTTTTGTGGTTTTCGTAATATTATTTTACAAATTAAATAAATTTAAAGGTTAATAATTCTGCTAAGAAATGCTTCTAGGACGAGTCAAAGAGGCTGAGATGGGCTCAAAGAACGTGTACAGACGATAAATGAAAGAAATAAAAGAAAATTTTATTAATAAAAAGTAATTAAGGTTAAAATCAAACCTTTAAATGTCAGTGCGATTTATAAAAGCGCAACATTTTCGATGTTTTAACGTCTGTTGTTATCCTTGATAAAATTCCACAATAAATCTGGAAGCCACAACGTTGAAATATTTATTGCATAACGTCTAGTGTTCATCTGCTGATAAAAATTTTTCTCTTCGCATATTTTTATAATTAATATAATTTTTTAGAAATCACTTTTTGTTAAAGGAAGTGCCCATGAAAAATGCGAATTTGTAGAAATAGATGCTGAAGGTGAATTTTATAATGAAAATTGCAAATAAGTTGATATGAAAACAGGAATTAAATTTTTTTCAAAAGAACATAGACGTGCAAAAAGAAGAAAGTATAAATTTTAGGATTCTGTTAATTTAAAAATTTTATGTATTTCATATGTATGGAAAATAGTTTAGAAAATCAAGTTATAATGTTCATAGATCATGTTATAGTAAGAAACGAGTGCAAGATGAAGGAGTTTCAATAGAGACCTTTACATACTTACTAAAACAAATCAATTAAAGCAGAAATATTTTGAAACATACTCACAAAATTTTACGTGTACAAGATCCCTTTGTTTCCATTTGTTATATATGTAAAAGGGCGAATCATCTCAAAGTTGAGATGTAATCCATAAAGATAAAGAGTCAGTGAGAGGAGTAGGCTATTTACAAAAAGGCCAGAAGAATAAGGAAAGCTGTTCCAAAATTCACAAAAAGATTGTTATGTACAAAACCCCAGAATGTGAATAAGTAATCCGAAAAGTACTGGATGCTTTTTAAATTTTCTCATCATTTTTATTATCACTGTTGATATCACTTATTCCATCTTAAAGGCACATCTTGGCACTGCTAGTATTGGCTAAAACTCCTTTTTGCATCGTCAATATTTTCAAAATAATAATTATTTCACACTTTTCAGAAATTCTTCACCGGTTTGTAATTTAATGACAATTGCGTTCGATCAACCACCGCAGCTATACTAGGAAGTAGCTGATGTTCCCTGCAAAAGGTCTGTAGATCTTTCGATGGTAAAGATCTTATAATACAATATCGTCATTCATCGATAAGCACTTCACTGTGCACGATATAATATCCGGGTTACTAGGTGTACAAAACTGGCTGATCACTTTTTTAAGCTACAAATCCATTTGGTTATCCAAAATAGGTCGTCGGACAAAATGACGGTAAGCCGCTGAATCTCAATTCACTTGCACTTCATCCCCAAACCGAACCTCCTCCTATGTTTAACACTATCCCTAAATAATAAAAGAGTACTTGAACAAGGCTCATCTGTTTTCTAAAATAACGAATATGTTCATTGCGCGATTTTAAGGTTATGCATACAACGTAAAATTGTCCGGCAGTAGTAAGAAACACGGAAAATGCATGAACAAAATTTTTGGAGTGTGAAAAATTTTAAAAAACGGGGCAAACTCGAAAAAATCCGTACACGTCAACGTCCAAAACCTGACTGATATTAAAAGAGTCTGACGTCCGACCTCCGAAAGGCCCCTCTGGTAAATATTGTAAAGCTAGAAACATTGGTAGGGTATGTCAGTCTTACTTTACTTACCAACTTGTGCTAAAAATTTCTTCATATTCTTCTTCCTCCACATCTTTTACCACCCATTCAATCCACACAGGCCAGCAGCAGCCAGCGGTGACGTAGCGCTTCTTTTGTAGCCTCAGCACACCATCATCCACACTACAGCATACCATCTAAGCCATACCATCCAGCGACGAACTACGTAATCAAAGAGAAATGCTTTAAGATATACAAGGAAAACAGTTATGGCCTTCTATCTTTTCCTCCTCGGCAAATTGGAGAAATGGAATGAGATGGAAAGATCACCACTGCCGAATGGCTGGGCATGTTCGCGATCGTGTGTCTGACCTAGTGAGTCGGCTCAGTATTGGTGGTAAACATGTTGCTGATGGCGCTGCTAGAATGGTAACCGTAACGTTAAAATAAAAAAAATAAAAACGAAAAAATGAAAAAGAAAGATCGCTGATCTTTCCGGATGGCCTGCGCACACACGTAGTGGGACATGCGACGATCGCGTCTCGCGCAGGTTTTGCGTTTCGCGATCGTAGCTTGATTTTTGACTCATTTTAAATTAATTTCGTCTGTGCCAGGCATACTCCTTTTGTTTTCGATCATCATGATCGATTCGCGCGATCTAAGAAATTTCATCTTGAACCACCACTGCCATGGCTACTCTCCATTTTTATCTCGTGTCAACATCGCAGTATGAATTGCTAATGGTTCCCTTGTTTACCTCTCTGCAAATTTTTTTCGATGTCGATCAGCGACTTTGGCATATTTTTCTTTTCTCAAACGCAATGACCTACATTTGTAAAGTGTTCCCTTTGCCTAATGCTGAAGGAGAACATAAATTAATTAGTATGAAAAATTAGCTGTTCTGCATTGCTAATTCGACTTAACTTAATTAAAGCAATTGGAGCTCCCGATTGTTAACGAATAACCGAATTCTAATTTTATCCTATTTTCGATATAAGAATGGGTGGGGTAATAAAAGGGCCAAGATGTTTTTATATAAATTGCAAAAAAATTTCTATTCAATTATACATAAATCAAAATCTGTGCCAGTTTTAAATGCAAACTTTTTACAACAAAATTCTAAAAACGTTGATGATTTAAATAAGGCCCATTTTTAACAATTCTCTATAAATATTAATTTCTAACTGAAATCTATTTACAATTCAATTGTAATATTTAGTACTACATTAATTAAACTTTTATTACTATTACTAATATTTCTTAGAAGTTTATTGTTGAAAACCATTCTATTCGATGTCTTATTTTTCTACGTAATATTTCAATAATAGTTCAAATTTAGATATTTTACAAAGGCGAAGATTTTTTAATCAACTATAAATATTAGTAGTTTTTTTTTGTGAGTTATATCTGTAAAAAATATAAACTATATAAAAAATTATATAAACTCTAAAACCTTTATAAATTTTTTGATTCAACATTTTTCGATGTTTATGAACAAACGAAAAAGTCCCAATGCGTTGTAATTTTAAAAAATACAGATTTGAAATTATCTATCATATAGTGCTCTATCAGATCAATACATTGCTTAAGTGGAGCCAAAAATTATATTTAATTCTAAAGACTATTTGTTAAAAACCACAACGGATTTACTGCCCTGGAACTTCACCGCACCTTATACGACATTTACTGTTGAACCGCATTCGTTAGGTACGCATGTAGTTACCCCCATTGCTAAAATAGATTAAAATTTTTTAATATCTGCGGCCTAAACCCGACTGTATCAATTTTGAGGTATGAATCGCCTAGAGCGCTGTTTGTGAATTTTAAATCTGGCAGTTAGTAATCCTTCGCTACGTGGATGCTCCTACCTTTGCTGGCGTTTCAAATTAATACGAAATAGACTTTTCGACGGTATTTCAAATTTTTACGTTCCAAATATTTGAACTGAACAAAACAATTTTTTTTTGATAACGAAAAGCAGTTGCGTACCTACGAATAAATTACAGGAGCATCGAGCATAAAATCAGTCCGTGCAACGTGTACTCGTCTCGTACCTGCAGCCTTCCCAGTCAAACTGCCAATTAATTAATCGTTCTGGTTGCGAGCCGGCGCATAATAATAGTAATATACGAAAAACATATTAGCCGCTCGCATGACATTGGTGGTCTGCTTGCGGATACCTTAGCTAGCCAAGCAAGGAGCGATTCCGTTTGGCTATCTGAAAATAAACTACGAAATTTCAAAGTAGGTAACTGATTTTTAATGATCAATTCCAAATTCAGGGGCATTTCTGGAAATTTTTACATTTGGATTTGCGGTAGTGCTTGAAACCACTGTGCCAACGCTGGTGCTGAGGAGTCCGCGGGTCAATGGGAATCTGGACAAAGCCCGCCCGGGTGCGCTCCCGATTGTCCTCTAATATTATGCACAGGTACCCGCTAATGGGACGCCGCCACCATGCTCGCGCCGCTCACTGCAATTTATAATGAAAAATTTTGCTGGACTACTTTTAAGCGGGTTGCAAGAAATATTCGGTTGGTGCCATGGCTCACTAATTACGCCTCTTTGTTGCGGTACTGTTATACGCTTTGAAATATTTTCTGAGTGGTTTTTAATGATTTTGAAAGAAAATTTCCAAGTCGTAAAATGTACAAGCGCCATTATGCGGTCATTTCTTTTAATAATAATTGCGATCTTTAAAAAGTCAAGTTGTGCCCTACTAAATTTCATACCTGCAATATTACATATACTAAATTTGACCAATTATGTTTAAAAGCAGTTATGTAAATATTGCCATGCGTGTGAATTGCTTTTGCATAACTTATTTAAAACCAATAGTTTATCAAAAATTCTTCCTTATAAGACAACTGAAGCTATACTATCAAAATTCTATGTGGTAACGTTACTTGAAATAAGTTTCAATATCTTGAACTTACCTAGATCTACCAAAGCGAGTTTCAATTTTTAATATCAAAAAAAAATATTTAATTCCAAGCATTTTGCTAATACTTTTTTTGGAAAATTATGGTTTAAATAGATTAAAAGAAAGGTTTCCCATTATGAGCTGCTAGGGTCTTCTATTTTCAGAGATCCTCTTTTATTAAGAAAACTTTTATTACTGAACAATTAAAGCTATTTGGCTGAGGCTTTAAGGAGAAGAATACCTCCGATTCCTCCTCTTGTAAACAACTACATAAGTATATTATGTTAATCTTATACAAGCTCTGTATTCTAAGATAAAAGATAAAATCACAGAAAATATGTTTTCCATTTTTACCCTTTCTTATTTAAGTTTTCGTTTTTAATTTTTATTTTTATTTTATTTTTCTAAGAAACATTTTATCAAGCATTATTTCGCTCCATAGTAAAGTGAGTTTGCATTGTAAGATTTCATCGATAGGTAATAATATGCTTAGTAATTTTTATTCTGTCTTTTGCTTCAAGTTTTTAGAAAAATGGCAGATTTTACAAAGGTTCAACTTTTCGTATGCATCTACCACTGATTTGAAACAATTGCAAAATGAAATAAATGGGACACTTTACTACTTCCACTCCCTTGTCCCCCATAACTTCTATTCTTTTAATTATTCGGTTCAGATTGTAAAAACGCTCGCATAATATGCTTCAGAAAATCTATTGCTAAATTAGCACTACAATTTTTAAATTAACATCACAGTCCTAAATTCCAATGCTTGAATTGTTCAACGAAAACAAAAGATTTAAGTATGAAACCTGAAAATGTTAATGAGATAGAAATATTCTTTTATTCTACGTTTATTGAATGATAATTTATTGATATTCAATCATTTTAGACCTATTTATATTTTAGATGCATTAATTTAAAAACCTTTACTTTTAGAAAATACGTATACGAATATATGTGCAAAACAACAGAACAATATTTTTTCTGCTTCATACGAAAAGTATACACAGTTTAAATTAAACTGTAAAAAGCAGCTACCGTATCGAATCGGGAGGATACCAAGCAATTTTCTATGGATACGGAAAAAAAATATCTCCTGACGCAAATTAAAGTCAAACTCTAGGTGGTACCTGCCGGATAACCTGAGCAATTACACCTCATTCCTTTTACTGCCCCCTTGTCGAAAAAAACCACTTTGTTTTCAATGAGTCTAACTGTCCGCAGGTGGCAGCTACCTAATACCGTACTTTACAAGCCTGCTACGTGAAATATTGTACAATTTAAGAAGGAGTTCCGAGGAACCGCAATGTCTTTCAACGTCAAAATTTATTGCTTCCATTGAGATGAACTGTCGGACCTGGGAGTGTTTTGTAAACGCACCACGAAAATTTACAACACTTTAATATACCTTTCACAAATATTTGCGAAAACCTGTCACATTAAAACACCACAGCCGAGTATTTACCGACAACAAGTCACATCCCTTCTGAGGCCGTGTTTTTTGTCCAGAGGCTATGCGGTAACCCTGAGGAGCTTCCAGTTCAAAGTAGACCGCTTGTTTCTATTTAGTGAGGACTTTTCTCCACTTGCTGGGAATCCAGATGCTTTCCGCTTAAATCTAGATTTATCTGTTTCCGTGACAGGAGTAGATCTAAATTATTTCTTCAACGGTGGTCGGAATTTTCAATCCTAAAAATGGTAGTAACAACACCTTAGGTATTTTAATATTTTCGAAACCAATATTCAGTTATCTTCAATATTTTTAAAAAACAACTATTTTTAAAGAAATATTTTATTCGGGTGTTTTTTTTTTTGCTCCTCTGATGACCCTTTTTTCTTTTTCTTTTCTTTTTCTCTCTTTTAACGACATGGACTTAATTTCAATTCGTTATTACAGTAATTACTATGTGGAACTCATCAAACCCCTTATTTTATTTCTGAATAAAGTCGACATCAGCCATTACCTGATTACTATTTTTTTACTAAAACTAGTCAATTAAAATTGAGACTACTTTGAAAACAAAGCCTACGTTTTAAGAAAACTCCAGTTTAAGTCAAATAATTGGACCCATGATGCCAGTTAAAGACTAAATATGAAAAATGTTCAGATCACACAGAGGTGTGGAGTTTTTGAAACGCTAATGAATAACTTTTTAAAGCTGATATAAATCCTTTTTTTTAAATAATAATTATACTAAAAAGGGTATATGAAATAAGAAATTATTACATTAGACCGGTATTAATTCGTCTATTTGATAAAATTATAAGAAAAAATCGTGCAAAAATATGAGAGGAAGATCACTTCAAACGCGACTAGACTCACTCGGGAATAGACACAATGACCTTGGGTGAAAGTTGCTTTTCGAGTTACTTCTTTCTTCGAGAAATGCCCAGCACCATAAGACCATTTATGATAAACCGCTGACTGCATCGCGTAGTGGAAAATACACCCAGCTAATATAAAGCTCAACCTACTGTGCAACACACGATCACAATGCGTGTATATAACACATGTATGCACGAATTGTAGCTATTATACTTAAGTAAATTTTTTGGGGCATCATGTCTTCAGAGATTTCGCTAATATTAATTATTTTTATTGTTTGTACTTTTATGTTAAAATACAAGCAGCTTAAGTAGGAAATTTAAGCAGAGATTAGGACGGAATATAAAATAAATGATATTTTTTTAAAAGATCAAACAGGCGATCTTAATTTAGATTTCTTGAGAAATCATATCTGATTCCTTTTCAATATCGAAAATACTGTTAATTTCAATCTACGAAATTACGCAATGCTCACACTGCAACAAACGAAAGTTCCTCATCGAATCTCATTACAGCTTTCTTGGAACTTACCGTCGGAGCTCCCCAACATGACGTTAAAAATAGTTTCAGAGGTTTTTTTCTTATTCTTCTTCACTGTTTCTGTGCTACTTTTTAAGTGGGTCAACACGGAACTGGGCTTAAACGTTATAACAACGTACGCTAAAATCTTCTGGAGCTCCACTAGTGTTGCATTTCTGGCTCTGATTCGTTGGTTTTTATGGCGATGATGTGGTGGACGTCGCTCGCGACAGACACTCCGAAAATCTGGAAGCGAAAAGTTTTTCAAAATCCATTATAGAATATCTGTCCATGGGGTACGCGGAGGTGCTTTGCATTGTGGTGCCGCATTAAAGCGCCTCTCTTAATCGCCTCATATGTTAATTCATGCAAGCCCATCAAGTTTTTTTACTGCTCCTGATATTCCTGTATATAACTCTCATATATTTGTGTCACGCATTCCTAGGCTCTTTCTGTGACGACATGCGTGTAAAAAAGGCGTGCGAATGCCCGCTGTGTTCAAATAGCGTAGTCTAATTTTCGGCCACACATGTACTTATTATGCTGAAATTGAACTTGAGGGGCCTTACCTTTGGGTACCTTGCCAGCCGATGAAATTTAATTACGTCCGAACATCTTAAATTGCTCGCGGGTCGACCAGCCGCTCTGGCGTTGGCCAGGTACAACCGCGCACATACGACCGAAATAAACGAGCTACAGACTTCATACCGGTTTAAGAGTCACGTTGAATTAAAGCGCGACAGGTAAGTAGCAATGGCCCAAATCTAGAAAACTTTTTGTGTGTCTGCTGGGGGGCTTCATAACGATTTCAGTTTTGGCAATCTAGGTGTCGTTACAAAAATTTTTTAGAGCATGATTTTTTGGTGATCGTTGCGGGGAAGTATGGAAATTTTTCGAAATCAAAATCGCATCGGTCAGCAAAATGTTTTCATTTTGTTGTCCGCTAAATTGGGGAATTTTGCTTGGAAGACAAAAATTAAGACGGTTTAAATATTGATTAACAACGTTGTGCGTCTTCTGGGTTTGTTGGAACACGTATCGGCCAACCTGGCTCGATAGCATTGATTGAGGTCAACGCTTACGGTGTACATGAAGGAATCATTCATTTTGCTTTCATTGATAAAGTGGTCAGAAATTCCAAGTGGTGATTTTTATTTCTTTCTCTCTTCTTCATGTTCGATGGATCAAATAGCGCTTTTTGGGATTTGTATGAATTTCTCCGTTACTTCTACTGCTTCGATTTAATTAGAAATTTCTTTTGTTCGTAAAAATTTATAAGATCTTTTTCACTTTCTTGCAGATTTCATGTTTCACGCTCGTAATTGAGGTTACCAGTTAAAGCACTAAATCCAAAGAAAACAACTTCGACGATCATGGCGGACTGATCATCAAGAAAAAAACATTAAGTTCGCTTTAGTTCAGATCTCTTGACTGTTGTGTTTTTTTATTCTTCTTTTAAATTATACTTTTAAGTATGTTTCAAGGAATTTCTTCTACGTCAGCTTCTTAAGAAATATTTTACATCATTCAGCAATTTTATGCTACAAAATGTTGGAATCACTGAAAAAATATGTTTTCGATACAACTCATTTATAACATAAGCACCATCCTCTGGCTGTTTATAGTATTAGTGAATCTCCGCGTTCGTCATTTTCTCTTTACCTCTTTTATAATGATGCTATTCAGTGCAAGCCATCTTCTCCTCCTCTGTGCGCTGCTTGGTCGCTATCTTCATCTACCCATGGGGCTGCATGCAAAAACCGGAAGTAGGTCAACCAGAACCGGATCTAAGACATGTGATGCCGACGATATGATCATCTCTTTCCGATAACTAAGTACGATTAAAGTGGGGAATGAGTATGGTATATAAAAGCCAGAGTGCTATACATGATTTTTTTTTTATTCCAAGTACTTGAAAATTATTATGGGTCTCGGACTGCGTCCGAGTACCAATAAATATTAAGCGATTTTTTGAAGTTGCAGATAAGAAAGGAGGAACATAAAATCGGATGACAAAGTAAGTTACTAGCTCTTTTTTGAGTTAACCTCTCTATGTTAAATATTTTAAAGTTTAAAATAATTTCCTAACTGATATAATCTATTAAAATGTTAAGGCAATTTCTTGTGAGATTTGAAAGATTTTAAAATAGACTAGTTCGAATAATCCTACAAAGAAAGTAGAACAAATGCAAATCACAAAATTTTAGGCCAACTCACAAAAAATTATTTAAAAATTATAAACACTTATCCGAATCCTATTTATGAATTCTATCGATTCATGTTCAATATTAGCGTGAATTCTTGATGGTGAGTAAAAAAGGTAATTTTCAATTATTAGTAATATAATTTTATCTTCTTTCGTTTTTAAGTCTTCTCGTCAGATTCAAATATTTCATGAATTATAGGGCTGAGGTCTCAGTGTAGGCATATTAAATTTATTTTTACGATATGTTCATTTCCAACGACATTATTAAAAGTACAATTTAAAAAAATCAAAAATTTAAAATAGAAAATTTATGGGAATTCAAATTTAATATCGTTATTGATCTGAAGATTAACTACTAAATAGGACGTTTGTGGTTTTCAATTTTTTAATCATTCGAAAACGAAAATGTAAAAGTGTCCGCAATTTGGTAAATTTAATTTACGAAATAAAAGAGAACGAAATGTACACAACGTAATGGATGAAAATTACTAAATATCTTGACAAAAGAGTTAGATAGTAAAGTTACCTATTTCCCTTTTTTGACTTTTGTATTTTTCGTCGGACATATAAGAGCATTTGAACAGATTTCTTAAAATTCTTACTAGAGATTTTCCACGTAGTGTCTAAATAACTTTATATAACATTATTAATTAGGAATTTTTTCAAATACTGACTTTGTGTTATATTTTGATACCTTTAGCATTACTTTAAGAATAAATTTCATTATTTTCATTACGAGACTGATTTTGTTAATAACAATACTAACAATTATCTTTCTTAATTTTTTTAGACGCCTTTTGATCTGATGAGTGTAATCCCTGAACATTTTAAGGAATCATAATTTTGAGGATTTATTCTATTTATTACATGTTGTGATCTGATGAATTTAATCCCATTTTAAAATAAGCGTGCATATGGATCTGCACATAATCGAAAAGATAAGAAAACATGTCTATAATTTTTTTCTACCTTTTTGCTTAAAGAACTGAGAAATGATCTGCATTCACCATTCAGGTCAAAGATGAATTGTTGTCTAGTATTAAATATCCCAGCTTTCCCTAGCTCTAGTTCCCTTAAATTAATAGCATAGGTGCTGTGCAAAATAAGTAATCAAAGAGACAACCTACGGGTTTTAAATTAACAATAAGTAAACAAAGTACAATTTCTCCATCTCCCAAGTTCGCTAGGTCTGGGAGTGCGTTTTCTGGGCGTGGAGAATTTATTAATACAAAACAAGTTGAGGCTGGCGCGCAACTCGTCGCCCTGGACCAGTGGCAACGCTGCATTTCCTTATGGCACCTACTAGGGCTGCTCCTCGAGAACGCCGCGCCGATTCAAAAGCAATTAATGACTACTCATAGTGGCCATCGAAAAAATGAAAGCGCGCCTCTAGAGTCCAAGTACCATCTAGGAAAAAGTACTGGAGTAGCAATAGTCGCCCATATACCTGAGAAAACCCGTTTCCGGGCAATTCGTCCGGACCCGCACGTAAACTCTTTCTTCGTGCCGCGCCAGATCGGTTGGTCAGTACAAGCGCCACTTCCGTTTGCAGTTTGTGCCGTTCTGCGCGGAGTTCTGGATTTGCACGACGATTTACAACTCCATTTCGTCGACCAGTTTGGTTGCCTCGATTTCATCCGGCCGTTGCAGCGGCGACTGTGCCCCCCAGGCAAAACGAAGACAGCTTAGACGACGACGTGCACAACTTTATGACAAAAGAGAAAGAGTCGCCCAGCCACAAGACGCGCAACCTTGTTCGTTGACCCAGATTCGGCGCGCGGTTGTTTTGCTTTTGGTCGCGTTCACTTCTGTTACCTGGACGCCGAACTGTACACGCTGCCAGGTAACACAGACGAGGCCCGAAGGCGATCGCCGAAAGCTCCGTGTAACTCTCGTGAGAGGTATAAGCATTTTCATAGAGCAAGGGCAGGGTCGATGTCAAAGTTGAGGGCGTTCACTTTTTTACTCCGAAAACTGCGCGGGTTCATTACGCATGTTGCTATTAAAAGCCTTTACTAAAATCAGAGGGTTATCGATTTTTTTGTTTGACAGAGATCTTGGGGATGGAAATCCAAAGCAGAAACAGAAAAATTACTATTTTTAGTTGCAAAAAGCGGGGATTTTCCATTACTAACCAAAATCTTTTATACTGCGCATGCGCCTACGTTTAATTTAAACCATTCATTCAGTTATCTTGCAGATGTCGCCAGCAGTTTCCCGGCAGTCCTGAAACCGTTTTTCATCAAATCGAGCTGGTTTAGGTCTTTACTAAGGCAGGGCTCAGACCACATTTGAGAGTGCAAATTAAGACAGGGCACGTGGGAAACGATGAAAATTGAAAATTTGAGAAAATCTTTTAAAAATTTGTGTGATCCATGGCTTTTCTGGAATGTACCAAACGTAGAAAATTGAAAATCTTTTAAAAACGTTTTTAATCCATGACTTTAGATAGATATTTTTCGCACCTTTCTTAATTTTTGTAAACTGTATTTCTTCATTTTATGTTTTTTTATTTTTTTATTTATAACCCAACTAATTCCCCTTGCTTTCCCCATGTTCAATATCACAAATGTGATTTTACAATTAATAAATTTTACCTTGACTTTTAAAGATGCGAATTAAAAACTTGACGGTTGATAAGTTCGTGACACAAGCCAGGAAAAAATACGTAAGGCATGGAGGTCTTGTCTTGTCTTTTGAATTCTATAATTTCATCGGTGTTAAACCAATATGAATCCCGAATATTACACCACACAATTTAAACCTAAAATTCTGTTTGGAATAAACGATCTCTACAATATTACCACGAAAACTATCTTTAAATGCTGAATATTTTATATTTAGCCCTTGTCGAAAAATAAATGCATTTGGTAAAGAATTTAATAAAGAAAGAATATATTATTTTCAATACATGGTATAACGTTACAAACCGAAACCAGAAAGAATTTTGAGATAGTTTGCGCGAAGGCACATTTAATAGTAGATACTAGAGATTATGATGTTAATAATATTTCATTTTTCAGTACGCTCAATTAAATGCAGTCAAGATTGCAGAGGTAATTAGAAAAGACCCAACGTATTTTTATTTTCGTAGGACTTCCTACAGCCTTGCAGATTTTATCCACTATTATTTAATATATTTTTTCAGACTTTGTTTAGAGTTTTATCTTGTGATATAAAAACTAAAGTCACACTTTTTAAAAGGATTTACAATTCCAATGAGAAAACAATCCAAGGAAAAATACAACTCGGGGTTTTGGTCATTTATTTAAAATAGAACTTTTTCTTACTAATTCTACAAGAATCAAGTTATAGAAATTGTCGCGAGTCAGAGGAATAAATACGTTTAAACAACATTAATAAAACATCCATCCAACAGTTTAACAAAGGCATATTAGACTAACAAATTAACAAAAAGTCTTTATAATTTATAAAACTACTTAACTACTTAACAACTTGCCTTGGTGTGGCCAGTGTGGCTGAGCAGATATTGGGAAAAGAACATCATCATATTTTCTCAGGTTTACGTATATAATTATGATTCTCGTTAGAAAATATTAAACTACTTTTTGTTAATTGTAAATTATTCTTATCAATTTTACATTTTGGTAAAATTTTGGTAAACAATTTCAGATTCAATGCAAAATTATCAGATGCTAAATATTGTCAAGCTAACTGTATCTCCTTTGCAACGGTTGATGTAAGATCAGGATTCCCCACCAACTTCACAAGATGTCCTACTCTCTTACAGCTAAGGTTCCTTAAAACATGTCGCACCCATAGGGCGCATCCATCAATTCGTTTTTACTTGAAAGTCCTTATCGAGGAAGTGTTGAGCGATTTTCCGTTAGACGATCATTTGAAGAAACTCACAGGGTGGCTAGACAATAACCCCTTTATTTCTCTGCAACAAATGTTGCTCCTGGAATTCCACGTAACCAGATTCGTCACTGAATTCGGAGTCCGAGATATCACCTTCCACTCCAGGTGGTTTGCTCTTCCCTCTATTGAGTCTGAAGCTGGTATGGGTAGTTACTATTTTGTTACAAGCATTAGAACTTGCCGGATTCATTTGTGTTTGGTAACTATCGAAAGAATTGGGTGGCTTGTCCTGTTCCACGCTGGCGCCTTGGTGGGATTCTATCAAAGGTAAGCGACAGTGTGGCGAATACTTTAGTGAAGATTCGTCTAAGTTAGCTGTTATTGTACTAGCGGTCTCGCATCCGCTAGATATAGAGCCTTCGTCGCTATCAACTTGTTGCTGCACTTGATCCATACATAAACCACCAGAAGAGTCTGTATGACCACCCTTCATAGGATCAGAATTGGTATCATCCGCGTTAATGGACAAAAGTTCCAATTTCCTTAAGGAATCTCTATGCTGGCTGAAGTACAAATGCTCATATCCTTCGTAATACCCAGCCTCATCATAGTTGCAGTTGTCCAGATCTTCTAGACTCTTCGACGACCTTGACTTTGAATCAGAATTTAATAAGGGCTCGAAAACAATAGTCGTGGTTTCGTTGAGATTCGAAAGACTCGATGTCTTGGGGTGTATCTTCGTATCGAAATAAGATAGCAATTCAACTGCCAACGGTGAGTTTGTATCGTAATTATGGTACTTTAAAAGGTTCTCTAAATCATCTTCTTCAGAAGTAAGACTAGACTTTGAATTTGTCTTCTCGCTATCTTTGAAAGCTTGGGTTTGTGATCCTGTATTATTTTCAGTCTGTTCAGTAACTTCAGTTGTGCTTTCCTGTGGGAGCACTGCTAAATTTTCATTAGCCATTTTCATGTTCTCATCATTTTGGTGATGCGACACATTTTCTGATTTATGAAGCTTTCCCGTTCGTCGTATCGAGTGACCCCTGCGACATCTTCTGCGTCCTAAAGTCATTGCAGGGTAAAGCGAATCTTTTTGGCAGCAAGGTGGCATTTCTGGCTCGTTCGAATGTTCGCAATCCTCACCTTCCTCCTCTCCAATTGCCTCTTCGATCGCCATCAATTTTGGTGCAGACTTTGATCTTTCCAGAGGTGGGCGATAGTTGTTACCTCCCACACTTAGCAAAATCTTACGTCGCGGCAGACTGGGATTTTCATACGCCGCATTCGCTAGGCTCAGTCTCGCGTTCTGCTTGGAGAGCTTCTCTCGTTTAAAATCTCTTAAGGCTCTGTCCAAATTTTCCTGTAATTTATTTATAAGTAGCTAGCATTTTTAAAAATCTTAAAAGACTTACTCTCAGTTGTGTGCAAATATCTTGAGCGATCGACTCCTTACTGCACAAAACAGCGTGGCATCTCAGCTCATGCTTCAGCTTTCTTCCCTCATGACGATAGATCCAGCAAAACACCTTGGGATAATTCTGAGGAGCACAGCAGAAGGTGATGCGGTTAGCCCAGTATTCCGTCAAGCCATGTTGTCGGGTCGTCGCCTTCAAGCCGGACGCGCATATTTTTACACGCATCACCACGTCAGGCTTATGGTTCTGAGTATAGTTCCGCCAGAGAGTATTCAGTGGCTTCTCCATGCAACCTTCACCTGGAATTAACATTTTGCACTTATTTAAAAACAAAAACAAACAGGATTTAGATTATTTATAATTGTCTGCATTTAATTCTTTTGATTTTTATTTTATATGTTGTAACTTGTTTCCATTTTTTAAAATCGGTTTTTGATTCGATTTTGTTTTCTTTTTTTAATAATAATAG
The DNA here is from genome assembly GCA_001932985.1 of Proctacanthus coquilletti. NCBI lineage: Eukaryota > Metazoa > Arthropoda > Insecta > Diptera > Asilidae > Proctacanthus > Proctacanthus coquilletti. The sequence goes on from MNCL01000141.1 coordinate 349,145, forward strand.
AACGCACGAAATTCAGGTTTAACGTTTTCGTTGATTGATAGACAAAATAATATTCAAGTCTGCTAAGTAATTAATTTAAAAATCCAAATAGTTTATATAGCAATATGAAGTTCTTAAAAAAATATAATCATCGTTTTCCTGACCAACAAATTACTTTTAATATTTAGTTTGATCCCCTAAAAAATCGCGAAAATTCTATAAATTTATCGTAAGAAAACATAAATAAATTTCTAAAGGTGAACATTTCACGTTCCTTGTTTTATAATACAAGAAAATTAATTGTAAGTACGCACAGAATATAAAAATTAATTTGTGGTTGCAAAATTATATTAAATTTGTAAAGCAAATTCAAGACAATATTAGAAAAACTTGTTACCTAAACACTAAATCTCACTTATTCTTCTTCGTATCGATGAATTGTGCAAAAGTAACAAATTTTTTTATTACTCAAATAAATTAGCTATAGATAAAACACTTTATTAACCTTATATTTCGGCTTTTATTGTATTAAATATTGTGTCTTATTACTAGGAAGTAAATGTCGTCGTCGTCGTCTATTGTATTCATTTTTATAGGTATTTGAATAACACCCAGCGTTGAATATTTTAATTTATATGTGTATATTAAGACTTTAGACTGTTAGTGAAATTAGGAGAAATTCAATAAAAACCTTTTTTTACATGGTACAATAAAAAATACGTTTTTTTTAAAGGAAGATTTTCAATAAGTGCTAAAACTTGCTTTTAATTTTATCCATGACATCAAGCTATCAAGCCATAAATTTTAAGTTCCGTTGTTTGAGCAGTTTGTGTATTATTAAAAACGTAATTTTAAACTATTTAAATATTCTGAAATGATAGCCATAACCCAGAACAAGATTCTAGCACATTTCCAAGACGTAATCGTCAATCAACTTGTTTATCAACTCTATAAAAAAATCTCCCTTAAAAAATAAACACGTTAAGGTGAAAGTTCCTTTCTGCATTTTTTCAAAGGTATTCGCGCATTTCTTCGTTCGAGAGATCGATCGACGAAGAAGCGGACCAGTCGTGGTAACCGTGAACAAAAGTCTTCATGAAGACCCGGGTAGGTCTCTTATAAATATTTTGCAAGTAAATTCGAACGACCCAGGCGAACAAAAAGTTTATAAAAGAGCTCTTCGAAAATTTTACGATTCAATTTACATTCCCATATTTCTTCCCTTTTATTTTATTTACTTTGTGAAATAATTTAAACAATGTGCTCACCTTTGGCCCATCCCGTTAGGACATTCCCCAAATACGATACTTTGTATTCAGGATCCGGAGAACTAATATCGATGCTATGCGTTTTTCTCCACCACAATTTTCCTAGGCTTCGGGAAATTGTGCGAAAAGCCTTTGCACTTATATCTTTATCATCCGTAATGTCGTTTAAGAGGGTGTCCGCGATCTCCTCCTCTTTGGAATACTTGTGAAATCTTTCACAATTGTTGAACCGTCTCTCAGGATTACCTGGAACAGTCTTCTTCTTAAGTTGATCACCTGTCGCTGTATCATTATCCAATTTCTTCGTATTGTACGTATTTCCAAGCAGCCGCGTTAGAGAGTGAGATTTCGTAAATCTTGACTTCTCCTTGATATTTGCAACAGCACTATGCACAGATTTTTGATCCAATTTCTTCTTAGCCAAATTGAATAGGGATAGTTTCTCCAACGTGGAGAGTGATGATTTAATACTTGTCTTCACTTCACAGTCTCCATACAAAGTACCTGGCGACGACTTTTTAGGAAGAAGTGTACACTGATTGTGGGTGATCGCCGTCTTATTCTGCACCTCCTCCACCATTCCTACAGACGTCTTCTTAGCTGAATTCGTTTCCAGACAGTATAGGGGAACTTCTCTACAGTATTTGCTATTCTGATTATTCGCAATGATCTCCGTCGATTTGGTGTGCAACTGATCTTCAACAGCACTCATTGTGAATTTATTCCAATCGCATGTCGTTTGTAACTAAATCGGTGTTAACACACTCGTTTTACAAATTGTCCTACCTTACTTATTTGTTTCTTTTTTTTGCAATTCAATTACGGACATTCAATTCGCACATTCTTTTCAGTCGCACTTTATTCGTATACTAATTGATCGGTTCGAATTGCATATCGTTGCTGGCGATCAGGTAGCACCATTTCCAGTGAAGTCCCCGTTTTGCCTACAAGACAAAATAGAAAACAATGGTTAGTAATACTTTTATTTAATATACGTACACATGGCTACGATGGAAGAAATTCAATTAAATTTTCATTCGTCTACAGGCGAATAAATTACGAGACGGATTGAGGCACCGACGTCGAATTAGACGTGGCCACAGCGCATCAGAATTCAACTCAGGCAGAAGACTCTTCGGTACTTTTCTTACAAAAATTTCTTTAGCATTTTAAAATAGGCTGGCTACCTCGTTTATGGTATCGTATTGTGACGGAGGTATGTGTCTTTCGGTCATATACATAGGCATTCGGAAAATATTACCCACAAGTTAATTTTTTAAGACAGCCACGGGAAATTGATCTTTAATAAAATATGAGCGTAGCTAGACCTCCGTGACTGTAACAATCCTGTCTTTCGAACATACGTTTAATAAAAAAAAGTATGAAAATCTATATTATGAAATTGCGGTGATCTACATGAAAATAGCGGTACCATTCATTTCATTCTGATCAGTGATTCATTAATTAATTAATAATGTCACTTCATGGTGACGAAAGCTTCAGTAACTTGATTATGCTGTTTGTCGTCACTCAAGGTCTTTGAGATCAATAATTTATAGCTCTATTTACACATATTTTTACTTTTATACATGTCAGGGTTATATTTAAATAGATATTTTAAGAATCGCACCTCCATTTCGTTCTGTACTGAAAAGCCTTTTTCCATTTAGATTTTACAATACTTTAAATATTGAAGTAATTTTAAACATTTTAAAGACCGTGATTTTGAATAACGAAATCGTAGTTTTTGTGGTTTTATTTGTAGACATTGTTTGTATGCAGGTAAAAAACGTGTATCTAAAGTTTACTTACTGCACGTCTAATATCACGAGGTGATTACAAAAAAATTTTTCGACACAACAAAAGGATTTTTAAAAAACAAAAATTATTATAAATTGTTAAGTAGTTACGGTAACATTTCGCAAATATAATCACTTTTATCAAAAATTGTGTTATAAAACATGCAAGAATTGAAATTTTAAGCACAGCTAAAGATCCATGAACTTTTATACGTTTCCGTAAAACAAATCTAATCCAAATATCGGTCTGGAATTGTTTTTTCTAATTTCCGATAATTTAAAATATGTAGGATAGTTTGTTTTTCTCTTAAAGGGGAATCTGGGAAATCTTCACTGAATAGCTTTGCAGAAAACGACTCTAGAAAATATACAAAGTAAAAGCCACAAAATAAATCATCATCAAATTCCCTAGACTATTTTTTTTTATAGAATAATGGACACATGATAATTATATAATCATCGCATCGTATTTTGCCGGAACAGTACCAAATGTTTATGTAAATTATACAACATCTTCGCGAAAATGTGAGTAAGCAGATTTGAAAGTTAGTAACAACATTGTAAATTAATGATTCCTTATTTCCCAAATAACGCCGTTTGATATAATTGTTGATTATATAACAAGTGTATTCACAAAAATTTTCAAATTAATTCACTTGCAAGAAATCATAATGAACCCATAAAAAATCCACGTTTATTGAAATGTTGACAAACAAACCGCGAAACGTACTCGCGAACACCTAAAAAACGTTCTGTAACCGAAATTGTAATTTTGATGACACAGATTTTTTAGATAGATTATTTTTCAGAACTACACCAGAATATCAAAATAACTAACTTTAGAAAATGCGATAGTTCTATAACAAAACAGCGAACTTGAGAATGAGCCAAATACACAAGAACTAGATCTTCTAGCACAGCTTAGTGTTCTCTACGAATCACGTATTCATTATCTCCTCAGGTTCTTCCATTCGGAATTCGCATAATTTTCTACTATAGTTGGCCTGGAAGTGCTTCTCAAAAAAAAAAAAAAGGAAAAGCAGCAATATCAGCCAGTAGGTCTAGCGTCATCAAAAAAATGCTAGGGTCTTGCTTAACAAGTTTATTCTATGACCGGCTCTTCAAGTCATTTGAAATTCGGAAACGTTTAAAGAATCAAGTACTACAGGTCTAAAAAAGCCACGCAGATGTCTAAACGACTATATGAACTTATTTCCGCTTACACGGGCTAACAAAAATTTGGGGAAAAAATTAAAATTCATACTTTGTGCCTATAAACAATAAAACTACAAGTGCACCCGTAAATAGTTCCTACTTCCGAACACCTTAGAAAACTTTTAAAGCATTCACAACTCTGCGTTTTCGTCTTCTTCTTCTTACTTTCTGCGTTTTTTTTTTTCTAAATGAAATTCCGCAACTTGAGTAAGTTGCCTGAGACTTTCACTCGCCAAAGTTAACCACGTATATGTTTTCTTTTTCGTGTTGAAGTAAAACTATGTGACGAAGGAATACTCTACCCGTACTTACTAGACGTTCATCAGAAGGGAAACTTACTGTGTTTTTGTAATTTTATTCTTTTTTTGTAATGATCTCGGGTTTTCAAGTTTCTCATGTACACTATGTGACATGATGCGAAAATAGAGCATTTCTTTATCCTCACCTATTCATATCGAAGGGAAAGTTCATAACATGTGCTAACACCTGTAGACAGGTAGTCGGTAATAATGACCATCAAAGATGTTTTATAGTAATTAATCATCAGCGATATTACTACTTAAAATTGAGTTAAAAACCAATTCCTTAAACTTCATCAAAATATAAATATGGGAAATTCCAAATGCTGTGAAATGATAATTTATTTATTTTGACAAAGTCCACACGTTTTGGCGCTGTGTCCGGAAAGTAAAACAAAACAAGCTGACCTTTCAGGTCAAAAGTTTGTTAGCAAGCACACGAGCCAAAATGAATAAAATGAAAACACACTTTGATAATTATAAAATAAAACGGAAAACCGGTTATGAATTCGTTAAAAATATTGCGTTTTATATGTTAAATCTTTTACACATACCAAACCTTTGAAAAATCGTAAAATATTAACAACAAGGGTAAAATTTAGAAACCTTTAGTCAGTTCCTGTGTAGGTAGTAATGAAAACATAAAAACTATTTACAATTATTACATATTTGAATTAGCTAATTTTTTTTACACAATCCGAAAATACATTATAACGCAATTAACAACATACTTCGCAAAAAAATCACATTTAAACCATTAATATTTTACTGTGATCCGATCTTATAAGAAAAAAAAACCAAAATAACATTCCAAGTCCGTCTCTGTTGCCATCAAACTCACGAAATTATACTTTTCTAATCGAAAGCTAAATTGCTTGTAAATTCCACAAAACTTGTTTCGCGTCTAAAATGCGCGCGATCCGACAGCGGTAATCTCAGTTAAACGCAAGTTATAAAATTGTTGATCTTGTCAGGCCAATTGCAATTGCAAAATGATCACTACTACACGATCAAATGGAACAGCACTCTATATATTACTCTTGCATTTCTATCAACCTTTGCGAAGACGTTCTCAAGACGGTCTTGGCTTATGTTTTCGATCATACATCAGCTCTCGACGTCTTGTGCAGCATAGTCAAGATGCCCGTATAGACGCAGCATGACATTGGTAGTAAAAACCGATCGGTTTTATCAACACCAGAATGCCATACTTGCCCTATTTATTTTTGGCTACATCTTAGGTAGGCGCTTCAAGATGTTATTACGGTAGAATTCTTTAGCGGGAGTTTAATATCCAAAATTGAAATGGCATAATTGAAGTTGTTAGCCATGAAAATCCGAACTATACTACACAGAGACACCTGCACGTACCTGGGTCTCATTAAATTTTCATCACGCAGAGGTAACAAAACAGGGTTATAAGGCGGGGTGTACTGGGAAAGTCTTGAGACCATAGAAGTTTTAAAAGACTCGCAAGGGGATTCTTTATCCATTTCATTGAAAAACCTGGACAAGTCACGTTTTCAGATTACCACGAATATAATTTCTAGAGCACGGCTCCAACCTGCTGCTAGCCAGTGCAAGACCGAGCGTATTGCACTGCGCTCTATATCAAAGAATTCTGTTATGGTTCGGAATTTAATGAACAGGTAAATGAATATTGCGCCGAAATAACTGCATTCTATTGTACGGCAGTTAAGACTATTTTTATGCTTCAACTGACCTAGTTGCTAGATTTTTTTCCGATTTTCTTTTCCATTTTATTTATTTGGTGTTAGAAATGAAGTTGAACGTGCGACTATGCCGCAGATTTGCATACCCCAATCGAAGCAAGTTGCTTTGAAAATTGATTGAGGTTTGAACAGCAAAACTCAGGTATACAGATGGACTTCATCTTTTATGAAGGCCTTTGTTTTTTCTGTCTACATGAAACGGTGCATTTGTCACTAATTTATTGCATAAATCTGTAAGCAAATGAGTTTTACGCGCGCGATGCTGCAGAGAATATCACAACTTCCTTCATCAATTATACTGGGAGGAAATACGCCTATTACATTGAAAATTCAAATTAAACCATTCTTAGGCAAAATCTTGCCTTAGTCTTGTAGACGTTGTCTTAGAAATGTTCTTGAATTGTGCAAGAACAACGCATGTAAAAACGTATTATTCGTATTAAACAGCTTTTACCCTTAAAAGAGGGGATTCACGGAAAAATTATCCAGAAGACCAACAAGTTTTATTTCGTATAAACATGTTATGAAATTTCCAACTAATTTTGAATATTCACGTGGTATGAATATTTTATATTACTAAGCTTAAGGCACTTTTAGAATTTGTAGAAAAATTTCGCCTTAGGGGAAAAATCACATGTTATAGAGATAGACATCTTATGAATTACGCACAAACGGGGAGAAATACTGCTTTCATATAAATATTTATAAACAAATTGATTTAAAGAAGCATCAGATATAGCAGGTTATAAATAATATTTAATCAGGACTAACCAGTAATAGGTAATTATCCGCTAGTCTAGAATTAAAATCTGAAATTTCACATAATAAATGAATTATTAATTAGCTTCTTATGTAACAAGCCATAAAAATGTAGTTTTTTTTCAAAACAACGAGCTACAGACGAACTTCATCTTTTGATTTTAGTTTTTATAAAGTTGATTAAAATTGCTGCTTCCACAGAATTTTTGATCTTTAAAAAGAAAATTTGAAGGTATGTTTATAAATATCACTTTACTTTCTTAATTTTAAGATAAGGTAAAATGCGCCTCTAGAAGTGCCTACCTTAGGGAGAAAAAATTATGGGAACTAGTTAGTTGAAATCAATCAGCGTTAATCAGCAAATAATTATAGTATGTAATTCTAAAAAAAAAAACAAACAAAAACAACATGAAAAAATATAATTTCGGATAAATAAATTTTACTTCGTCATTAAATTCTAAGTAGTTAGCATCAAAACAAGTTTAAAAATTTGTGATAAAAAATCGTTAAAAGAACAAAATCACATTTCAGTAAAAAAGGTGGTACGTTTTCTCCTTCCATAGAAATTACTTCTGTGATTTAATCGATATGGTGTAATTACTGTTTCAAAATATTTTCTTTTACGTAAATTCGATTGACTTAAAATTTTTTTTAAATGTAAACATTGAAATAAATAATAATAATAAATAAAATTTTCATGCTATTTATTTATTTAGATCTTTTAGTTGATAGTTTCCGACTTAAAGAGTATTTAGGTTATCTAAATTAAACATTTTCCAATAAAATATGCCTAGTAACGCCATTCAAAGAGAAACAACATAAAAGTATTATACAATTTAACTTGATATGTATTCAAAAATTATAAGTAATTTTAATAGGCGGACCTACATTACTAATAAGTTCCCCAAACACCCTAGAAATGACCTTGGATTAGGATATATAAATTTATTTTTTACGTCATTCACTTTTAGAATTAAAATCAGTTCATAAATTCTTAAATTAACAAGCAAATACATAAACAGAGCCGTGGAATCGTAATCCAAAAATTGCTAAAATTTCTCTTTTATTATGTTAATAATCCCGAAGACTTGAAATTCTATTTAAATATTGAAGTATCCTAAGACGAGGTTCTATTTATAGGCAAAAATATTCCGTCTTATCTTGGAATCATAATTTTTTATTCACAGATTCACTTGTCACAATTAGCAACATCTTCATAATTTCCATTTGTTTAAATTCAAGATTAGTAGCGGCGCTTTTATATTTTATCTGCAAACAGATAAACATCGCAAACCTGTAATCTGAACTGTAAAAACAATTAGAGATTTTCCTTAAACGCATAATCATAAATACCGATTTTATAATCTTGGCACTTTTAGTACGTGGATGATGTAACAGAGTTACAGACACTTATCTTTAGTAATTGCTTTGTTATTTCCGACAATGTTGAATTTTTTGCATGCCACTGCTGCAAAATAGCGTTTAATTATAAGTTCAAACTAGCATAAAAGTCACGAGAGCGATTGCGTAATTAGCGCGTAATCCGGCGCAGGTTTCGGGTGCAAACAGCCCCCAATGAGCCAGTGGCTATATTTGAGGATCATACAATTTTTAATTGCCCTTCTATCTTCGTCGGACGAGTGCCGTGAATTCTATGGAAAACAGACTATTTGCCATCCAGTACATCGTAATTGATATGAACACGTTGACATCATTTCGCTGATTCTACGTGCGATAATTCAAGTGTAAAATTTATTATTCGCAATGCACGGCTGAGAAAATTTAAGTCACTTGGAGGAATTTAATTTCAGGTCATTTCACAATCGCCGCCAAACTTTCCATTGATATTTATAAAATAAAATTACCGGAAACTCTTTCTGCTAGTATGAGCAGGAGTAATTGGCAGTTTTCGATAGATTTCATATTTAATAAATTTAAGAGCGCCAAATAAATGCTGAAAATACCTCCGAGGAAAAAGAAAATATACCCTATTATCGGATTTCCACGTTGAACCACTTAATTAAGACACATTTAAACCTTTAATAATGCTTACGTATCATTGAACACATACAAATCAAACCAATATAAGAGATTCAAGGCCCTGTAAAAACTTTCTAAAACAAAAGATGAATTTTATACCTAGGTAATATTTTTATAGACAACTTTCTTTAGCGAAAACAATTTTTTAACACTTTCACTGTATCTAACAAAAATGCTAGTCATAGATAAATGACATTTTTTTGTTAATTAATTTTCTTCATGTTTAAATGTTCGCTTTTAAGCAAATCATGAAACATTTTAGGACGACTACAAAAATACACACACATATAAAAGTTGAATCAAAAAATTTGTTTAAGACTATAACAATTTATCATTTTAAACAGTTGTCTAGAAGACAAAGAGACAAAAGGGTATAATAATTTCTAAATGTAAAAACCTATCACCATCTAAGTAGTAAAGGTTTTTCGTGTAATACAATTACAACAAAAAAGCAGGTATTCTAAAAATTCCTTGTTGCCTTGAATTCTTAACAATCCAAATGGAATTGCTATCAAATTTGTAAGTACATATGTGAGGTAAACAGGCTCTTGAACAATTTTATATAATAGTACAATTAATACACTATATAAGTTGCAGTAAAGTCCTATGGAATATCTAAGAATATTTCGAAGTAGCTATAGAGATGAATACTGAGTGACCAAGCTGGGAGAAAATCTAAAAAATGTTATTATTGTTTTTAGTTAACCCATTGTGCATATTTTTATCGATCTTAGATCGATCTCAATCACCTTCGAGGCGTTTCTAAGTCGTAATTCTGGGAGGCTAGAAACGATCAAACCTTAAATTGTGAAAAATTCATTTAGATTATCAACAATAGGAATACGGTATTAACAATCAAAAAGCCACAATTCCATGCTTTTATTTAACCTCAAACTTTTCTAAACTTGGCTGCTCTTTAACAACTACGTAGTCATTCGGCATATGCAAAATTCGTGAACATATATACTCATAGATTTCCTTGAAAAACTTCAATACATCGAATTGTATAAAATATCAAGTGCTTATGAATAAAATATCAGAAACAAATAAACTCTATTAATTTATTATAATTATCTCTAATTCTGACGATTATACTCTTCATCATGTAAAACAACCGAACACGAGGATGCACACTATAAAAATAAAATAAAACGACTAAATGATTAATAACACAATTCTTTTGTTCAACTTAATAATGCTAATCGATTATGTCACCAAGTCGCAAATGTTAGCAGTGATATTCTAGAAAATTTTGTAAATAATTTTCCACTGATATTAAACATTTAAATGGATATTGCTGAACTAAGTGCAAACTTAAGAAGTTCGAAAACCTGTAAGAAGTATACTTACATTTTTTTACAAAACCTGAGATTAAATGTAATTTTTTCTTAAAAGTTTATTTAACAACTTAAAACTCGATACGCAAAATGCCTTCCTTACCAAATAAAAAAGTTAAATCTGTTGAAGTACACGAGCGCATTCGAGTGCTAAATTTACACTTCTCGAAATGCTTTTCAAATATTTGTTATTGCAATTCAGGTGTACGCTCGTTCATGATCTTTGAACTTGTTTTTAATCGCGTACGTTTTTCGTGGCATCGAAATCTTTGTTCGAGCCTACGCATTGTGTCTTTTGAGAAAAACTTACAGATTTAATGAATGTGAAATAAAGTTGTATTATACATTTGAATTTTTATCTGTGCGAACACCTTTATGAATAAACAATCGATTGTAATTTCTCTGCGATTTGTCTCACGTTTTTCTTTTAATCAATCAGTGTTCTAATGCTCGATCGTGATATTCAGGGAAAATTTCTAAGCATTAGTGATCGGGTTTTTAGTCGCTTGCTTTATAAGTATAAAACTATTGGATAAATTTGTACGAAACCTTCACTTCTATATAGTTCATAGGTAAACTGATGTTATAAGCTACATTTTACATAGCTGTTTAATATAGTGTTAGAAAAAATAAACAAATTTGTCCATTCTGATTTTATCTTTATATAGAAAATTAATGTATAATGAATTAATGTTGTATTTGAAAATTTCAAGATCTAAAATTGTAGTATTTATAAATAATACAATGCCTTGTAATATATTTTTGATTTATATGTAGTATATTAAGAAAGATAGCTGTTCTGCAGAATGAATGTGCCTTTGTGGAACTGATACTGCTTGTGTTGTTATTTAGACTATAACACCAGCCAAGGGTTTGACCTTAAGTCTGGAGTTCGAAAAATACGAAGGTCACGAGTTTCATTACAAGACACTTTCTAGAAATGAAAGAGTATTAAACACTTATCGAATGTGAAAATACATGCTGATTAAAGATCATTAAGGGAAAAAGTAAATTCTGAGGAAGCCAAGCAATAACGATAAGAGATGGTCCTTTGTTATTTAATCCTAACATACCATTCAATAAAAGGTTAAATAAACAGGACTTTCTACACTCTCTCAAAAAATTAAATAACCTTGGCCGTGCGACTCCGAACAAGTCCATTTTGTTGTTAAAATTTTATTTGTTTTATTGTGCTGTTTCCAAAAGATTCATACAAAAAAATGTTTACTCAATTGTTATTAAATCCATATTCTTCATATTTAAGGGTGAAAATACAAATAAAACCAATTTTGTGACTACATGATTAAAGTCTTATATGAATCGGTCCAAAAAAATATAGGAAAAATCCAGTTCAGTACAATGACCCACAGGATGTGTCGATGGTAAAAATACGAGCTGGAATGACATGGGAATTCATGCCCATAAAAATCATGATCAAGATTACTTAGGAACGCGATGATCGATCCATATTCATAAGCATAATTTCGTAGTATAATCCAGTTTCTTGGCTAAATACTGCGCAATTAACAACCAAAGGCATAATATGTTTTTAAAAACTTTTATTGTTATCTAACATTTTTTACTGATCTTGTAGCAAATCGATGGCTGTGAATTCAGGTGATCAATAACAAGCTCAGCAAGCAATTTTTTTTCTTTTGTTGACCACACAAGTATGGTAAATAAGAGATGTACAAAAAAAAAATGGGAAAGCCAAATTTTGCTCTTTTGCTCTTTTCTACTTACGGCGAAAATATTCAAATGAATTTGGAAGACGGCTGGGACATTAACATTTCCTTCTGTCCAAAAAATTAAAGCAGATATATTTAGCACAACAGAGTGGACATTGGACAACGAGAAAACAAAAAACATACATACAAAAGAAGACTGCTTTAGGACGAATGTTTTAAAACAAGTTTTACTAAATATAAAAAAATAGCACGGACTGTGATCGCACTAAAGTTCACTTGTTAGTTTGACAATTTGTTAAAAACTCCTCAAATCCAATAATATCTAAACATGATAATCTGCTCTTTGTAGATTCTCTCCATTAGCTGGAGATCTGAGTGATTAATAAGAGCCCAAACTTCCCCGAATGATAAAAGTAAAAATAAAAGCGTAACTAATTAATCCCGTGCCATTACTAGACAAAGTACCGGACGTATGTCTGATATACCACTTCTCCGCATCCGTTATTAAGCATAGTATTTTATTTGGTTACTATATCATTTCCCTCTCCATAGCTGCGTGAGTTTTATCGCATTGATTTATTCCTCATTGGACAGGTGACTGATATCGCATACGCCGGAACAACATGATATCACACATGAGGACATGGGGCTTGTGGACACGATCTTTTCATGATTCGGCAATTTAAACAGTTGAGCTGATCACGCTAAAAATAGATCTTCTTGATGGTAACAATGCCAGAGGCATATAATTTCCGCGGAGACAATTTCTTTGTCGCTGCGACTTAACAATGGAGTGCAATTGTTCTTCGCGGTCAGATCAGTGTTGAAGGGTTTTCACGATTGCAATTCCCTCAAAAGGGGAAATTTTTGATTGTATTAATGATCTATCTTCTTTTCACATTTCGGATAAAATCCCATGATTAAACTTTTTTACTGAATTTCGAATGAATATCTACTTGAGAGGGAATGAAAAGGTGGTGTCACAGATTCAGTTGGATAAAAACCAAATGAAAACAATAAATTTTACCATAGTTTAAGTGAATATCAGTCTTGGAATTTACAAGACATTTAGTTAAATCGGGGAAAGGTATCGTTTGGAACATGTGTGCAGCTTTAAGTTCTTTCTTAATCTACCGATGGTCTATAGAGCTCACTGATAAGTTGTTTGCCTTTGTCATTCTTATCAAAATTTGGGATCTCAACAACTCCAGTTTTTAACACTCTAAATCACTAGTTTACTCAAAGACGCATTATATTTATAATTTGCGTTTTTTAAATAATATTTTCAATATTTTTTTGAAGGATTACATTAGGTTAAATTGATAACTGGTTGACAAAATTTCGATCTTTTCATCATCTTGAATTTTCGTCTAGTTCTTATTAAAAATTAGAATATAGAAGATAATAAGAGGATAAAAAATATTGATGTATTTTAAAACAAAATTGTATATATATGCAAGAAAAAAGGATCATAATAATTCCATTGAGTCATATTAAATACCTTTGCGAAATTCCGTTAAAATTAATCAGAACTTTTTTGAACGGTACATTATAGATATTAATACCAATTAATCGATTATAAAGTAATATCCTGAATAATTAAATGTTATTCTTCTTCATGTGGTCATGGTCTTCATTAAAAATAATTAATAAAATTGATTAATATTTTACAACGTTTTGGACGTTCGTGTGTTGCGTCCTAGGGAAAACGTAGAAGAATCAATCGAATTATTGAGCGCCATTCCAAACTACTATACGCATAAGTATACCAGAACCAATCAATCAGTACGAAAAGAAACGCAGTACATGTGTGACACAGTTGTAGGGGGTGGGTTGAGGCGGTCATAATTCCATTCGCGTGACCGACGGCGATTAAACTCGTAATTTATTATAAAATGATTTCGGAAAATGAAAAACACTGAAATTGTTCACTAATTGCAACTTTGTCCACTTGGTATGTCTAAAAACTTGTTAAGTACATTTTTATTTGTAATGATACCTAGCATTTGGAAGGTGTGTTAAATGTTTAGCCAAAATACTTTTAGCACACGAATACCACTATTTCTTCTTGTTTACCTAATCAACTTTGCAGATGTAGATAGTATAACAAAAATTAGCACTAGCCGAGAACACTTTTTTTTCAGAATATTCCAAAAGTTCAATTTTTGGATGCTTAACCCATTGGTTAGTCTACCATCATTACAGATTTATACCTACATTTTTATCTCTAAACGTATAATAAAGAAAATAAATGGATTAAGGATAAGTAAATAGTTTGTAAGTAGCGAAATCTAAGTCGCAGTTTTTAACAGTTTTTCAAACAAAACTAGTGATGTGCATGAATAACATCGATTTTAAAAATATAAAGATAAAATTTACAGGCAAATAAATAGTATAGTTAATAATAAGGAGCGTATAATTTAATACAACACGTTCTGCGTTTGTTTGAACAATCCCACACTTGAGCACTTCCATGATCATCAATTTTGTTAAATTTGGTAGTAGATGCCCTACTCCAGACGACCGTAGGGACACATCGGCCACAAGGGCTAAATCCGGACATTGCGTCACTCACTCGATTCTCACGTCCTGCCTCTTCACGTTATTGTCATACAATCGGATTAAGCGACGTTAAGTGCCTGTCAACAGTCACGACGGAAAGTCGCGTACATCCCGTGGAGATAAGTCTCGTGAAATGTTTTCGTAATTTTATTTATAATTTTATAGTTGAGTACTCACGAAACAATGATACCATGATTATGATTCATTCTTTTGTTACTTAATCCTAAGTAGAATAAGTAAAGGAATAGTATAAAATTATTTTAGTTCCAGGAAGATTTTTCGGTTTGAAAAATTTATTTTAAAAAATTAAATTCTTGTGATAAACCTCTATTTTTAAATATACAAAAAACTACTTTTTTATTTATAAAGTACATGCTTGAAAATATTTTCTGAATTTTAGGGACTCAAAACTGAAAATTAAAAAAAAAATTTTTCGCTTTATAAAATTCTAATTTTTGAATATTTTTTGAAAATGCCGTTTATTTGCAAAAGTATGAAAAACTTTGAGAAAAAATTGAATACTGTAACTTATAAAAATTAGTAAAAAATCATAATGAGCTTCTTCTATAAAATAAATAAAATGCAGTACAGGAAAATATTATATTTAATGTATTATTTTAACATTTAACTAAGGACGGTACTATTCCTTATGTTATAATTTTTTTTATTAAATACCTTTTTACAGATTTCCTTTTCATGAAAAAATTAATAAGCTTTTATTACAAATAAAAGCCTGATAACAAATCAACACGTTAACGTATGGGAACTCGGAGAACAGGTAAGTGCGGGCTCTGTGAGATCACACGTCCCGTATTTAAGGGTTAGATATGTACTTCGTGCAAATTGGGCAGATAAACTATGCAAAATGAGAATTCAATTCACACTGAAACAGTTTTGTTTTCAAAACAGTAATAAAATACATTATTTTGTGCAAATACTTCTATTTTCAAATATTTTCTCAACAATTACTAAAATCCCTCGAATTTTATCAATAACATTATCGAAATGAAAGGTGTCAACATTTCTTCACCTGTATTTACATAAATTCACTCACGTAAACTTGCAAAAATCTTCCTAAAGAAAAATCTATGAATGTTCTAGGAACTTTGAAAAGTAAAGATGCCATTAAAATTCCATTTTCAACTTTATGATCAATTGAATTAACTCCATTCATAAGTTGAAAATTTTAAAAAACTGAAAATTATATAAGTTATTAACGCATTTCCAAGAAGAAAAACACATAAAAACTTTACGTGATGCTAAAAAATGATGCACTTGCATTTTTATATTGATATAATTATTTGCGAATCTTTGCTATTTCAAGTAGTATCATTAAAATAGATATTTTAAATATTCAGGGAATAATTTTTTGTAATCAAAGGATTTTATATTAAAAATCAAACATTTAATGATATTATTATTAATATTTAAAGCCTACGATTTTTTTACCGTCGATTTCATACAATTATGAAGGAAATTGTCCATAATATGTAGAAATTACAACGGCCTGCCAACACTGAACGAGGCGCTTCGGTAGAATCTACAATTCTAAAGTGATCATGCTTCATCTTCTGCCGACCGATAGCCACCTGCATGCAGTTCGGCGAGAAATACCTGGACAGGTATCTGCAGACTGCGTGAAATCATGCAAACCGCATTCGGGGGTGGGTGCAGTAATCTTAAGTTAATAAAAATTTAATTAATTACATACTGAGGAATGCGTGTGACGTAGTTAATGTCTATCTGGGGTATAGAAGACGTAGAACTGTAGAGGCCAGCCTTTAGTTTTCACACGATCAGCAACGACCAGAGAAGCTGAAGCATCGCATATACGGATATGTATTATTTTCTCTGCACTCATGAAACGATGTTGTTGCTTTTTCTTACATTTCGTAACATAAAAAAAGAAACGAATTAAGAACACCGTCCGCACAATTTTTGTGTTACTCACTCCACTTAGTACAAGCACTGAAACGAGCTCTCCGAATAAAGGAATAACGTCGTCAATCCATTAAAAAGTAAAACAAAAGGTAAAAAATTGCTCAAGCAGGTGGCGGTTGTAGAGGAAATGTTTTTACTTCATCTTGTTTTTAGTTTTGATCGCGGGACGAAGGGAGACCTTTTCCGCTGTGATTACCTGCGTCATAAAGCAGGCACACTTTCCTGCTTTCTTGAATATTTCGCCGTCGAATAAGGAAACAGAACCACCTAAGTTTCACAAAAGAACTGATTGTTAACGAATTCGATTATTACGCGGAATAAACGATATTATTATTGAAGTCTGATAGGGGAGTAAAGTCAGCACAGTCACCACCTCAACTGGAGGCTCCACAACCGCAGCTCCACCGCGAAATACCTCACTAACTGAAAGTATCTAAACAACTGGTTCGGTTGCTCATTTACTGAATTTACAGAACAGCCAAGTGACTAACTTTGGCTAGCTCGGCGCGGACGGAATGTTTCTCAACGAAAGCCCGGATTGTGTTTTGGAGCGGCAGGCGACGGCCGGGGCGCGGGCATTCGAAGTCAGAGCAACATAACGACGGCAGCAAACAAAATCCAAACCAGTTGAGCCACCTTCTCGATGCCCCTTTGTCTTCCTCTCACTCCAGGAGCTCACGTAACCACTTAAGACTACGGCTGGGCATGGGCAACATTCCACCATTAAAACACACCATCCCGGAGGCCCGGGGCAACGGAGCGTTCGAAAAAGACGCTGATCGAACAAAATTATCTTATAAATATAACCGCGGAGCAATGTTACCATTCGGTATGGACGTGGAAAGGTGAAAAGTATGCACTACCTATAATTTTTTTGGGAGGGAAAAATTGCGTTCCATTCTCTTTGTAGCACAGCTTTTCGTATTGGAGGATCCTATCAGCATTAGTTGGATTAATTAGTCATAGTGTTACTACAGCACAGGACTGGAACGACTGATTCCATTTCATTCACTTATAGAATCATTGATAGAAGGACACGGTAGATCTCATTCAAACGCGTTCGTTTCTACGAATATGTGGGAAAAAACTTACGAGCATAAAAATGTTCTTATAAACTACTTAATTTCCTAAAATGGAAAATAAAATTTTCATTGGGCCTTTTGGCGATGGAAATTGTAATTTTCCTTAAAATAGAATAGTATTATTTTAATATTATATTTTAAAACTACTTCATACTCATAAACTACTATCACATTTTATTAAAATATATAGTAAAAATAGCCTCGGACGTCTTTGTGATAAGGTAGCTAGTAAAAACATAAAAGAATCCAAAGTATCTTATAATAAAAGAATTCAAAGTATCTTATAATTGCTAAGAAATGAGGCAAAATTCGCATTTTCCGAAATTCAATTCCAAGCGTGAAAGTTGTTTGCACCAAATAAGTTCTTTGTGTTTACTTTAATTTGGCGTTAAAGAAAAGGTACGTTAAATTTTTCGAAATATTCCAAGGGGTTATTTAGCTTGTGAATGTGTGGGGTCAAAATTTCGAATTTCGCGAACCTAGGCAAATTGGGTACCAAATTAAAGAGCGCCTTCTGCTAATTTTAGAAAACAACAGCAATCGTGATCTGGATCATTTTGACCCAAGTTAGAACGACTTCGATTTGGAAAAGAAAAACACCTACAGGCTTTGTTTTTCCAATAATTCATCCCTAGATGTTGACCGGAGTCATAAGCTATTACTATGCCAAATTTTAAAAAGTTATATACTATGAGTTTTTTTTTTTTGCTAAATAATTATCTTAGCTTTTAACGAAATTTTATGGGTCCACATGAAATGGTTAAATATATAAAACCTATAATTTCAAATTATTAGGAAATTTTTACGGCAAAAATCATAAAATAAATTGTATACACTTGATGTAGAAAACGATTTCACTTTTTACGAGTACAAGGCCGTTTGCATGAAAAGATTTAAAGTTTTCTACATTTTATCGCTTCAAATATTTACTCCAATTTTTATTTTGTATTGTAATGCATAATTAAGCTTTCTTACAAATAAAATCATTACATTTTTATGCATAAGTTTACGGGTCAATTGTTAATTTCTAGCTACGTTGAATAAAATACTAGCCATTCAAGAAAGTCTTCTATTGAAGTCCTTGAGCCAATTTTTCTAAGAAGCAACTGCTTTCTCATGAAGAAAGATTAACTAATATGATCGAAGCGTTAAAGTACAAGTCTGGCTTTCACTTAGACTCTCATAACATTCGCAAGGTTGCTTCGGTTACCTTTGAAGCGGCAAGAGACTGAGAGTAAACGCCTAAGAACGCGTAAACCTGTGCGGATCACGGAGGCAATTGAACTTGTAATAAAAATACCTATCAAGTCGATTACGGGAACACATTAAGAGATCACCCCAATCATAATTTGGATTGAATATTTTGGACTAAATCAACAGTCAGATTGTCTAACGCATATCCACTTGTTCCCTGATTTCGAAAGCTGCTATCGTAAGAACTAGACGAGTTTTAACTTAAAATGGTTTTTAAAACAATTAACCGGGACGGTGTGTCAAAAAAATTGAAAACTGAAAGTGTAATCCCAAAGTTTTACTTTATTTACCGTAAGGTCTATTATTTTAAAGGTTTTTAAACACACTAAGCACTTAAAGAAATCGCTTCCCCCCACCTGAGACTATTTAGAAAATATAAGACCTTGAATAAATAATCTTCGACCTAAAATTTTTATAATCTCTACTTAGAAATGCGGTCATCCTTTCTCAGAAGTGACGAATGATTAATAAGAGATAAAGAAAATATAAATAAAGCATGAAGAAGGAGAAAATGGAACCAGTAAGGAGTTGATGAAATGGTCTTGTTACTTTCGATAAAATTAGCTATGATTAGCTATCTATGGCTCGTTCTTTATTCATGAACTAAAAATAAATCATTATAGCTACAAGTGAAATTTATATTTTTATATCTAATTGATCTACAAAAGTATAACTGATCTGTTATTTCTGTGGTAGTCCAAAGACCAAAATTATTGTTAATATTGTGTATAAAAGGTACGAATAAAAATTAAAAAAGGAAAATAAACATTTCCGGATACGTTTGAAACAACGAAATTCTAAATTTTGTTCTTGTATACTTAATTTAAGATGGGTATAAAGATTAACGAAAATATTTTAAAATGTCAAATTTTTTAAATATTACTGTTGCTAGAAACATACAAAACAGAGATAAATTGATTTTAAAAACATTCAATTATCTTTGCTAATTTCTCAAAAAAATCTTAGAAAAAAAGAAACTTCTTTTATTTTTCATAGAGAAAAACCACTTGAGCAGAGGGACAATGGATTAATTCTAGCGAGCAGCACGCGCAATCGGTTACAAAACCGTCTCAGGAAGTCTCTGGTTTCAGGCCGAGTGGACTTCCTATTCAAGCAAGGTGTTTTCTGCGTAATGGCCGGCGGGCTGGAGTGCGACCAACCCCACGAAGCCTCGGCCGGGATTAATTGAAATGACTTTGCAAAAAATTTATGCGAAGAGAAATTGGCCCCCATAGGGGACCGGGCGGTTGCGAGCAGCATCAAATTGCCTGGCACAGGTTGACCGTCTGATGAGGATGGGTTTTGTAACGCTCGCGTGCATGCCGCACTTGCAAATCACCACCCGCGCCCGAGGTAAGCGCACCGCGCTTCTGCGGAGCACCCCCGTGACTTTGCAATTAATCGGGTCAAAGTGATGTCTTCCGACTTTGCGCAAATCGCGAGCGCGACGACGCTGTGGTAGTTGACTTTTACTCGTGGGTCAATTAAGTTCAAATTGCTCATAATCGCCAGAAGCTCGCGGTAAGTGGATTTTTTTCGTTGGCCATCCAGCGAAGGTCCAATGGCGTTTTTACTAATTTTCCGATTATTATTTTGAAAGTGGGGAAAGTAGATGAATCAGATCCTCGATATGTTGCCGTAATCGAAAAAATCTCGCAAATTTTCGTAATACACCATTAAAATGCGTTTAATATGTTTTAATTTCCGGTAATTTGAAAAACCCCGAACTCATATTGTTGGAAAAAGACAGATTAAGACACATTTGCTTTAACTTAGCAAGTACTAAATGAAGATTTTCGGGCAAGTGTTGCTCAAGATCAATTGAAGAGCTATGCTTAGAAGTGAACGCATGAAAGTATCCACATCAAAAGAAGTTTATTAGCGTTTTTATCAACACAATTCTCAATTCGACAAATACCCTTCCTCAAACTATTCTACTCAACTATTCAAACAAATCCATAAATAAAAACATAAAGGTTATTAATGAAAAGCACTTCTATATTCTGCTTGTTTTCACTGAAATTGAAATTAAAACAAACGGTAAACAGTTTTCGTATTAAATTAATTTCCTAATTTTTTTTTTTATTTCATAAGAAATCGTTATCGATGTGAATCGAGTTCTTAAGGAGACTGTTTTTATAAATGTCTGATAGTTATTTTAGAAAAAAATTATATTTTTTGGCCTTAAGGAACTTTACATTCTATTATGAATTTTTGAGTACTAATAGTAGAATTCTGTTTTGCCAAAAAAAATACCATATTTCTTGACTCATTGTTTTAAGGAATCTTAAAGGCATTCCGTTATGGGATACAAACATATTTTGAGTTCTGTAGATGCAATTTACGTGCGTTACACACTTTTTACTGTGGTGTAGTACTCCGTAGGACTGGAGCCATATAAAAAGCACAATGCACAAGACATCTCTTCAACTAAGGGTTTTCTCTGCACATAATTCTACTATATGAAACGAATTGGTTCCCGATCGAACTAAATAACAAAAGCCACAAAGAATTGATTTTTCGGGATGAAAAACGTCCTACAAATGTTTTAGGACTTAATTGCAATACCATTGGAAGCTTCATATCAGAGATTTGCCTGTTTGCAATGGATATAGAACTTCATTCCTATATTACCACTTCTTTGTTTCTCACTTTTCAGCTATAGAAACTTGAGGGCATAGGCTATAATAATAATACTGATAGATTTCCCGTTCAGCAATCCCATACAATCTCTTCAATACCATTAAAGCCTTATCGACGTGTGAGAAAATTACTGCGAAACGAGAAATATCGGTACATTTTATTTTAAAAGAATCTTTACATCTCTTCGCTGACCTGGATGATTTACTAGACCTAGTATAAAAAACTAAGCCAACATGTATTAAGTATTATATCGTTTCAGTGAGGAGTTTATAATTATAAAAGTCCCAAGCAGGTTTTTGATGTTATATTTTAAAAATAAGCCGAAACAACTTAAATCCTCGATGGGTACAGCATCTGAAATGAAAGAAAAGAAAAAATATAATTAATATTACATTTATATGATTTAACGTGTAAAATGGGTGGGAGGTATTCTCTCAGTAAAAGTTTGTCCACATTTAAAATTCAGGTTTCAAATGTCTTCAGGCATCATCGGAAAAAAATTAAAGAGCACGAACGCCCCTGCACATGATGTAGATTCGTTTTATCTTGAGGCATTTAATTGCTATAAGAATCCAATTTTATGGATTGGCGCAATAAAAGTAAATAGAACTTGAATTTAGATAGCAACTGGAAACAACTGAATTGTTTACGCATGTACGTTTTCAGCCTGCTCTACAATCCCAGTTAACGCTATTTTTTGAAAACGCGCAATTCACTAAGAGGGACTTCTATGAAAACTACTTTGCCACTACTTTGGAGGTCATAGTATGCAAATTATTAAAAACACAAGGCGACACGTGCAAGTTGGAATCAAGGATTGAACTTTGGGCTAAATTGCAAAGCGCTCTGCAGACCTAATTTTGAGAACATTCCTATAAAGGTTAAATCCCGAGACTTACAATGCGAACGCGTTGACCCATTGCGTGTCCGGGCAAATTTCTGCGGAACCTAGCGCGCACTGCACCTGTGTTTCCATGAAGCCGGGTAACCTTCCCCCAGATTGCCCGAATTCTAGTTTTACGTTCTGGATGTTGGGGAACACATTTCCTTGTCTTTGCCTTATAAACGTAGACACAACGTTTGCCGACATAGAAACTTCCGTGCTCTTTCCTACGGCATCCCTCAATCTAAAATATACATTTACAAGTTACTACTTCAAATACGTAGATATTTTAGAATGCATATTGCTGGTTCTCACCTTGAGGATAGCTTGGTTTTCGTGCTGATTCCTCAGTCCACGTTTGTATCCTGTGAATACGGCCTTAGCGAAGAGACGACCATGCCTCTTGTAGGGCCTCACGTGTTTCTCTACAGGCTTTTCACTTTTCTCTGGTTTGCTTTTAGCGGCTTTTGCAGGAGCGGCCGCTGGCGCTGGTTTTGCTGCAGCATCAACCATTTTCTAACTGCAAATGGAAAAACAGAAGGAACAAGGTTAGATTCACTCACGGGCACTGCTCCGGCTATTTTTGATGAAAGACAAATCTGAGCCCCGAATCCTTGAGGAATTTGTCGACATGGAGTGCTACTAATTCAAAACACCGGTTATTCTTTCTACATCACCGTAAAACCAGCTAGAAATAAGGAACTTTTGTAGACGACTAGTAACATAAACTTGTCAAATGCAATCTCTCAAATGCAACTGAAAACAATCACTAAACATCGGCCAGTGTGAGCCATATTTTGAGGCAAATCGATGTTCCTCAGCTTCGGGCGCAGTTTGCCTTTCATTTTCAGAATAAATTTCAACACCAAAGAAATTATTTCTATGAAAAAGGAGGGAATTTCTAGCCGAATAGTTCCGCTGCGTACGTACCGGATATATTACAAATGGCGAAAGAAAGAGATCACACAATGATTGCGGTGACATCTGGTGGGAAACGTCAGTTCAAATGACAGCTCCTTATTTTAAACAGAAAATACGTTTAATTCTAATCGTGAGCATTTTAATAGTACGAAGACTTTATTTTTTCATGAAATTCTTTATGGACTGTACTTCGATAATAAGAATTGTTTAAAAGGATGTATTTATAAAAAGTATCCAATACTTTCAATAGCGTCATATCTGACATGTAGGGATGAGAAAATATTGAGAAATATCGATGGATTTAATAACGAGAGATTAGGTCGGTATCTTATTTTTAATTTAAAAAATTGTTGTTTTCTTTACCATAAGAACTATATCCTGGGCTCATAAGCTGGAGTAATATAGATATGTTTATTTAATTCCCAAATAGCAGCCAACTAGAAAATAAAATGAAAAGGAAGACTGCAAAAGTCTTTAAATGGCATTCAAACTTGCAATCATCCGTTTTTTTTCAAATATTTTAAATAAATAAAAATATCTAAATTATTCTACTTTTGGGATTTACAAATTTTATTCTATATTTAAAAATAAAGCATTCGTTGTCTTCATAGGATTTCATGGGCATTTTAAATCCCAGCATTATTACACAAAAACCGTTTTTGAAAAACCAAAACCCTTTTCTTGGTAATAATTCAAATAAACATTTGTATGTGCGGCGTGATGCCAAAAAATATTCCTTTATGTATCCTCTATATAAAAACATATCAAGATTAATCTGTCGGGATCAAAAGTAGTCAATTTAAGAACTCGTATGAAATATTCAAGTTAATGAAAACATGGACTTATAGAGTTTCAAGTAACAAATTTTATTCCTTACAAAGTATTGCAATATTTACAAGCAGATGGCTTTATTCGGCACTCGTACTAGAGTCCCTGAAAATTGTTAAGTCAATATTAACGCAATTGTTCACTTCACGTTTACTCTGCATTCGTGCACATCACAGACAAAACGATCTCATTCGGCTCACAGGTTAATAATCTTAAAGACGGAGGACTACGGTTGTTGCTCGCTCGATTTGGCTCTATAAATAAGTGTTGGATTAAGCCGATAAAATCCTAGAAGTGGAGTCCAAGCATTGGAGCATGACTAAGGGGCTTGGAGTTGGTGTCAGTTGGGTGAGAGAGGTAATCAAAATAAATAAATTCATTATAATTTGACTAATTAAAATGAAATTTGAACTGGAACGGTGAACCGTGATGGAAATGCGGGAACGGATTCCCATGGAATCCATGTTGATTTCCCTCGGGGTCCAGGGGATCGTGCCCATTGTCGAATTGGCTCCTCTTTTCATCGTCTGTGAGCACTTCCTTGGCAGCGGCGATATCGATGAACTTCTTCTCGGCTATCTTCTTCTCATCGCCCTGATAATTGTCTGGATGCCACTTTTGTGCCGCTTTCCTGTACGCTTTGATAATTTCCCGTTTACTCGCTGAGCGATCAACGTCTAAGATTTTATAATAGTCTCGTTTCTCCGCTTGTTTTTGTAGCCTCTTAGCCTTTTCGAGACCCTCTTTGGCCCTTCGCAATGACTCGTCTAGTTCTATAGCTTTCTGATAATCATGAATGGCATCGTCGTACATCTCTGTGCCCAGGTACGCCTCCGCCCTATCGCACAGCAGGTTCGCATCCTCCTGTATATTGAGTGCTTCCCGGCACTCCT
This sequence comes from Proctacanthus coquilletti, assembly GCA_001932985.1. NCBI lineage: Eukaryota > Metazoa > Arthropoda > Insecta > Diptera > Asilidae > Proctacanthus > Proctacanthus coquilletti. The sequence continues at coordinate 374,269 of MNCL01000141.1, forward strand.
TGATGGCCTGAGTGTACTGTTTGTTTTTACTGTAACAGGTGCAAAGGAATTGCTTTGCATTATAAACTATCATATTCTCTTCTTTTTCGTGTTTTAGTGCTGTCTGGGCAGCCGAAATACATTCGTCGTACTGGTTCGAATCCCTATACGCCTCGGCGTCTGTAAGCGCCTTCTCTACTCTTCGTAACTTTTTGTAAAATGGAAAACAGTCTTTATGCTCTGGATCCAATTTCAGACATTCTCGGATTTCTTTGAGCGAATTAGTTGCGTGTCCTATTTTGTACAAGAGTCTAGATAATGTAAAGTATCCCTCGGTGCTGTCCTGGGACAATTTATTAACAGATCGTAAATCTGAAACCGCTGCTAAATGATCTCCGGTTTTCATGTAGCATTCAGCTCGGGTATGTCGAATTTCTGTAGACCAAGGCGAGATCTCCAGTAACTGTGTAAGAAGTGTAATAGCTGTGGCATGGTCTTCTCTTTCGATCACTTCCAGTGCTAGCGCCCATTGTTCCCCAGCTGGTCCTAATTTTGACCTCATGTAGTGCACGTCTTCATTGTACGGATCCTCCTCAAGCTGATAGAAGGAATATTTTATATAAATAAAGGATTTAAGAAAAATTTTAATCTTATATACTCACAATTATGTCGTAATCGATCGAAGCTGCACTATAGTCACCCATTTTGGTATAAACATTCGCTCTCTGTATTCGTGCTGTTGTGAAATCAGGCTTCAGTTCAAGCACTTTTGAGAAGTCGTTTAAGGCAAATCGTGTTTTCCCCAGTGCTAAATAAACTGTACCTCTTTTGAAAAAGGTTAAATAGTTATTAGGATCTCCCTCTGCAATAAAATATGATTTTAATTTTGAATAAGACATAAAAAAAAGACAAGAGCTTACCAACAGCAGCATGGTAGTGAGTTAGAGCATCGGATAACTGTCCCTTGGCCAGAAATTGTCGGCCTAATTCCAAATGATTCTCTACTTCTGCTCGTGAAGTCGCAGTGTCAGCACCTAGAAAAGAAAGAAAGCAATGCTTTTTTTTATTATTTTCAATTATTTCACTATCAATTTGATTGAATGCTTTAATTATGTGATTATGTGAATTCTGTGTTAATTCTATAGAATTAACGAGTTTTGAAGTTACTATTTCAAGGCATATCTAATTTTTTAGAGTTCCACAGAGTAACTACCTCGGCGCTTTGCCCTTAAAATTTACGTTTCAGATTTATTTATTTATATTTTAGGTGATTCATATTTAATTGGGTAATGTAAAATCGATATTCAACGATTTTCAAAAGTATAGATATCGCTATTGGACGATAAGGGAGTAATATCTCATACTTCAAATGCGACTCCTACCGAAGCAGCACACTATAAAGAGATCTAGAAAGTTACGTAATATAACAAGCTAATGAGATAAAGTCCTAATCTCTGGTCATACTGGCAGCTTCTATAAAATTCCTATAGAAATGAAAATCTTCTAAAAACGTGGATGATACGAGAACAATTAAACATGTTCAGACTTTATCTATTCGCAAAATACCAGAAAATCAGACTGATCCTAGGTTCCATCCTCTACCAAAAGTTTTATAGTTTATTTTTGAGATAATATTTTTATATATTTCCAGGAAACAGAGAAGCTACTTCCTTAGTATATTATAAAAATTTGTAAATTCGACTGTTAAAAAGATACTAAAATTAAAAATACGTTTTTAATTGACTGATAAGCAATTTCTCGATAAATGTTTTGTACACAGAGTAAAATTTCGATGGTACTTTTTAAATTATTCACAGTACATGTTACACTAATTGTATACAAAGTATGTAAAAACAAGGCGGAAAAGGTGACATAAAATACTTGAAAAATGCTCTAAATAGTTAATTGTAAAAATTTTAATGTGTCCAATAGGATGCGAATATTTTTTTTAGTTTGCATACCTAAAAGAGACTGTGGGCTGCAAAAATCGTAATCCCATCGGACACAATAAAAATAAGAAATAAACAGCATCTGGTTAATCAGCCGCTTGATCTCCGGGGCCACGTTACTAGTTCTGATTGGATACGATTGCGATTTGTAGAATTATGTGGATTTTTTATATCTTGATTTCTGTAGCCGCCCGAGGTGGCGACTATTTATATATTAGAAGATAATGCTAAAAGTGCCACTACAATTCAGCACTTAGGGCAACAACTTCTGCAGACCGAACAGATGGTACGATCTAGTCGAATTGCTGTTTGAATCGTAAACTTCCTCAACAGCATGACGTGGACTAAAGCGGCAGATATAAAATCTGTTATAATAAGATGACCTATTCGAAATGGCGGGACCCCGGCTGGCGAAGGATCATGACGCGCTTTGGCCCTGACTTGTCTACTGCGGGTTTCCTCCCACCGGAGTGGTAAAGCCAGAATCGCCCAGCGATTCTGCCCTTCGCTGATAAGAGAAGACAAGATTGTGGCAGATTCACGGGATTCACTTACCTTCCATAAAGAGTTCTATTAATAACAGGAGCAGGCATGCGGCAATCCTCTTCTCACCGAAGAAAAACACTTCACTCGCACTAGTGGTCATAATAATTTTTTTTGGAAGCGACAAAAACAAAGAGAACTTAATAAATACGATTTACGTCAAAACGTGTGACTGGTTTCAACGGCAAAAAAAACTACTACTGCCAAAGGGTATAAAATTATTTTTACAAAAATTCTGGAATTACGCAGGCCTCGTTCGGGGTCGCCTATTTTATCAGAACGCTTCGCTCATTTTCTGGTCTAGGAAACATACACGACACGGTTTTATTTGTACCGATGAAAAACGCCGATAGCACCCGCACGACACTTAACAAAATTGACTAAAAATGACACACGTCAAGTAAATAAATACATTTTTTTTTCGGAGCAAGCGAGACAATCGTATTTCTTATGTGGAGTATTTTTATTGGTCCAAATATTTTGACAGCGTTGTCTAGCACCCCGTTTATTGCTCTTTTGTTTTGTAGAAACGTCAAATAAACGTCAAACGTACTGGATCCACGTGAAAGTAGTAGAACTTATTGCATTAAAGTAGCAGCTGATAAATAGACTTCGGCAGGTTATAACCTCAAATTCTAAATTTGATCAATTTAAAATGCCTCCGAAAAAGGACGCAAAGGCTGGGAAGGCAGGAAAAGCAGGGAAACAAGCGGCGAAGAGCGGCGGAGGAGATGCCGAAAAAGGTTTATAACGTTTACACATAAAAATGTTCACAATCAGACGATCTGAATTTTAGGTAAAGAGAAGAAGGGGGGAAACTCAGTGAAGGTCCGTCACATTTTGTGTGAGAAACAAAGTAAAATTCTAGAGGCATTGGAGAAGCTGAAGGCTGGGCAGAAGTTTCCAGACGTTGCGGCGACATACAGTGAAGATAAAGCACGACAAGGCGGCGATTTAGGCTGGCAAATTCGTGGCTCGATGGTGGGCCCCTTCCAGGACGCTGCGTTCGCCCTACCGATCTCGACAGTCGCGAACCCCGTATACACGGATCCTCCTATTAAAACTAAGTTTGGCTATCACATTATAATGGTTGAAGGGAAGAAATAAAACAAGGACTGACTCATAGACGGTGTTTGTGAAAAAGTCGTTAGGAATTAAGTACCCGGGGTGTCTCCTGTGGCGTCCTTTGAGATTTCACTAAGCACTCTTGTGCATAAAGTCGTTGGACCTGTTGCAGAAATCTCAGCGGGAGGGGGAGGAGCTCTATTCCAATAATTAGTTTCTGCCAAGGATGACACATCAGACCTTCTCCGAAGTGTCACTTTGATGGTTCATTGTCCCAAGTCCATGGTTGGTCCCAGTCGCTAAACACTTTCACTAGAACCTGTGATTTTTGCTCTGCTGACATGGGAAAACCTGTGTTTGTGTAATATTCAGCTTTAGCGCATTCATTAACACCAATAATGGGTAAGAAATCATTCCAGCAACGGCAGATCCGAGCACCTTGCGAAAATTTGCTTTGCCAAAAATCGCCGACCTGTGTTTAAAAATAATTCGCTCTTAATTTCATCTAATAATAGATAATGGTCAGGAAATGTTGTTAAACGAGAAAAACAACAGAAAGATGTCTGTCGACAACAACGGACAGGAAATGGATTTCTCAATGGGGGATGGTGTTAGCATCGGTAATGCAGAGGACCTCCTGATGAAAACTATCCGGGACAAAGTTGTGCAAGCTAAAGTGGCCGGATCAATGGCTCCAGAGAAATGTGACCCGGACATGAATACCGTATCTATGTCCAGTTTGTGTGAGCGGGACTTGAAGGCAATGGATACCGACAAGTAAGTGCGCAATTTTGTTTGTTGTTATCATTTCTTAGTTAATTGTGATTAAATTCTTTGAGAGCTTAGTTTAATTCGTTATTCTAACGATTTCCAGTGAAACCAGTGCTCTTTGCTATCCAAAGGTTTTCGATGGGGAAGACTTTACCGATATTGAGTATTGATATTTTCGTTAATTTGAATATTTAACCGATTTGAGACGTTGTTTGCAAGAGCTCAGTTAAGAAAGCTTCTTAATAAACACTTGTAATGTAATACAATGTGAATAACACACCTGCGGTATACTTCTCAACTACCATAAATTGGAATATTTACAAAGAAAATGCTTTGACTCTTAGCTCTGTTTAGGAGAAATCGAAAGAATTATGGTAGCTAAGAGGTGTATTCGTTGCTGACCAACTAACACGTGAACACTGCTCCATGCACTTTGGACATTTGGGTACTTGACTCCCTGAGGACTAATTAAATAAATTGATTTAGCGCAAGAATAGACGATTTCTCTTTTCATTGTTCAGTTAAAGAATAGTTATTTATTTTATACAGTGCAGAATATAAAGGAAGTGACTATTCACTAACGGCTTTTCTCTCAACTGCTACAACGTATCAAGATAGCAGTAATTAATTTTTCGTACAGGTGGCGTGCCCGAGAGTACGTCGATTGAACCGGTTGTTTTGGCGAGCACGCAACTTAAGCCAACGCACACTATTCCGGTTTTAGATATTGCTACCATTCGGAAGTTCCAAAAAATAGAGGAATATTAAAATGCTAGCAAAACTAAAGTAGTAAAACTATTTAATTTTTTATTAGTCCTTTCCATAGAACGGACGAGTTTATCTTAAATCTCATGCGTAAGACAGTAGAGGAAGATATAATCCGTTATAAAGGGTGAGCCATCGGCTGGTTTCTTTTTAAAATTGGTATAAAATAAACACTGTTCAATAATTTTCAAAGTTTGTTGATTTATTGAAAACATTTATGGAATATAATTTCATTCAAATGACTACCTTGGCAGTAGCTTGTCAACCCAATTTTGTAGTACATTTTCAATGGTTTGGGGCCCTATTTAAAGAAAAGCTCAATCAATATTGTGTTTAAGTGCCTGAATCGTTTCTGGATTGTCAGCATAGCTCGATCTTTAATAGCAAAAAATGTCTAACGGCATCAAGTCAGCGACAAGGGCGGTTGGTGCAATATTTCGGCCGAAATTTCTTTTCAACATTCGCAATTTTGGCAGCACAGCACTCATTTTGGAAATAAATTTTCGATATATTTCCGACGTTGTTCAAGCGCAAATCTATTTATTTGGTACCACGGAGATATGATACTGTGTTTCTGACAATTTCTGGCTCATCCTTTATCCTATTTATTTTGATCGATTGATGCGAAGCTGCACTGTAGACTTTGTATTAATTAAATTTAAAGACAGAGTCTTTAATTTTCTAAAGATATGAAAGAATTCCTTTTCTTGCCTTGTGGAATTTTCCTTAAATTTAATAAAAGCGGCTATGAATAGACCACAATATAGTCCTCTGCTCTTGTTGAAACTTTAGTAATTTCACATTCTGTCACGGAATATTAAAACAGGCCAGCTTAACTAGGGCAAATAAAAAGATCAACTCCACTCCAGTGATGGCCCACATGATTTTATTTTTGTAATTGTATCCCTAGCTTATATAAAAGACATACGAAAGGTGCTATAATATCTTTTTATTACGAAGAACTCTATATCTTTTTACTAAACACCACAACTGGTTCGAGAGCTAAATAAAGCTTGTCCAGGTGTTCAGTTTGTAATGTATTCCTTCTTTTTGGGTCTACGAATCGAGTAACCAAGACAGTTTAATATCCTTATAGCCGGGTGAGCCATAACTGGTTTCATAGTAAATCCAGTCACATAATTTTTCCGTTTCTAAGGTGAATTTATATGAACAGGTGGAGGTGTATATTATTGTTTTAGAATGTTTATTAAAATACGGACATCCCAACAGAAGGAGCTGCGTTTTGTGGTCTAAATGTCCATAGCTTTATACCCTATTAGAGTTTAAATTAATAAACACATGTTAATGACTAACTGTTGATTTGTTTTTATTACATGATTTTTTCAGTATATACAAAAATACTTGAGGATTTAAATATATCAAAATAGAATATAATCAGATTACTACCAAATTTACAACAAATATAGAAACTTATTGCTCAATGCAAGTTGTGTAGGAAAAAATAATATAACTTTTTTATAAAAGTCTTGGAGATTTTTTTATAAATTCATTTTGTTAGAAAATCTTTACTAAGGAACATTTGAAGAAAAAATATATCGAGAAATATCCCTTTCTTTGCTGATATTCTAGTTGTTAGGATCTAGCAGAAGGAAGCGATATTCATTTTTGTCGCGAATTTGGAATCCCCAACTTAAAGTTTTCAGTGCCTAAAATCCACTAGTTATTTACTTTTTTTTTCTAAAAATACCCGGAGCGTCGCGTCGTCCAAGAAAACAACTCATAACAATAAATTTTCTGAATTTTGACTTAAACATTTTCGGGGAAAATTTTTAAATTGACGATTTGCTCTTCTGACCTGTAACATTACATTGGAAATTAAAATACAAATAATGACTGGTTCTCAATATTAAATTATTTTCGAATTGGCTCAAAATATAAAGTGTATGATTAATAAATCGCTTCGTTAGCAAAATGGAGAGGTTTGTATCTATGGAATTAAAAAATAAGCAATAGAATAAAAAATTTAGGAAGAAACATTGTCTTAAATTTCAATAAAGTTTTTTTTTATGTTTGTGAAATTGAAGTTTCAAAAGTGTATAATTATTTGTAAGAAAACCCCGGAATGTCTGTAACTAACACAAATCGTACTTTTAATGATAATAAAAAAACTAAACAATAGCAAATGCATTTAGTTAAGTTTTGCTACTGGGCTTTCTTTTGTTTTCTTTTTTGGAGGGCTACTTTGTTAAACTGTTTCAACACACCTTATTAAATACGTTTGTAGTGGAAAGTTAATTAATTTCGTTGGTTTTAAAGTACTAAATTTATTGAAGTAGTACTATGATATTAAAATTGAATATTAATTTACTCCTTCAGAGTGGACACGATTGCGGACAATTCTCCAGAAAAGTGCCAAGAAAGGAACCGAAAATTTACCTTTCCTAAGCGGAATTGCACTAACTGCTATCACGCGCCACCAAATCCCTTTGGAGGGAACTCTAGCCTAAATAATTCGTTATATTTTGCGGACGGACTGCGATCTGTGGACTATGTTCTTGCTTGGACTGCGGACGCGAGTGACGAGATTGAAAAGGCCAATGAGCCTAAAAGAGCCGTGTTTGAACAGAATCTCATTAACCAAGGACTAGAAATTGAAAAGGAGAGTATCGACGGTGATATGCATTTTGTAAAGGTAAATTAATGCAAAATAAAAAAAAAACGTTTAAAGGTATGTGCTTAATTTTCTTTTAAAGATCCATGCACCTTTGGAAGTTCTTCGAAGGTACGCTGAAATTTTGAAGCTTCGGATGCCAATGAAGGAGGTATGTGCAGAAATTATTCTTTAAATCGCACTTTTTTGTTTTCCTTTATCTCAATTAATCAAAATATTACAGTCACTTTGCAAAATCCAATCAAATGCCAGAATTGGGTTATTCCGCAATGTATCCGATATTATATCGCAAAAGGTTAGCGAATTGAAAACGAGTGGAAGTTAATAAAATTGTGGTTTTTATAACATTTATGTTACATTACAACCCTAAAATATTCGGTTTACAGACAAGAAAATACACCCATGCACTTTTTCAAAATTATCTCTAATATGCGCTAATAAAGCCAGCTTAAAAATTTACTAAATCGCCTACACGAGTCTATTATTTAATTATAATATGTTTTGTGGTTATTTAACTTTGAACTTTTGATATTCTAACAGATTCCTGGATTCGAAAATGTGCGGAATAAGACACATAGTGTAATAAACCGGTTAAAGGGAGTGTGGGCGAATGTATTAAAATCTATCTTAGTGGACGAACGCCACTTCCCGAAGAGATCCCATCGATTCACCGCCATATACAGTAGGGATAAGGAATATCTGTAAGAATCGGCCATGTCCTCTGTTGATACATATTTTATCTATTTTTAATTAAAGATTCGACTTGCAACAAGCGTGCTTCTTTACCGCGGCCGTAAGGTCTCGTATTGTCCAGTTCATATTGGACAGACAGCGGTTTTGTCCAGACAATGTGGACGATTTTGCGTTTGGTATAGATAGACTAGTTTCAGAGGGAGTTTATTTAGCAGCCTATCCTCTGCATGATGTAGGGTTTTATTTTTATTTAAATTGTAATAAGCTTGAAAAGAAAAATAATATAATTTTTAGGGTGAAATAAATGTTCCTGGTAGCATGCGTAATCTTCTGTACACTGAATGGGCTGCAATACGAAAATGGTATAGGTATCAACCTCTTGATTATGTGAAAGAATATTTTGGTGTTAAGATTGGTGAGTTTTCTCAGTTTTATCCTGTTACATATTTTAATAAATTTAATTAAGGCCTCTACTTTGCCTGGCTGGGGTATTACACTTATATGTTATTGCTGGCATCCGTTGTTGGGATATTTTGTTTTATATATTCGTGGGCTACACTGAGGAGGGATGTTCCCAGGTATGCTGTGCTTATTTTAATTTAAAAAAGTTGCCTTAGAATGAAAGAATAAAGAAAAAATATGTGCTTGAAGACGAATAACGAGATGGATGTGAAGAAGATGAATGTATGAGTGATACATTTTTTTTTTCTAAATCAGGTAGGTCAATTCAATGTTACTTCAAATGATGTTCCAGTTATAAATCAGAAAATTAAAATAACCAAAAGTATACTTTTGAAAAGAGAATGCTAGGATAAAATATAAATACAATAGATAAGTATTTAAAATAAAAAAAATTCCAAAACCCTCATCTCAGATAAGTTGAAATAGGTAAATTATATTGATAGTGTGTTAGCTTGATGTCTCTTCCATTTTCTGGCAGTTATCCTTAGTTTAAGCAATTACATTATGTATACATTATCTAAGAAATAGATCCCCGTCCTTATTAGAATTTTGTACAATTTATAAATTTTGAGTGCTTTTGTGTTGTTTAATAAACTAATTTTTATTATTAATGCTTTGTTTAATTTCCGTATTCATATTTGTTACTTTAGGGGTTTACTTAATACATTTAAGAGAGTGTTCTATGTTGTATGCTTGAAAAATGTAGTTATATTGCTAATAAATTCCTACCAATAAAAATAATATGATTTTCAGCAACGAAATTTGTTCAGGAAATTTGGATATTAAAATGTGCCCGCTCTGTGATCACTGGTGCACGTACTGGGATTTAAAAGAAACCTGTGTTCATGCTCGCATTACATATCTTTTTGACAACTCGTCTACAGTATTCTTTGCGATATTTATGTCCTTTTGGGCAACACTATTCTTGGAATTATGGAAAAGGTATTCGGCAGAAATAACTCATCGTTGGGATTTAACTGGTTTCGATGTTCACGAGGAGCATCCGAGGCCGCAATATCTCGCAAGACTTGCTCATGTTAAGAAGATCAAAATTGACTATGTGACTAACACGAAGGAGCCCCGTCCCCCATTTTGGCGAATGAAACTTCCAGCGACTATTTTAAGCTTTTCGGTTGTTCTACTATTAGTTATGCTGGCATTTGCTGCTGTCTTAGCTGTTGTCTTGTACAGAATGTCCATCATGGCTTCCCTTAGTGTATATGGCCTTTCTGTGTCCACTGATGGCGCGCTGTTCATTACTACAGCCACAGCGGCATGCATTAATTTGTGTCTAATTTTTTTATTTAATTACGTAAGTTAATATTTAGTTCATATTGAACAGTGACGGTCTAACAGTTAAATCTACTATTGCAGATGTATACGTATCTGGCGGAGTATTTAACCGAACTAGAGCTTCTTAGAACCCAGACCGAGTTCGATGACTCGCTTACTCTTAAGATATACCTTCTCCAATTCGTTAACTACTATGCTTCCATATTTTATATAGCATTTTTCAAGGGGAAGTTTATTGGTAGACCAGGTGCCTACAATGTCTTTTTAACATACAGACAAGAAGAGGTAAGAGTGAACTCCTTGTTTTACTATATTAAGCTCCAATTACATTTTGCATAGTGCGGTTTTGGTGGATGTCTATGGGAGCTCTGCATCCAACTTTCAATTATAATGATTGGCAAGCAAGCAATGAACTCCATCCTTGAAATGCTGCTGCCACAATTTTGGAAATGGTTAAATGTAATGAAAGTAAAGTATTTTAACAAAAATAGAAATTTCTCCTTTAAAGGAAAAGGAGAACGCTGGTTGAGGGACCTCAAACTTATCGAATGGGGACCTCGAAGTTTGTTCCCTGAATATTTAGAAATGGGTATAATATAATTTTGTATATTTGTTCAAAATCACATGAACAGTTTTCTTACAGTTCTTCAATATGGATTCGTAACGATATTTGTGGCCGCATTTCCGTTGGCTCCATTTTTTGCTCTTTTGAATAATATTTTGGAAATGCGTTTGGATGCAAAGAAATTATTGACTTATTACAGAAGACCAGTTTCCCAGCGTGTTAGGGATATTGGTGTTTGGTACAGGATTCTGGACAGCATTGGGAAGCTCAGCGTGATAACAAATGTAAAATTGAGCACCACGTTTTCTTTTACGGCAAATTAATAAATGTTTTGTAGGGGTTCATTATAGCGTTCACCTCGAATTTTATCCCTCGTTTAGTTTATCGACTGACTACTTCCGAGGATGGATCTCTTCAGGGATATTTGAATTATACTCTGGCTTACTTCAATACGAGCGATTTTAAGACGGACATACCTCTTCATAGTAGGAACAATAATTTCTCTTATACTGACGTCAAAATGTGCAGGTAAGTTAATTTAAATTGAACCTAAATTTTTTTATAACTTTCTTGGATTATAGGTACCAAGACTATAGAGAACCGCCATGGGCAGGCTCACCGTATGAGCGCACGTCCATGTATTGGATTATTCTTGCCTGCCGATTTGCTTTTGTAGTAGTATTTGAAGTGGGTGACTAATATATTTAAATTTCTGAAATATCATTGATTCATTTAATTCACAGAATCTTGTAGCACTCGTAATGATTGTAGTCCGTTGGTGTATTCCCGACATGAGTCCCGAGCTGCGGGACCAAATCCGGCGTGAAGCATATATTACAAATGAAATAATAATACGACAGGAAACTCTTCGAGCCAGAGCAGGTATGTAACGAAAGCTGGCATAGATATGCAAGTTTTCCTTAAATTTTTACGTATGTAGAACGCCTTGGAAGAGCAAGTGCGGAACCTTTCGTGTATGACTATACTGATAAAGAGCCCACAACAAATCTAATCCGAATGGAAAAATTGATGAGTGGAAAATTGTCACAATCAGAGCTAGATCTCGTTATGAATGCTCCCGGTGATCCGACTGCCCCTGGTCATTCTACACTTGTAGAAGAAGAGCCGGGTGGATCGACTGCTTATAGGAATGTAATTACGACTGATACTCCAGACACTGGTCCTGTCATGGTGTAGTTACTAAAAAGTCATCTATACAACAAAAAACAAAGATAATTTTAGGTAAAGAGATGAAAAGTGCTTTTTAAATGTTTATTTTTGATGTAGGTACATTTCGTTTTCGCAAAATTTTTAGCAGCTATTGTTATTATTTGCATACGTTGAATATGTCATTTTGAATCTCGATTATGATATTGAATCTTTTATTTGTGATATCCATAAATATATAATTTAAAGAACAAATATACTTATGATAAAGGGTTGTTCTATTTTTCGCTCGCATTAATGTCCTATTGCATAAAATTGTGATATGAAATATTTAGTTAAATAAGGTTTGTATTTTTATGTTTATATAGCGAAATGCTTTAATTCATTAATTTACTGCATATGAAAATATTGAATCTCTAGATGTATTCACAATTTTTTTGTTAAAGTTTATTCAGTTAACTTTGTTCCTTTGTAGTGAATGATTTTTGGTGTTTGATTAAATAACATTATTAAAAATTTGACGTATCTTTTATTTTTTTCTCCTTGAAACGTACTTCTTGAATTTAAAAAAAAAAAAATTCCGAAACTCATTACATTTTTATACTTCACGGTGAGTATGTGGTACTTAAATTGCTTTTATTTAAATTTTGAAAACAGTTCTTAAGTAATATTACAAAACTTAAACAAAAGTGGACAGTTTTTGATTATATTCTTGTTAAATAAGTTTTATATGCTTAAATTTACACTTCCTTTTTAATGTCTTGTATCTTCTCCCAATTCTTGCAATACAATTTTCACTCCAAATATCGCTCAGACCTTAAGAGTCACCAGACAAATGATTTCAAAGCACATTCCATTCGACCCTCCAAACACGAATAAATTATTTTTCCCACTTCTTCGCATTGAAATCTTTGAATAGAAGCCGGAACGGAGTTTCAGGTGCGATTCCTTTGTGACAATTCTCCTTCTGAAGCTATTGTACAAGTCTACCGATCCCGTTTAAGGCGATAAAATGCTTAGCATAAGTGGAAATGCTTTTATATGCCCAAGTTTTCACTTGGGGCGATTTCTGCTATATAAAGTGGTTCCCGAGGATGCCTTCGAGCATTCGAATGTTTTCATATTCCCATTCAATTGTTGAATAATATACTACGAAATGGGGAAACTCAAGACGGGGGTACGGGAGTAGTGAATGCTAAGCAGACCACGAATTCCCCTCATTTGTTCGAGTTCTTTAACTTTCTTGAATGAGTTCCGAGGACCATGCGTGGAAACCACGTGCTCTAAGAACCGGTCAACTCCATTATCAAGCTTCCTTACATCTTCAAATTAGTCGATGTGGAACGTCCTGCGAATGAGCATCGGATTGGTTCACTTGATTTTTATACTATTACCTAATTAAAATTTCAACTGATGTCGACATCCTAGAATATGTTTTTAGATTCAATTTAATTCACTGTTGTTGAAAAGCCTTAGAGAGCATCTTTGCAGTTCTTTTATATAATCATCTTCAGAGGATGCGTTTCCTCTTGGGATATATCTGAATTGATATTCATAAAACGTGACATGCACTGGCTCTTGATTTGTATTTGGTTTTCTATAAAGAAAAGATTCTATAAAGTTCTCCCTACAGATTTGAACTCTGGTCTGCTTAGAGGTTTTTGGATAAGTATTCAAGAATTGCATACAAAATCTCGTTAGAGTCTGAATGCTGCAATTTACCATTCCTTCTTGGAATGAAATCATTCGGGTTTCAGTGTATTCGAAAGATTTGCGACCTTAAATGCTAACATAGCTGAAAAAAACCATTTTATTTATTTAATGGGCCTTGAAGTGAACACATTTATGAGAAACGAAAGTAGTTCAAAAATAATCCGAAATATCCAGGGAATTCTCTGTTTTATTTGTCGCCCAGGAATAGTCCTGATTTATATGCCCAAGGTATTTAGGATTACATATGCCAAGGAGTGTGTTGGTTTGTGCAACTTAAACCTTTCTTATTTCCTAGCTGACCTTTTGGATATATAAACTCGTCAGAAGGATCTCAACATAAGGGTACTGCTTTAAAAAAATTCTTACTTCCCTTGTTTAAATGATTCCACTCCTCGTCCTTGTGTAGCATTCCCTGTTTACGTAAATAACCATAATAAATACTAGAAACTTGTTCTTGATTTCATCGCTTCATCTTTTTTCACTTAGCAAAGGTCTAGAACAGATTCCACAACATTTAATCGACCAAAGTAGCCCTGGGTACCTTAACAGCAGGTCATAAATGCATTACTATGGAATTAAATTTCTTCGCTACGCGTCTAAGGAGATGCGGGGGTGTGGTGCTTTAAAAAAGACAAGAATTAATAATAGCATCCTTATATGAGTTTCCTTTAGAAAATTGCCCTTCGTCTGAATCAAGGAACTGAATTCGTAGGAAGAAATCCTGTTAATTATGATATACAAATGTTTGTTCACCCTCCCTGGCTTTGTTTATAATTGGACGGCCAGGAACCCCCTGTTAATCAGACTGACTAGTCACACATCTCCCTGGCCTTTTTGGGATAATCGGTATGTGGTAGATAGACTACCGAATTATACCCCGCATTTATAGAAACAGATCACGTTTTGTTTTGTGTATGAAAAGAACTTCCTTGCAAAAGTTTCATGACAATTAAAAGGAGCATAGTCTCGGGCCTAAGTAAATATTAAATTCATCAAGATGCTCATATCTTTTTTCCGCAAAATTGTGCTACACGACGGTGTTCTTATCCTATGCACGGATAATTAACATTTATGTATGCGCGACAGGCATTATGCTAATTTGAACAGCATGCAGTAGATGTTGGTTTTTTTTATTATATTATTAACTCACTTAATTCAATACTAATATTTACTGGCATAGTTCGAAGAGATAACTAATTGAAACCTAATATGAAAAAAGAAATTAAGAGTAACTATATTTCGAATTATATAAAATATAATTTTCAATTTAAATACAGCAGCTGTCTTGGAGGTTCTTGAGGAATTGTTCACATACGACTAATGGTGCTAAAAGGGCGATTATATAAAATAAAAATGTCAAAAAGCACATTTATTTTACGTACTAAAAACTACAGCCTTCGAACGAATAAATAAAAATTTCGTTTGTCTTTTGTCAGGCAAAGTAAGTAAAATGATAAAAATTAAAAACGGAAATTAAAGAAATTCGTTACTTTTCCATTTCCCTTTGATTTAATTGTATTTTTTAAGTATATTGCGTATTTTGGAAAGGCATCGTTTAAGATAATTTATATTATTTGTTTCAAATATTTTTTTTGCTCGATTTCTGAAGAAAAGTCCCATAATTCTTTCTTTAAATATCAAGCGGTTAATCTAGATAAAGATTTATCAAAAATAGATGTTTTTTATGTTTCTTAGATATGAATTTGTAAAAATGTACTACAAAAATTTGAAAGCGTATTTCTAAACATCCGTAAGTTTTCAAGAGCAGTCATTTGAACAAAGTAAGTCTTTGTCTTGGTTTTTGTTGGTAAATGGCTTTTAATGTATTCGAAGTGCTATAATAAAATAAAAACCAATGTACGCCTAATCCCCTTTGTTTTTAAAAACAGAAATACTTTTCTATATTTCGGCTACATTTAAGGGTTGAAAAATTATTTAAATATATTGTGGGAAGTTTAAGAATAAATTAGTAAATATTTTGATAGAAACTAAGGTCTGTATTTTTGGACTGAATTTAAAATCATGTTGTACTTTATAGAGTTTTAACTTCTTGTTGTATATTCGAAAAGTTTATTTATGTTGTCAAGATACTCAATTTTTAATATTTGGTGATGCATTAATTTTTTATTATTTTGAGCTCTAAACTTTGTGTTGAACTGCTTGTATTAATCCGTGCTCATCTTACACTCATCTTGATAAAATTATTTCGAAAAGTTCCCATTTTCCAACTTGTTCACATCTTGTTTGATATTTTTGGTTTGAAGTCATCTTTTTGAATTGCATTAATTTATTTTTTTTCAGCAATGAACATCAACAAAATCTTGAAAGTATGCAATTGCGAAAAGGAAACATTTGAATTGCAAATTTAATTACGTGGGAAAAAAAACAAAAGAAAAACGAATCAATGAATGCAGATTTGAATTGTTAATTGTTCCCAGTTCTGTTTCACGATATTAAAACGAACAATTATTTGAAATGAAAATTGTGTAACAACGTGCTGTTTACGTGTTCAGAACGAACGAATTTTTAGTATAATGAAATTTTTGAATGAATGTGGTTATACAAAGGTCGGTGTTATTAAAAAAAAATAATGGTGAAATATTCTTCTATTGATAAAAATTGTTGATGTGAATTAGGTCTCAGTACGGTTGCTTGGCTCAGTGAATCACTGGAGGTATGTGTTCATGTGTTCTAACGTCTAAATTTATTTTACAGGAGAAGTGAAAATCCTTCAAGGATAATTTATTGTCTCTGTTTTAATACTCATTTTTTTAGACTGAGTACTCTCCTCGAATAATTTGGCGATAACTTCATTTCGACTTGATTTTCTTAACATGCTCTCAGTTAACCTGTAAGAAGATGCTTCGCTTTAGGATGGTGGTCACGTGCGTTCCAAAAAATATGTAAGTGCCCTTTAGATGTTACAGAAAAATGTACTTTTCAACAGCTGGAAAATTTTCACACAAAATTCATTTTCCACTAACGGAAATTATCGAATTAGGTACCTGGATTACGCGCTTTATTAGCCCGACTTATGCCCATGGATGATAATGGCCTGAGAGATAATATTAGCATTATTTGTTCGCGAAACTGCTCCAATTAGCATAACTTGTATGACAACTATGCAAAAGAACCGCCCTTGATTATTTGAAGAATTGATTAGATAATGCCACAGCTGGACACAAATAGTCTCACCTGTGCACTTATCTTTACTGTTCTCTTATTTATTAGTAATTGGCAATTCGATTGCCATGGAATGCCCCAAAAAAACAGCATATTGAAGGTTAGTGGAAGGGTGTCATGCCACCATTTGTGATCATAAAAGTTATCCCCGAATTGATAATGAAAACTTTCTATTTTAATGACGACATCCTAAAAAAAAATACATGAATTAATGTCGTCATTCCTTTTGCCTTAAGTTATTTTACATTTCTCGTTAGCGAATTGAAATACGAACGTAGTCATATTATGAGTTTGCATAGATGAAAGATTCATTACGTAAACATGAAAAGTTCAAAGATAAAATTCTTCTTTTCGCCCAATTTCTTTTAGGCATTTTTAACAATATGGAAAATATTCTTTTTGTGAAGAAATTCCTTGAAGGATCGTTATGTAAATACATCATATTTTAATATTTTTTATAAGCAGTTTGATGTGCGTAGGAAATACGCAGTCATTATCTTTTATTGTTTTCGTCAAATAATGAATTGCGTTTTTAGTTTCTATTTGTGTCAATTTAGTCTTAGGCACATTCTAATAAAATTACTTCTATTTAATTCAAAGTATAATACGTAGTTTCTATATTTTCGTAATTAATATTATTTTAATTACAATTAAGCCTTATATTTTATAAACGCTCGAAATATATTTTCAAAGCGTCGAGTGTCTTGGTTAAACATTGGAATGTAACCCTTCTACAACACGGTTTCGCTCTTACACGGTAAGCAAATTGCGGAAACTCTCGCATAACACGTCAACTTACAACATGGTTTCATTCACTGTACACATATTTATTTAGTCTAAATTGCACACTAAAGGTATATAAATTGGAAAATTTCCATACAAGAAAATTTACAACGATCTTCTGTGGACCAGCAACCAAACTAGAATTACAAATTTTTTTTTTAAAGACTCAAATGATGAAAAGGTTTCAGAGCGTAGAGTTGATATCATTAAAACGAAAAAAAAAAAACGATTAACCGAGCGGTGATGATGGGAGCAAATAATTAAATAAAGGTTATTAAAACGAAAATAATTATAATATGTTTCCTTTAGTTCCGTTTTATACATTTGTTAATATTTTTTAATAGAAATGAAATTACTTGTATGAATTTAAAACAAAGTATTTATTTTTTTTTTTAATAAATTTCGGAACCTAACCCTCCTTTTGGTACTTTTTCTGAGTCTCATATAACACGGATTTCATACAACACGGAATTTTCTAAGAATCTACCCACTTTGTTATAGGAGAGTTATCTATAAAAAAATTTCTTTCTTGAGAAGCTTTTCCTCGAATTGCGAGTAAGTTTAGTTTTAAAAAATATAATTCTTGAATTAATCAAAATTAACCTCAAGTCTATAAACACGAACACATTTAAAATTAGAAAAAATTGTTCATTTTTGATTTTGTCTACTTATTTTCTTCTATTTCCTGAAAAATTATAAAAACATTTCTACCTGGATTTTTAATGCAATTTTCGCAGTCCCCCCAGTGTTAAAATTGATCATGAACTCGGAAAATTCGTTTCTATTTCTACACATCGTAAATTTTGAATTGAAAAGGTTGTTTAAAGAACTTAAAAAAAAAAATTAGAAAGTGCGGGAAAAATATTTTTTTGGAATATTTTTTTTTTATTTGAATTAAAGAAAATCATAGCAATCTTTCTTTCAGTAATGGCTAATCATATTAATAATAAGTATAATAGTAAGAACTAAGAATACTTTTATATGAAAATATTTTCAATAATGATTTAATTTTATGGTGATTTTAAGAAGCAATTTTTTATAATTATTTGATGAATGTTTGTCCGAACACTTTTAATTTTTAAATTTTTGAGAAATTTTAAATTTAAGTTAAAAATTTTTAAAATTATTTCTAAGTACAGGTAGAATAATAAAACCTGTTGGAATTACGATAATAATAGTATGAATAATCATAAAAGTATTTTAATGCTTTTAAAGGAAGGAAACCTAGACCAGAAAAGATTATTTTAATCACAAAAGACCACGTTTTTCATTTTCTTTTATTCAAAAATAATCCTTACAAACGCCACCTCCAAATTATTTTATAATTTACTATATTACACCATAGTATTGTAGTAATAAAACCTTCTTTAATATACTTATTAATTTCATGGTAGAATATGTAAATTTGATAGTTTGCTTAATTTTACCATTTAGCCACACTCGTGCTCCTATTTGCGTAATTTAACATTTCATTTCCATTTCCAGCTTTACTATTCAAAAGTTCTATCTTATCTGCTCACATTGTGAGGGTATCACGAGTAGGTACAACAATAATACGTCCACTTAGTAATACTATCCGCCATTATTCAGAAGAAGAAAGGGTTCGTCTGTCCTTAAAAATGACGGGGGTAAGCCGCTGTAAGCCGTGAAAGCCAAGTATAGAACTGATTTATCAGCAAATTACCCTAGTCGTTACAGGCCAGTGCTGTCTCGGTCCCGAGACCCTTGAAGCCCTTGTTTTTATAAATACTCCCAAAACTTGATCTGCAAATTGACACACCTCATCCGTGGCTTAAATTCAAACGCTTTCGCCTTAATTATTATCTGGAACTGGAAATTTCGACAGCAAAATGCCGAGCGCAGTGTAAATTGTTTTTTGCCAGATTTGCATAATTTGCTGAACTTAATTAAGACTCCGGCGGCTGATCCCTGGGCAGGGAGAAAAGTGATTTTTGCCATGAAACTTTTTTGTGGTTCGGTCCCTGCCCCTTATGTACACGTAGTTATTTGGGCAAATATTTCCCTTTTGTGCGTCCATCACCTGTTGATATTTTTCGCTACCTCGGGAGAACTTCTCAAACTCTTTTTTTTTTCTTACTTAAATTACTTTTTTACTACTGCGGTTGAATGGAGTATCTTTTTTCTGAATAAATCCTTTTGATTGATTCCGATTGCCCTCCGGAGTCACGTTAACCCATCAAAGGGCTTCTCGTATTGTTTAAGGTCCGGGTGTTACTAAATAAAACATATCCACAAGGTGATTGAAGGCTTTGTCTGGGATACCCAAAAGGGGTACTTCCGCAGAATCATTTAAAAACATGAAAATTATAATGAATTAGAAAACTCAATTCCCTGACATCTCCTGCACAGTGAAGTAGAGTCGGTCTCTGAATCTTGTGGTCCTATGTAGAGGAGGAAGCCAGGAAAAAGGTTTTTTAGAAAAACAGGATTTCAACCCTTTTCCACCATCACTATGGGACGAAACAAGGATACAGATGTAGTCTGCTAGGCTTGTTGACATTATTTCTTTATTCAT
Source organism: Proctacanthus coquilletti (assembly GCA_001932985.1). Lineage (NCBI taxonomy): Eukaryota > Metazoa > Arthropoda > Insecta > Diptera > Asilidae > Proctacanthus > Proctacanthus coquilletti. The sequence goes on from MNCL01000141.1 coordinate 394,368, forward strand.
AGGCGTTCTTTACATATCAAAAACGGTTGTTCCATATGAACGGATGCAAATGGTGTAAATACCACGAGGTGCAGTATAGCAGCTTGTTTGGATGTTTCGGACTCAGCAGGGCCTCTTTAATCTTGTTGCGAATGAAAATGGAAAGTAATACGCTTATAGGTCCCTATTATCAATACAAAACGTACGTAGGTACGCTTTTGAGTCAAAGGAAAGTAATGCTCAAAACAATCTGCATCTATGGGATATTCTGCGTACTTTGGTATTCATGATATTGACAATTTATTGATTTTTTTTTTGAGCTGGAACTTTTATTAGAGTATAGTGGATTGTAAAAAGTAGGACATATTTTTTCTCTGAAAAATATTTTCAAAATTTGTGTTATGAATAAAAGGATTTTTAATTATCCTATGAATAATAGGATTTTTAATTTGAGTGAAGCCCTGAAATTACACGTTAAACTACGTTCAAAGCCTAAGCTCTAAAAATGATATCAGTCCTTAAAGTTTTTGTATTGCTTTGAATATCTTTAAAATGTCACTTAATTACCATGGAAGAAGAAATCGCCTTTTAATTAAATTTTCAAATTCGCCAACCTATTCCGTGACTTATTTGAAAGCAAACAAAACAAAAAAAAAATCGTAGTCGAGAAAATTAAAAGTGGACGACTCTTAAGAGGAAGATTCTAAAGAGTATAGTATAGAAATCTTATTCCGTATTGGTGAAGCAATGGCTGAGGTGATATTTTATTCGGTTAATATTTCGCGAAAACATTTAAGCGCACGTAAAAATCAAAACAAGTATAACAAACAAACAGATAAAATCAAAATAATGTGCTTAAATCCCTCTAGAAATAGAAACTGACTGTTTAGCTGCTTGACCTGCTCACCAGTGAAGCCTGATCAACTGACCACTTGGCTTGCTTGTCGCTTAACAAACTGACCGGCTAACTATCTGGCCACTACCTTTGACCGCAGTTATACACTAGGGTCAGTTCCTGTTCCTCGCGGGATATATCCCTTTTAATTTGTGCTTCGTAATCAGAATAATGCACCTTTTATCTACAATGATGGTAGTGATGAAAGTTTAGAGTTCCAAAGGGAAACAATCTTTAAAATTGCTTCACTACTTATTGAGACTACTTCGAACAATAGGTTTTCTTAATAATAATAAAATACCTTCGATAAGTATATTAAAATATCGTACTGAAAGCATTTCTGGTGCAATATTATAATTTAAAATTCTGGAAATATCTCCATACAACTTCAGATATAAATTCGCAGAACTAACAAACATCTAACTAGTTCGCTAATATTTTTAGCTTTGCTGTTTATTAAACAGAAGTCATATGAACAAAAAACTATATCTATTTTAAATTGTTCATTGTTAGTTCTAACAAGCTTTTCTAATTGTCCTTTTCAGAAGACTCTTTTTTTTTACTAAATATTTACTTTTTGAATAAACTGGCTTCTGGTAAAGCCGTAAAGTTTTATAAATCATATGTGAATCAGATTTTTAATCAAATTTTATAAATACAAATGACCCATATGGCAACTACTTGTTGAGTTGTGCACGTAAATACATCAGGTGCATTAAAATTTCCTTGCCAATTCAGAACATTTACTATTTGTTGAATTCAATCCTTCAGCTCATTGAATTTCCGTGAATTGCACAATACATCACGAGAAGCTGACATAGCGTCGGTCGTCTGTTGAATCAACAGGTGTAGGTACGATACTTTGGAGCTGTTATACTGGGGCCCCACGGTCCGGCGCGCAAAATCCACTCTTCTGATGATAGTAGAATCTTGGCTACTCCATTCTATCTGCCGAAAAATATCAACAAATTGCCAGCAGGGACACGAAGGTGGACAAGAGCGGTCCGCATGCCCAGTGGTTTAAATATAGCCTCCACTCAGCTATCTGCAAACAGCCCACGACTATCCGGGCGTAGTATAATACATCGAGTCCATGTGCCGATTTGTTCAGTTGTTGCATATATGTCAAACCAAAAGGACTTCGACCGCAACCAAGTCAATTTACACCTGAAGCGCCACCGTAAATGCCGTTCAAAAATTTTTGTAGACAAAGTGGTTCGCAGTGATAAGTTTGCAAAAAATTTTTAATTAACGTTGAAGAGTGAGTGCTCTGTGTGGTGAGGATACAGAAGGAGGCTAGGAGTGACGAGTGCCTGAAATCTGATAAAACGGTTGAGTGCAGTATCTGTTGAACGAGAGGTAAAGTGCCCCCAGAGAGGGTGTGCAGTACTTTTGAATTAAGTCCTTTTTACCATTAAACAATCCCCTTTAGACCCATTACGAGTTAAAAGAGCCAACACCTCCATTACCTGCATTAATTAACAATTACTTGCTTTTTTTCATTACCTTCTTTAAAGTTCAGTACGTACAGGTAGGGCTTCTATAGCGGTTGGGATTTTCGGATGTAGGTACTGACATAATATATCCAAATGCATAATCTTATCACCTCTATCCGGATGTCTAGTGTCAGAGGTGATACAACGTCACCGTTGTCGTCCCCTGTGAGATGAAATTTTACCAACATAAAATTTGGATGAATCTCGAAGCACAATTTGCATCTAATTCAGTATAATTCAAGGGTATTTGCATGAGAACGCCTTCCTCCCATTCCGTCGTAATGGACTGGTCGTCTGAATCAGGATATCCAATCTGATTAAGTATTCTCATAAAGGCAGATTACTATTAAGCAGCTGTGCTAATCATTTTACTGACAAAGACTATTTTTCCTTCTGGTTTTCACATAGTCCAAAATGAAACTCTCTATGAAAATAATTTTCGGACAGAGAAAACCTTTGTAGGCTTCTGCAAATTAACATTATATGTTGTTATTAACGTTTTGCCGAAACTGTATAAAAATATAATTCAATTAATTGAACATATTCTATATGTAATATGTTAGAAAATTTGCTTTTTTCTACTACAAATATAATAGGTGTTTTTTATACTATTATTATTATTTTTTATCTGAATATCATTTAAATATTATAAATCAAAAAGTATTTCAAGAATTTTAAAAATTCTTTGTTTTTTTATACTTATTGAAGAATTTAATTCAAAGAAAAATTTTACTCATTTCCTTAATAACAGTTGAAATTGCAATTTTAATAAGATTTCAAATTTTAGATCCTTCTCTTTATATAAAATAAAATGTTTGCTTTAAATTGTTTAAATCGTATTTTAAATCTGTAGTTTCGAGTTTTAAACTTTACTTTCTAAATTTTTTACATTTTTAAATTTTCGACAGATTTTTCCCGTATGAGGAAATAATCTTGGAAAATTATGCTTTTATTTAATAAGTTCTGGGTTTTAAGGTAGTTCTAATTTTACGACCATAGTTTTCAAAATTTCACCCACATAAATTTTATATTCGGTTAAAAGTCGTTATGTTTTTAATTTTCCTATAGAATTCTAAAGAAATATCAGGATGTATATTACGGACGGCCTACTTCAGGGATTTAATATATCTGTAACCTTTACACGTCCATTTTTAACAATCTGATATATGTTAAAAGAAAAAGTTTGCGAAATATTTCGCGAAGATTCCGTCTACAATATTCAAAGGAAATAAAAACTTATGTCTAATTTTAAAGTGGACATATAAAATAACTAATAGCAAATGTTTCGTTAAAGTCTGTTCAGCAGTTCCAAAGCGATAAATTTACACATAAACAAACAGAAAAATATTTATTTTATTTATTTCAGTGACGGCAATAAAATTTAAAAAATAGCTAGTTTGTACGGCGATTATTAAAAAAGTGTTTTGTATATAGACATAACTTCATCATGCTTTTGTGTTAAGGTAAGTTAAATTTTAATTTTGAAGTTAAATGAGAATAATATTTTGCATTAATGCCTGTAGATATTTCTGAAAATTTAAGAGAAAGTTTCAAATTAAACAAAAATTTATTTTATTTTATTTTTTTTCCGAAAAATTTTTTATATAATTTTTATAATTTTTAATATTGCCTTAAAAATGTATTTATTCTCTGCTGTTATTCATTACAACCAAATTGTCCATCAAATCGTAACTTTTTTGCTCCCTAATTCGCATACAGAAATGTTTTGTTTGCTGGTTGTCCAGAAGAATACAAAATACGATAGTCTTGAATAATGTAATTATATTTTAACTTTATATGAACTACTTACTATTTTATAAGTAATTATAAATCGTTTCAAAGCAGAGAATTTCAGTAGCTACTTTCCAAGTATATGGACATTTTTATCAGAAATCTTTTTATTCAAAGAAAACCTTTACTAATAGTTCAAAAAATTCTTAAACTAAAGTGAAAAACAGAAGTTGCCTATTTTATTTGTTTGATATCAAAAGACGTGAGACATTAATACAATCCTCAATAAAAAATTAAAAGTAAACTCTTAAAAGTAACATTAAACTTATTATAATTGAAAAAATATATAACCAGTGCATTGTGCTTGTTGAAATGATATTAAAAGCGATAAAAGTGATAGTTATAATGATTAAACACGACATTTTGTCTCGGTGCCCGAAAATACTATTTCTAGAAATCGTTGAATGAATTCGTTTTAAATTATTACAGCACTTATTCTATATCAAAACGAAAATTGTGAGGGATACCTTTCGTATTATAACTGGGTGCTGAGTTAAATCATCAATCACGTCATCATAATGATAGATAAGTGCTGATAGGTCGATTTCCTCAGTCTCAAACTAAATTTATGACTTTAAGATTTTTAAAACAACCATTTTAAAATTTCACAATTTCATGATAAGAACAAAGAAACAGTTTAATCCAAAAATTATAGTTGCATTTTAGAACTAATTTACTATTTGATGCGATCAGCTAATTTACTAAAAGTAAATACTTTCAGGTCTTTTAATTGGAAAAAGAAGGTACAATTTCAAACCAGTGTTGATGATTTTTAAAACTGATATTTGCTCACTAGACCCATAATGAAATCCATCCTGTACGTTTAAAGATCTACTCTTCTTTAAAGAAGAGTTTTTTATTTGCATGATTCTAAGAAAGTATTTTTAGATGCGTTAACAGAAAATGTACCAGAATTTTACTCTTCAAATAATAAATATTATATATTGCAAAATAGGATCTAAACCTTCATTCCTAATGATAAATCCAATTTGTGCATTTATAATACTTCATTTGCTTTCAAAATATGGTAGAAGTAAAATCAAATAAAAAGCATCCAATCTCTAAGACAACTAAAATCCTATTGAAAGTGACTGTAGCACAACACTGTTTAAAATTTAAACTCGCACTTAGAAAATGGCTGCTGCTGACGTAATTTCTTAAATCGGGAGACCTAGTAAGTCTAGTAAGTAAAAACGCTCAGATAGTATAAATCATCTAAGAAATTACTAAGTTAGCTAACAGAGAGGTCTTCTGACATATGAAGAATCATATCAATGGCTTCGTCGGTATCACATAGCGCTTATTTTTAATACCAAGTTCTTCTGAGCTATACTTTTAAAAATAGTTCAATTAGTTCATTAAAGATCACATGGATACATTTGTTAGTCTTAGCCAAGCAGAGCTTATCGAAAACCGAGTTCCAGACTCCACCAAGGTTAGTGAACTTTAAAAGGTTTTATTGTAATTTCCCATTGGTTTTTGATTTATAAAATCATATTTGGTTACTTATTTAAGTTAACATTTAATGCCTAAAGATTTACTAAGAGCTATTGTAAAATTATTCCTGTATTAAATAAGAATAAAGGAAACTAAAAAAATATTTGTTTGATGCATCATGATATCCAAAAAATAACACAAAATGTTCTTAAATTTGAGCTATTGTTCAACATTTGAGAATTTTAAAGGTATACCGATTCCTCCTTCTATCAATGGGGTAATTCATAACTCTACATAAATATATCCATGTTTTAAGTAAAATTAATTGACTTCATCGCGAAAACAAGAGTAATTTACTTTAATGTTAATCAATCCCTTTTATTTATCCTCTGCTCTTTGAGGGTAACTATAACCGCTCTATGAAGCTTTCCAGCTCTGCACCGTAACCAGGTTTACCTCGCGAATTAAACCAATTAAAACATTTGCCAACCACCGAATTTCCCCACCAACAACTCATCAAATTACGCCCCGTGAAGGTGCGAGAATTGTTCTCGTTACTGTCTGGAGTTATTCGAAGAGATTCACCTTTTCACCCTATTTCCGCTGTTCCACCTGAACTATGAACTGTGAACTGGCTCGCCATAAACCTGGGATTCCACTTTCTTAAGACGTCCATCAGCCACGTTGACTGCGCTTAAATATTTTTTTCAAAAAGTTCGAATCGTCCGTCCGTCCCGGAGCAGTGTTTTGCCGTCGACGTGGATCACGTTTTAAAGTTTTTATATTCACGCTATGCGGATGGTTGTGGTACAGCTCCGCTTGATTGAATAAATTAAATTCGTGGCAATGGTAAAATTTTGTTATCATAGAATTATGTCGGCGAATGTTTTTACAACTGTGCTCATAGACAGCAGAAATTCAATTCAAACCGTAAGGTATCTTGGAAATTGCTGTGATATTTTTCTATCGGTAGTTCTTGGATCGAGCAAATAATAAAATCTAAATATACCTTCAATACAATACCTTCTATCTAAAATCTTCATAGTTTTATGCATCTACATTTTAAATTTCTAATGTTAATTTCGCATACTTACATAAACACGTTAAAAACATTACCTTCTTCCTCCTTATACAAAATTGAAAATTTTTAAAATGGAAATTCCTATAACTAGTCTACTTTCTTTATGTCATCCTTTGGCGGTATGAAATATGAAAATATTACGATATAGTCGTAGTGTTACGACTTGATTTTATTGCCTGCTTTATGAATACAGTAACATATTCCTAGTTTTAAAAAAACTAAAAAATTTATGCACTCTATAAAGTAATAAGACAGATTTTATTTCTTTTTTTTGTGTCAGTCGCAGGGGATCAATGAAAGCTCAATTTTTCCATCATTCCAGAGGTTATAGGTTCAATATCTGTCTTACTATCTTATCCTACGCGTTTTGTTTAATCGTAGGCCGTTTGTGAAGTTATTTTCAAAATAAACTATATCAAATAAACAATTTAAATATCTGCAAAAGCCGCATGTCATGATAGTGAATGAATGGAAAAATTGAAGCATGCTTAATTTGCATGTTGTCCCAAAGAATTTAAAACGCGTAAACTCGATTACAGTTCAATTTCCAATATTTCAACAATAGCTCAAATCTGGAGCATAATCCCACACTCCATCTCTATACTTTGAATTTGTGAGTGTTTCACGTATGCAACAACTATCACTGTTCAGTTCGTAGCAGGAACTCCACCTTTAGCAACTTTGATGCCTTCCTTGGTCTGCAGGCGAGCCGATTGTTACTTTATTGAATGAACTTCCGCTTTTTGTTCTCGAAAATCCAATCTGGCTAGTCGGTGAACTTAGAGGGAATTACAGAAGGCATGATTCCCACTGAAACTCGACTCAGAGCACCAGCTTATGAATTAAGAGACAAATATTTCTTGGAGAATGGAGGAGCTTTGTTTTAGTGCTTCCTGGCAGATAAGAAGCAAATTAAGTGATATACATTTGAGTTCAAGAGACGAATCAAGAAATTAGTGGATGCGAAATTTTGAGTCTCGATACATTAAACTAGCCTTGTGGTTAGAATGCTATAACTAACTAAGCTGGTGATGGGTGTCGGCATAGAAAGTTTTCAACAGGCAACATATTGGTATAGCAAAGAAATTTCGGATAAGATATTTTTGAAGGCGTCGAAGATTTTTCGTAATGTTTCTCTAAAACTAGTACAACTACCCAAAATCAGTCAAATTAGAAATAAATATATGCCAATAATTAATACAAATTAAAATAAAATTCGTTAATTAAATTCAATTAACAGGATAATAAAAATAAATTATATGTAAAAATTATACATCGCTTGTATTCAATTTAGTTATTTTAATTTGTTTTGCACTCGATAATTTGAAAATTAATTTGATACGACTATTTACATATTTGCAAAAATTATAAATTAGAAATAATTGTCGAAATTCTGTACTTAGAAAGTTTTCAAAATTATCTTTTGAAATATACGATAAAATAAAATTGAAGAACATACGATTTTTCGGATCCAATTTAGTATAAAATGCGGAGTCTCTCACACTCGCTTTTAAAATAGATAGTTAATCACTTCGTAATATTAAACGTTATTTTCAAAGAAATATTTTTAATATTTGGAAATTGAGACCCACTCAATTACAAAAAGTTTTACAAAGTTCATTTGCTTTGGCTGTTAAATGTGCTATAAATAGAATACCCTAAATCGTTAAATTACTATTTAGAACTTGATTCAGAAAAGAGTAATTTCTAATACCATTCTAAATATAATTTTATATTCAAATCTAAAAGTTTAATCTTAACCACCTCTCATATGTGGCGAATACTTCTTCACAGAAGTGAATTGCACGTGTCCTACATCTGGTCGGATCTTTTTAGTTTGATAAGGGCTATTCGTGTATTTTGTGCTCCTTATTAGTTTTTATTAATATTCAGTACTTAATTTACTTAATTTTAACCGGCTATTAATTTACTTTTACGTAAGCTTTTTTCCTTTAATTATATACTTGTTGGATGTGCATTAAAATAAATTTAAATTTAAAATTACAAAAACTATGCATGTTTAATTACTTTAGTAATAAGATTATTCCTGAAAAAAATATAATTGAAACTCACAACACGTACTTCCTGATTTACACAGAAGCGTCTTTTATAAATATAATACCTCTATTTTTATTTTAAAAATTAACCACAAAATTTCCTGCTTACATTTTAGTAATAAAAAACATTGCTTGAAAATTCGACAAATTGTCATCTCGTTTTCTCGTTGGTAGTAAAACTCACCTCCTATATCAAATATGAACAAAATTTATCCAATTAAGAAATTTTACTCCATTTTAAAAAAATCTCTGGTGCATCGAAAAAATCTGATCACATTGTTACTCAATTTACTGTGAAAATTAATACATCAAAATTTGATACGCACTAGTGGAACTGCATGAGTTGGCATTCATTTCTCTTAATTCCAGATCAATATTGGCACTGGTGGAGATAATAAGCCCCTAAAAAAATTCGAGTTATTACAAGCATAATTCGCTAAAGAAATAAATTTTCACTCCAAAATCCTCTGTAAGGTGATATTGATGTAAGGATAAAATAACTTTGCACAGTATGTGAATATAAAATATTTTCGGGCCTTAATTTTGTGTTTTTAATCTAAACCGGCAAATTTTATCTTTCGACAGGATGTTTGGATACGATGCACACTAATCTAATCATCCTTTTAGTTATTACAAATGAATATATTTTTGGTAAATATAGTATACGATCCAAAAACACTTCGCAATACCCATTGTGAGATCTTTTATTCCACATGTTTAATCAAAAATTAAACTTTTCATTATCGCATCACACATAATAATTTTTGAACATTGACAAGGATCGCACAATAAGTTCGTTACTATTACCTGACCGAATAGGCACTTTATATTTACCTGAGGGAATAGGGCAATTTAAATAAATGTAAACATTGCATAATGTATAATGGCTCAAAAGATTCTCTACTTTCGAAAAAAAATTCAGAAACAACAGAATTCGAAAGGGCCGAAAAACCTATGGTCACTTAGGTCAACTTTTTCCCTATAATCGCATTGACCCCTGATTTGCATATAAATATTTAAGCCTATCGAATATCCATAACGAATGGTTAAACAAAAATCAGTTCCTGATGGATTTTATGTCCTCATCCCCTTTAAGTCCCGTGGATTAGACAATTTGACGACCGATTGATTTCGGTCAGAAACTGTGTCTTTTATAAATATGTACTAATCAAATTGAAATTTGTCGATATTGTTCTATAAAAAGAATTTTCCTTTTCTTATTTAACATTTCCGACACGCATTTGGTTTACACAGATTTATTTTGAATTAATTCTCCATTTATCACATTTCATTCAAGTTGCATGACTTTATGTTACTAAGCCAAAATTGGGTCGAATTTATTTGAAAATGAAATTTCGAAATTGTTTGCTAAATTGTATCTTGTTTTTTAAATTGCATCTTGTTTTTTGTTATGTTTTGCTTTTTGTTTTTAGTTCATACCTCTACCTTTACTATAAAAGAAAATTTAGGGGGGAGTTCTGATTGGCGCAGTCAAAGTGGAGTTCAAATTGGAGCAGTGTTGGAAAATGGGAATGAATATTGAAATATGACCTTTTCCATGATATTAATACATTTTTAAAGAATTTATTTTTATTGTTATTTCTTAAGTTTGTTTACAAATAACGATAAATTTTTCCTTGAAAGTCTGCCGGAATCCGCAAGGAGTCAATACTACGTGCAGCTTTTCTCCTGCATAATAATAAATTATTAAATAAAACAATATCCCGCGGAAACGGACGTAAAAACATTTTTTTAATAAATAAAAATTAAAATTCTTAATCTTCGAATGATAAACGTAAATTATGAAAAGGTTTCAGTGCGTGAAGTTCATATCACTAAAACGGAAATAAAACATTCACACGAGGGGTGATGATGGGTGTAAATTATTAAATAAAAGTTATTAAAAATAAAATAATTATAATATGTTTTTTTTTTAGTTCCGTATTATACATTTGTTAATATTTTTTAATAGAAATGAAATTACTTGTATAAATTTAAAACAAAGTATTTATTTTTTTTTTAATAAATTTCGGAACCTAACCCTCCTTTTGGTACTTGCTCTGAGTCTCATATAACACGGATTTCATACAACACGGAATTTACTAAGAACCTACCTACCTTGTTATAGGAGGATTACTTGTAGTCCATTTTTATAAGCTGGAATATTTTCAAGTAACTTTTATAAATAAAACAATAAAGTCTACAACTAAGTCTTTTAACTTTTTAATAAATAATGTACTCAATATATTTAAAAATATCCGTTGTACGAAATCCATAAAGACGTCTGTAGCTCGGAGTATTCGTTAAGAATTGAAAATTTTTTAAATACTGTTTATTCCGTTGTAATATTAAATAGACAGTCCTCTGAGAGAAAGGAATGTGTTCAAAATATTATTTAATATATTTAAATGTCGCCAATTCGTACAATTTATTTGAATGAAAAACAATAAGAATCGTCAAATGTTGTCAAGCCCACTTTAAGCACTAACATAAAAATCCCAAAGGTGCATAATGAAGTCAGAAGATGCTAAAAATTTCACAGATTAGAATCTCTAAGGAAAACTTAACGTTGTTGCTTCCAGCTTTACTATCTTTTAATGAAATCTCATTCTTAATTCCTGCATCCCGTCTTTACGACTTCCATAAATATGTTAGCCCTTCCAGTGTTGTTGTCTCCCTATGAGATTTATATGAAGCGATCTAAGACCAACTTGTATTTTTATAATCAAACTTAACTTTTGATTTATTTACAGTGCAACTAAATGCGTCATATTGCGGTCGTGTTGTCCTTTGTTGCTGCAACTTTAGCAACTAAAGGCTCCTCAGATGAAGGCAGAGACAAGGACGAACTAGGATTAATTGTTAGTATCAACTTTGCAACTTTGTGTTCCATGTTTGTCTAAATATTTGCATCATAGGCGGTAAGAAACAAACGCAGTACACCTGATAGCACTGCAAATGATTTAGAAATTGGTTCAGACATTCCTGCAACACGTGATGTCACAAATGAAATTTCTTCAAACAGTCTTTGGAGGTAAGGACTTTTTCTCTCTTTTGTGTTTTTTTTTTCAATTATAATTTTATGAATGTCTCTTTGTTTAAACTGTGAAAAGATCAACTTAAAAGTGAATCAGCACATATTTTAATTTATATTAAATAATGTTATTAATTTAATTTATAATTATGTATTATGCTGTCATTAGTCGTGCATTTGATAGACGATTAAAATCGAGGATTATAAATACAGTACAAATAGAAGTAGACAGAAATTAACAATAAATAAAACAATGAAAGATCCCTCTAAATAAACAGTAAAATGAAAAACATAAAAACATTAATGTGATAATATACACCATTAGCCAGCCGGATTGGTCCATGTTTCCAAATCCCGAAGAGTATTGGACCTTCCGGGGAAAAAGGGACTATGAGTATTCTGATTTTATTAGGAGTCTTCAGGAAGGTGGTGGACCTAGAGTTCGCATTCTTAAGACAAATCCCAAGAGGCTTTCTAGAACAGGACAACGACAGGATAACAAGCGCGTGCCATTAGGATTTATTGGTAGGAAGGAACTCTAGATTCACTAATGACAATTGTTGCTACAAACTTCTTAAATTGTTGCTATAGGTGTTTATGGTAAGAAGGACCTCTCAGAGGCGGATCCTTATAATTACTTGCTGGAAGATTCACCATATAGAATATCTGATACAGATCCTGGTACATTAGACAGGGATCCAGGGGATTTTTTGAGCGTTCTTAAACGAGTGCCATCTGGCTTTTTTGGAATGCGCGGAAAAAAATTCTATGAAACTGACATAGGCGATAAAAGAGCTCCCACTGGATTTGTCGGCATGAGAGGTAAAAAGGGCTATAGCGATTTCAATGATTTATACGAAGAGAAAAGAGAACCGAAAGGCTTTTTTGGAATGCGAGGCAAAAAGGATAGTGCCTTACAAATGGATGAAAAGCGTTCTCTAGCACAGTTTTTTGGTAGACGTGGGAAAAAGCAACCATTGGTAAGAATATTTTACATTGTTTAATAAACTCACCTTTGTGAAATTTTTTGGTGTTATTAGTGTTTTAACTAAACTTTTATTTTAAATTTGTGTTTAGAATTCTGGTTTCTTCGGCATGCGAGGTAAGAAGCAGCCATTCGAATTTCTAAGTAAATTCGTTGGAGTACGAGGAAAAAAAATTCCTGATGGCTCTCTAAAACCTACAAATGATGAATTTATTAACACGATCGAAAATGAGGATGCTAATTCTTTAAGTCCTATAGATGACAAGGTTAAGCGTGTTCCGAGTGGATTTGTTGGCATGCGAGGCAAAAAAGATGTAGGTAAGATTTTTATACTTGTGGATATATGTTTATCTATTTGTACTTCCTTTGTACAATAATAAAATAATTACCAAATAGTGTACAGGCATGAATTAAAAAAAAAAAATTCTTAGAAATGCAATGTCGTGAACTCCAAGATGCAATTAAAAGGACGTTACCTCAAGGAGCGCTACAGTGTTTACTACTTCATACGAACGCTTGCATTTTCTTGAGATATTTACATTTCTATGTCAACTGACCTAAATTGTTAGAAAACTAGTGTAAATGCATGCCCACTTGTGTAGGAAATGAAAAAAGAATCATTTTAGACGCAAAGAAGAGAAGAATCCCATGATAAAAAATCTGAGCAGAGCAATTTTAATTATAATTGAGATCTAAAAATGAAGACTCATTACATATGTCTTTTATTACTTTCTTCTATATGTTTTTTTTTGTAATTAATTTCAAGATTATTATCCTGTAATTACACTCATACACTAATGTCGTTTACACGCACCTTTCCGCACTTGTATAATTATTTGTAAACAATAATTAATAGTTAGATAATTTAATTAATAGGTGCAATGAGACTTAATGAGAATATCAAATTTTCGTGCAGTCGTATATACTCTTAAAAAAATATTTATTATAAAAAATATTTATTATAAAAAAAATAAATATTTTTCTGTTTTGTTTTCAGATACCATCAGCGTGGGGAATTAATTACATTTCTAAATAAGCAAATTCTCCCTTAAAATAAATTTACCCTAGTTTTTTTTTACACACAAGTTGAAATTTAATATATTATGGCTGGAAATGTATTAAATTTTAACAAAATTCAATGAAATAACGACTCCTGGTCATTTATTTTTGTAAATGTTTCAAATTAAATGAAATCCCTCTAACATGAGGAGGAAAACTGAACATAGTGTCAATTTTATAGATAGTATGATGCCATAAAAGGTGATAAACTTTGTTAAAATGTTTGCTGTGTAAAAATGTATAAAAAAAAGAAACTAACTAAAAATGATAAATTTTCTTCCCAATGATTTTATTATACTGACTAAAATCTTTGTGTAGAACAGATTTATGTAAATGTCTACCTTACAAATTATACCACATGTATACAGAAATCTCTGTTGCCAGTAAGTTACTTACGGAAGTGTCACATATCAAGATATTGAATAAAGCACCATACTGCAGAATTTTAATAGTTTTCTTTGAAACCTAACTCTCATTTAATCCCAGGAATATCCAACACTGGAAGAATCACTAGAGGAGACAAAAAGAAGGTAGGAGTGTTTAGGTTCCATAAAGTCAAAGAATAATTTTGCTGATTTTGCAATTTATTTGTGTATATTATACCTCAAGATTGTGTGTAACAACCTCACTTTAATTTCTGATATGGTTTTCCAACCTGCGATGTCAAAGCGCTCTTTTTTTAGAAAAAAATTATTTACAATCTAGGAACAAAAATAAATAAAAATAAATTCTTAAACGATTAAAAAAGATTGTCTATCAATTGTTTATTAATTATTACAATAATTGTAATAGACTAAATATATTTAAAATTAAGTAGTTAAACAATTTCACGCTGGTGTAATTCATATTATTACATTATATAAATATGATTGCAAGATCTGATGATGATGATGATCTAATAAAATACCAATACCTGAAAGTACAAACATTTTTCCATTTAAGGGAATAATTTTTGTACTGTTAAATCACCATTTAAATAGGTAAAAAGATTACTTTAACTAATGAGAAAAAGAGAGGGTATTTATTTTTTAATATATTACTATTTATTTAATTATTATAATAAAGGAGTACTTTGTAGAAAAAATGCCACTGCTAAATTAACAACACTCAAATTGAATGACTTAAATTTCTTACATGGAAATTCTTTTTAAAATTTTTCCAAGTAACTATTTAAATCTTTCTTATATTTTTGGAAAATTAAATTAAAAATTGAATATAAACTATTTACTATAATATTATTATATTTTTTTCTTTTTAATATCAAAAGTGGCTTACAAAGAAAAATTATTTTATTACGTGTATGCGCAAACATTTCTGCTCAAGATTAGAACTATTAACATACGGGATGTATTTACACATCTGTATCAAGATAGAATTGTATGCAATTTAACCAACAGGTCACTTTAGTCTGTGGGTCATTAAAATTCCCAACATCAAAAAGGAGCCAGATCCTTGTTCCAGCAAAGTTCGGAAACAAATCAAAAAATACAATTCGAATAATCGGAATTGAGACGAAAAAACGTCAAACATAATCGTCCAGCTCTTGTTTAAACAGGGTGGCTCCAGATGGGCTCTGAGGAGCCCATCGATCATGAATAAGTTACAAAGGTCGCACTGACTTCTCTTCTGGAAAGTCTGGGAGGAGTGGGAGGAATTAGAATGAATTATATTTTAATATTTTTAGCGTTGGACCAGCTCGGTATATCACAAGCTCATATTCCTGGTAATTGAATTTGCAGCTTTTTCGTAAATGGTCCCCCAGAAAAGTTTGTCGTTTATCTTTTGTGCAAACAGATGAAACGTGTGCTTCTTCGATGTGTCCCAAAGGCTTCGAGGGATGGTTGAAAAAATTCTTATAAAATTCACACCTCATTTTTAAATTGCCTCGAGGATAATAACACGCCTTCGCCGACATTTTTCTACGTGTACCGAAATCTAATTCCCAAGCCGACGGACTGTAAAAGTTGCTTTATAGCCGGAAGGTTTAGGGATGCCGCTGCTCCTAATATGTTTGCTGAAATCAATAGCGTAAACAAAATTTATAGCAAATTTATAAAGCATGTTAGCAATAGCTCTGTTGAGATTTGCGTGCTCTATGTGGGGACTCTGGGGGCGGCAACGTCTGGCGTTATTTTAATAGAAACTTGATTGGGTGAAACGGAAGTGTTAATGATTTATCCGCGACGATCCCGCGCGAATCACGCACCCGGCGTATTGTATTTGCCGGAAATCGCCCTTTCACTGCAATCAATCAACTGAGCAAACGAAAGGCCGGGACTCGATCTCCGGAGACGCGCAATCCGTCGATTGTATTTGTTTTAATTTTTATTTCAATATTATCGTCAACATTGTTCGGTGTACTTTTCCGGCCAAATGAACTGCACCTGTTTACATTGACGACAATTCGATTTTCGTTTTCATTACTGGGATAGCCCAGATCATCCGGGATGGGATTTAAGTCATTAAACCATCTAGACCATTTCGTAGGATTTGAAACTCGATTTTTTCTGCTTCAGTAAGGAACTTTTTCCTTAGAATTTAAGGGGTTTTTAACCGAATTGTATGTATAATTAACACTACACGTTTCGGAGCTGTTGCAATTCCTTTTAAAAGCAAGAGTATATTTTTATTGAAGGCGATAACAAATTCCTGCCATAATGTAATTTAAAATGAACCAAGACAAAAACTGTTAATAAGACAACAAATTCTTTTTTTTCCCGCAATCGATATATTTCTTTTATTGTGTGCACCTGCATGTCTGCGTTCTGGGGAACATGTTGTAAAACGTTTCCCATTCTTCCTCAGTATTTGCTAATTTGGTCGCATCTGTCCCTACTCAGTCAATGCTCTCTCGTGCGAAAAATTGCTACTGTTTGTTAATTGCAAAAATTCCAGATTTATAGCAATACGAGTTTTAGGGTTCTGCAATTCAATTGTATCTATGGCCCGAATAATGCTAATATTTTGTAATTAATTGCCGTGAAATGAGGTCTGGTCGCATAAAATGATTTAATTGGATGGTTGACGATGTGATTTCTTGTAATTGTATAAATTGTAGTATACGAAAATAGTTGTTTATAGAAGTGATGTTTTACAAGTTTAAATAAAAATTAGAATATCTTTAATTACGTCTGTTTCTATTTATAATTCGTACAGCAAACTGTTAAAAAGGCTATTAGACGTATATAAAAACAAAACAAATTAATTAATAAATAATTTTTAGTGTTATCCATTGGAAATATATCCTGCCAATTTATTTATTACCAATTTAACCTTTAATTATATATGTGTGTAGTTTGAGCACATTTAAACAGAAATTATTAAAATAATCATGCATAATTAAGATAATTAAATATCAATTTCAGAAATTTCTTTATTTAACCCATTTGCTGCCAGTCATAAGATTCTTTGTAGTTTGCCCTGTAAATTTAAATTGACTGGTATCTTCCAAGAAACAAGTGTACAACAACTCAAAGTCAATCTTTCTCTAAACAAGATTTTTGCATCCAATGTAAGACTTTTATTTTTCTTAGAAATTAATTGGTAAAAAGATATTTTGTTCTTATTTAAAATGAAGGACAAATTGATTATAAAACGAAAAGAAATCTTAAAACAATAAAACACTATAGTGGGTCTGGAGATAGTTATTTTTTTTTATATTTTTAGAAGACTAAAGCAGCGCTATAATTCGCATTATAATTTTTTAACTATGTCATCAAAATGTAGTATGTTATACACAGTCTGAAATAAATTATTAAATGCGAGAAATCATCGGATCGCCTCTGTATGAATTGTAATTAACGTATAATACTAGAAAATTTTATCACTCATTTATTGAATTGGAATAACTCCAGCACCAACACCTCCGCCGTGGGCGCACATAGGTGCTACGAATGTCCACTGATTTGTCTCAGGATCGTAAACTTCGACAGTCGATAGATTGGATTCTCCATCGTAACCTGTAACATTGTTTTCAGAATAGAATGCATATTTACTTAGGAAATGTACGTACCTCCTATGGCCCACAATTTTCCCATATTTGCTGCCAATGCTACTCGGCTCCTTTTCACGTTCATAGGTGCAACCAGTTCCCATGTATCACTGTTTGGGTCGTAGACTTCCACTGACCGAAGGAATGAGTTACCGTCGTATCCGCCACAGGCATACAGTTTTCCGTTTAGGGCTGCGACACCAAGGCGGCAACGTCTGTTGAGCATCGGTTTCACTTTAACCCAAATATTTTGCATTGGATCGTATCGTTCAACGGAATCAAAAATAGAAAGACCATCGTGTCCTCCCAGGGCGTATACGTATCCTCCAAGCGGTGCCACACCGCCAGCTGATCTGTACTTCATCATAGGTGCCACCTAGAAAGTCATAAATTTTATTGAAGGATCTAAAGGGGTAACAGCACCATACAGTCTTCCAGGAATCGGTTTTAGGACAGTAACATTCTACTGTACTCAACGATGTGACACCATCGTACCCTCCGCAAACGTAGACACAGCCGTCTAACGCCGCAACTCCAACAGCGCTATTTTCGAAATAGTTATGTATTATTTAGTTCTTCTGTATATCTAACCAATTCTCACCTTCTTTTACAAAGCATCGCTCTTCCTTGCGACCATGTTTTTAATTTAGGATCGTAAACTTCCACTGTTGAAAGCCTTTCTGAACCATTGAAACCTCCGCACGCATACAGCTTCCCCCGAGTCACTGCCACTCCTACGCGGGATCTGCATTACAGAAATAAAATTTCTATTACAAAGCAAATGAGTTAGACACACTCTACCTCAACATTGACATTGCTTCGCCCATTCGCCATTCCTTTGAGATCGGATCATATATCTCGACTGTACTAACAGACTCACCAGTCTTAGTTAGCCCTCCTACAGCGTATATTTGGCCAAAAACGTAATCACAACATCTAGGTCGTGTTCTGGAAAGATAGTTTTTAGGAATAGTGGAGACTACGCCCAACTCCTACCTGAAACTCTGCACGAGCGCTCGTCTCTCCGGCATCAAGTGAAAGTCCTTAGCCTCGTCCAGTAGATCTCTGCATTGGTGGGATGTTCGTACCAATTCTTCCGTGGCCACCCTATCAGCTAAATACTGTGGCGAAAGAAGGGGTAATCGAACTTTGGCAAGCACTTGGGGCAGGTAGGACGCCCTATGATCCATGTCATGTTTGACCCATCGCATGCAAGCCTCAAAGATATTCTCTTCCGTGGGAACGTTAAGTTCATCACGGCGTATAATATCGAGAAGCTCTTCAAAGCCGAGGGACAAAAATTCTTCGGAGTGAGAAACCTTGGAAAAATAATGTTGAATGTATTTATCCGCGGCATTCACCAACTGAGTACATCCAAGGGAATCGGCGAAGTGTCTAATACCAAGAGCATTTTGTGGGTGAAAGCTGAACAAAAGTATACCGTCAGTTAGTTCTAATTAGCCGCAAGAGAATTTGAATGTATACCGGGAAATTAAGAATTCAGCGCACGCATCTCGAACTTTACCTAGTTGCAAAAATGATGCGCCCACCATCAATCCCTGAACGTTATGATTGTCAATCTTAACAGTTCCACTGTATGCAAAATTGATGAGGCTTTCCAGAGCACTAGAAAGGGAAATGGTTCTCGGAAACAAAGAAATATCCGATAAGTAGGTCATCTTACTGTGGTTCGATCTCTTTCATCGTGATTTCTTTTATCCGGCTCTCGGCCATGTTGTGGGTGAACATTGCATAGAAGTAGGGGATTGTTGCTGCAAGGACAACTCTGTGAGCAGAAAATGTTTGGTCCTCCACCTAGATTCCATGGAATATTGAGCAAAATGACTGTGCTTTATCAGAGGTCGTCTATCAGTTACTCACTTTAAGGGTCACATCACAGAGTTTTCCTTGTCTACGTATTTCCTTCATAATTGGAAAACTTTCTGTGAACAGATCATCCTGTTTGAAGAGAACATATTTCTCTTCATCGGGACCGTTTTCAGTCAGTTCCATAGTTAAATATTTTCGATTTGCAGCGAAAAAATTAATTCTCCCACAAATCACCCATTTGTTGACAGCAACAGCAGTAGCTACTGAAGGTGACAGCTGTCAGCAGCAGGTGGCAGCGACTGTGAATTTGGCGCTACAGTGCGAACTGAAAGTTTTGTCACATTTTGAAACGGAATGTAAAAACATTCATTCAATATTTCCGTTAAAATATGCATTTCATAATTTAAAAATACAGACATTAAATAAAAAAGCATAGTAAATAAAAAACAACTCCTCTTAATCCGTAGGTATAATGATAAATTTTTTTAAGTCATCGTTGCACCATTTTGTTTCAGGTTTTTCTCAATTTTTTGTAATTTTACCGCTTAATCCCTCAAAGTATTCTAGAAATTTCTAATGGTGAACGAAATATTAATAATAGAAGTAGCGACACTTCAATGGAGAGCATAAAATGAAAAGAATGCGTACGGTTGCATTGGCAGAGCTTTAAAGCATCCTGAAATTCTCGTTTTCAAAAAAGAAAGGAATTTCTTAATCGCATTTAAGGGTAAGTGTGAAAAGCACAAATACTGCCAGCAATAAGCTGACTTCAATCAAATTTCTCAACTATGAACGTCTGACGTGCATATTATCAAAAATTTCGCAACACATTCCCAACTATGCCGTAGTTTTTACCAAACCATTCTCCAATATGGTGTAGTTTTTTGCAAGCAGCCAATAAAGATTAAGGAACGCAATCGCGAAAAATAGCGCACATGTAGTACCTGACAGCCGTTAAATTCAAGTAAAAAAGAATTATAGAAAGAAATCGTTTATGAATGTTTTAAAAATAAATAGAATTGTAAGCAGTTCTGAAAATTTCAATGTACTCCCGTGAGCACACTGACGTATTTGAGTTTTATTTCTTCAATGTACTGTGAATTAAGAAATTTACAAAACAAATATTTTCTAATTACACACGCTATCACCTTTTAACATCCCTCAAGAAGAGCTTATGCAAAGTATGTCTTTCTTTTTCGTGCATCGGCCATTTTTACTTACAGTTTTATATTGTCCGAAAATAAAATTCGTACGCACACCGATTTAATTTTTAAAACACTAAATTTGGGGTTCCCCAAAATGCAAGAAAGCGAACATGGACGTCCCGGCATTTCTCAGTTTGAGACAGAGAAAGATGGCCGAATGAGGCAGCTGCCCTTTTAAGGGTGAATTTTGTGGAAAATTAATAATTTATAAGTTACAAATCGACTATAACTTGGTACTGAATCATAAAAAAATTAATAGAATTTCGAAAAAATAAGATTTCGTGTTGAAACAAGGCTTTTGAAGTTATAGTCAACAAAATGGAGTTGAACTGACCCCATGTGATCTTCAAAGTGATCATAATAATACTAGAGCCTCCAAACGAATCAGTGTAACTGGGCGCACCAAAACAGCAGTGAGCAAATGAGGTAAATATAACGTGGCGTAGAAATGAATACTAGTGTACCAAAAACGGTACATGTGCCACTCAATGCCTACTTTCGAAAATTTTCAAATAATTTCGGTAGCTATGCATTTTGGAATTATTTTAAAGACTAAAATGGCAAACTTGATTGAGTAGTTGTAATTTCTAACAATAAAAAATAAAGCGTGTCAATTGTGGTACTTCCACAAAAGTTTCTTTTTCACAAGAAAATGAAGAACGTTTTTAATTTATGGTATAAAAAAGATGCTCTGGGATGGTCTCTCACATGAGCGTATTGAGATTCGATCAAGCGTAGCTACATTTTTTCTATCTATAAAGACTGTGACCAATGATCGCGCCATTAACTAGTTAATATTGTTTTAATATAAGTAACTTGACTATTTAAGAAATTATATTTTGATACTAAACATGAAATGTAAGTTTTTGGTATTGGATCATAGAGCTGCTAGCGATGTTGTTTTATTTTGTTTTTTAATTCGCAACTAAGAATATTTACCTAAGATACCTTCTCGATGGGGTGTACTAAAAGATGTGTTAAGATTCTACGGGCGCTGTACTGTATTTACGGGGTAATCACCCAGCGTCATTTGTGAGATCGTACTGAAGCTTTTGGTATCTTTTTGATCCAAATCTGTCCACCAACTCGGGTTCTACAAAGGAATAAAGAATCTCATATACGTCTGAAATTCTTTGCTCGCTAAGTCAAATTAGCGGAGAGGGAATTTTACAGTCCTTTTTGTTTTTCATAGCGGCGTGGAAACTCGGAGTTTATTTGGGTTTGGGTGAAAACTTTCGCATCGTGGATTAAAACAAGGTTCCAACTTGGACCTTATTTTCCAAGGTTACACAAAAACCTCGAGCTGAGAAGCGTCAAATTTCAAAAATGGGCTAAGTGGACCGTAACAAGAAGATTTTTCGTCATGGAAACGTGCGGAAAAAAAAATACTTGGCAGCAAAGTAACTGATAAAAAAACCATGGAACTAACCTGACGAGGTTCGATTCCGCGGTGTTTGAAAAATCCCGTAACTGAACCATTTATACCACTCCATCGTAAGTGATCAAGAAATTCCCGTCCCGAAGGAGAAACGTCCCAATTCCCTTCACAATTCCCAAAACAATTCCCTTAGGCCTCTCGCTCTGACTCACGAGGTCTGACGCACCTTCTTCTTGAATTTTCTGAAACTCTTCCGTCGGGTTCCCCTTCTTGATTTTAGTGGTCGAAGCGGATACCAAGCAAAGCATGCCTGCCCCTCTTCAGCTGTCAAACCGTTGTCGAAATTTTAGACCAAGCACGAAGTTCCAAGTTGCGGTTCGCCCGTTGCGAAGGTGCGGCTCAATTGTGTTTTTGTTTGAAGGAAGCATCTGCTCGGATTTCAATTTCAATATAGGACGCGAGGAACAGGTCTGCAAAACGGGATTATTCTGGATTAAACAGGTGAGTACCTTAGCCGTGATCTTAGCGGGCCTTGTATTCAGTTGATGGCAGCAGTGCGACAGTGGGAAAATCGATACTTTTGCAGTTTACGTAGTTTTTACCAAAATACTCCGGCGATGATGACATAATCCTCAAAATGGGCTTCGATGAATAATTCCCGTGTGGTGGCGACGGTTTGACTCGCTAAGGCAACGAACGGGCGGCGTACAGCGCCCAAGTCCCAGTTTGGGGCACTTCAACGGACGGAAGCCGATCGAGAGTCGAATCACGTCACTGGGCCGCTATCGCCGCCGGAAGGTCTGGCTTTATCTTTTTTAGGGTAATTTCACGGTTAAGTGGAACAATTTTACGTGAAATTCTGCTGGCACAAAGGCCCCGGTTCCCCGCAAAATTACGCGCCTCTTGCTCAACGCCCAGAGACCTCTAAACCCGTCTAAAGTGGCGCGTTCACCGCGCTTTAATGCTCTTCTTATTTTGGCTGGCCGATAAAGCAACAAGCGCTCTAGGTCTAGCATCTAGCAAGCGGCGATCTGGGTCAGTGTGCGATGATCATCGTGACGATAGACGCAATCGCGGTCACCTGTTTCAGCGGCTCAATTAAGATCCCATCTGCGTTTCTGGGGCTCTCGTTGCGACAGTGGGATGCGTGCGTGCGCGGCCAGAGCCCGCTAGGAAGGCCCCAAAGCCCCCACACAACCACCCGCGGACCATCACTGATTTTACTTGAGTTGCCAATTATGATTTTTCTTTTCTAAAGTATTTTCCATCGGATTTGTTTATTTTGCCATCACTGGGGGCCCTTTCACAACAGTTTTCTCCGCAAAAGTTTTTATGATTTTTCGCCAAAACGTTTGTTTTTCGATCTTTTTTAATTTTGCTTTTTCTTTCCCATTTCAGGGATCACATCTAATCACTTAAGCGTTCACAATAATGACCTCTACTGAAGTTAATTTAGGCTTTGGCGGCCGAAATCGCCCTTCCAGCCGGGTACTCAAGCCACCCGGCGGAGGCCATTCCGATATTTTTGGGGAAAGCGACATTGTACCGAATCCGCCACGACCAAAGTATGACCAGCAAAATTCTTCTAATCTTAATTTTGTCATGAATACGACTGACCCGAACGAGGCCGTCGTTAAAACCAGACAGGAAATTGAAAAAGTCAAAGAACAACAGGAGGTTAACCGATGTGCATCTGAAAAAGCGGCTGAGGATGCCGCCAGAGACCAACCGGCTGAAGCTTCAAGTCCGACCTCTCAGGGTCAAAGTGGCCGTGTCCGGGTGCCACCAGGCGGTTTCTCCTCTGGCCTCTGGTAAAATTAAGCACCTTCCTCCTGACAATGCGGAACAAATTACTTCTAAGATTTTACTATTTTTATTTTGTTTGTTTAATTATTTAAACGTGTAAGCCTTACTTCTTCCATTACGAAGCCTAGATTTCCTATTTATATAACGCGTCTGACCCTGTAACCGGAAATGATGAATGCATTGTGTTTGATATAATTCAAAGAGCCTGTTTTACTTGAAATGGAAGACTATTTTTGTTAGTTCGCAGTTAACGTCCAAAACCGTTTTGTCTTTTGCTAGGTAAACAGATCAAACAAAGCTAGTTGTTTTTTTGAAAATATTTATTCGTTATATATTTACCAAAATATATCTCGTACAAACTATAATTATGTATTTACAATATTTTCCTAGGTTTGAAGTCCTGAAAGCTACTTTCCCTCCCCGGTGGTTTTTCAACAGTGTGCAATTCATTCATCTGTAATGTGTTTACTAAATAAGAGACGGACATGCTGTTTATGTTGCCTTACCCTTAGCCTTTTGATCCAATTGGTACTTGTACGCTCTAGTAAGCTGTACGATTTGGCAAAGAGCGACAAAAAAATTTACAGCAAACAGTGAATAATTTTTTGGTGTTATGACCAACGAATATCGCGACCAGATTACCCCTGTTGTAGCCAGTGAAGCTGACTGGGATATAGATAGTTGTTCAGCAGGTCGAGCTAAATCTCCAATACCGGCAATGACGAGACCCTGAAAGGGAGTAATCATTTAGCCGAGTGGCGTATATCCTACCCTAAATTTTGTAACTGAAATACGAACACAGAATAGCTTAAAAAATAAACCGCGTGAAGTATTACCCAAGGGAACACGCAAAGCACCTATAAAAAATAAAATACGATAGCCTCATTCCTTGAATTAGTCTCCCAGAGCAACACCCTTGTTATTTGTAACTTTATATTTGATTGGATCGGTTCAACGAGAACTCCAACTATGATAAAAACCTTCAACTTTGTTGTTGCTTGAAGTCACGGTCGACTATTTTTAGAATTATTCTATTAAAGAGCATTGCGGGTTTATGTAACCGCGTGCGATATTCGTCGATCTCCTTGTTATAAAGTCAAACTAGACTTACCCATTTGAATACAGGAGCCCAGAAAAAGACTGTTTTGGGACCTAAAAAGGAGAATTTTGCGTTAGTTAAGATGGAAATTGTGAAGAACGTTTGATTTAAATTTTAGTATCCTATTTGATTGGCGAACAGGGACTTTGAAATACCTGCCGGGTGCTCCCACAAAGGCCTAAGTTTATCAGGTACAAATTTATCCGCGGTGCCGATTATACCCTGGTAGATTCTTGACGGAAAACTCATGTTGGCGACGGGTATTCGTTGGTTTTTTTAAATGATGTAAAATCAAATGAAATTGTTCAATTAAACTGCATCCAGAGTGAATTTCAATTTTGTTTAAAAAGCAGGAAAGTAAAACACAAATGTCACCATGACGTTACATCAGCTGCGAAGCCCCGTCGGGAAGGGGAAAACTAAACTGAGTGACGTGCTGATAAAAGAGAGGTGAATTTCTATATATTGAGGTGAATTTTGGTTCGATAGAAACAGATTTCCAAAAATTCGGGAGACAAATCACAACTGATAAATTTACCGAGTGCCTTAAACAACTGAATGTAGGGTAAATGGGTTCATAAGTCACATTGATTTTTCAGCGGCCACTAGGAAGTATAAAGATTCAAATTCGACAGTATTTATTCCTTTATGGATGAGCATCGATTACTTTAGAATGTTGTGCAACAATTTCAAACATTTCCTCGTTGTTTTCATTTAGGACGATGTTGCGCTGGTCCTGCGCATGTTTTTGGCAATTTAGTCTAAGTGTTTTTTAATAATACCACAAAATTATCTTCATATTGTTCCCACATTGTCCCATATCAACGATTTTAATTGCACTTAGACATAGGACAAACTTAAAACATAAACTATAATTTCTTACTTCTTTTTTATTTATCTATTTATCTCTAGGTAATTCAATGATGTTTTTTTCGTAATCATTAGAACTATTTTGATGATGTACATTTTAAAATATAAATTGCACATTGCTATTTCTAAGGATAGAAATGTACGCGAAGGGAATCCTATTGTGAAAAATGGGGAACCAGTATGTAAAAAATGTTTTTAAATTTGTTCACATGAAAGCAGTCTCGTTCGAATCGCCTTAAATTAGGAGCTGACTTTAATTAGTCCATTGAAAGAGGGGAATATTCTATGTTTTCATGTCTACATTCGAAGTCGTATATCAAAATACAAAAATCAACAAAGTATTGCAAAAATCAATTCTGATGAGTTCTTTTTCAAATGTTACTAACTACACAAAGCCTAATGAGATTATAAATGAATAAAGGTATATACAGTTTTGAGCCTACTTTGTATTTTAATTAAGTAGGATTTTTATAATTTTGAGTAATTCTAAATCTATATATTTTACAAAATTGCACATTAAAAATACAATAATTTCCGGAATTATTATGTTCTGTTAAAAATAATATTCCTGTTTTACTTAATGAACATTTTTATGTGATATAATTGAACTTTGAAAGTGCGATCTTTAATTGCTCTACGCAGGATTTAAATATTAAAATCTAATTCAATCAATCATATGAAAAAGATAATATGCAAGGTCAAAATTTAGTTTAACAAGATTGAACTACATCTAATCCAGATTTATTGTAATCTTGTGATAAATAAAAATTGTAGTGTATTGTAAAGCCATTGAGGTCCTCAAATTATCTTGTTTGCAGACTGGAGACTGAAACCGGAAATAATCCAGAATACGATCATGTGTGCATTACGCTTTGTTATTTCGAGTGAGTGTGTAATGATCATTTAAACAAATTTTTGTTTTTTGTTTGTATAAAAAACAATATTTGGATTGATTTGAAGCCTATAGAACAAATGCGAATACGTAGTACGAATGAACACTGTAGGAAATTTATTTGATGTGCTATGACAAGATCAATTTTCTCATAATTCTAAAGGTTAAACTATTTTCAGATTTTTGAAAGTTTTGGTTCTGGAAGTAAAGATGGGACAATGTTTATGAATAAAATTTTTAAAAATACATCAGTTCTCCCTCTACTTACAGAACCCTAACAGTGATTATAAAAAATCATTACTCTTCCCATATAATACTTGGCATAATAAAATATGGAGATATTTTACACGCACTTTCGGCATGGCAACAGTCTTTGAGGAATAAGATGACTAAATCAATAACATAAAATTGAAAACTCTATATCCGAGAAATGCATTGAAAAATTGCCCATATAAATAATCACATTATTCTTCACTAATCAGGTTTAGTTGAGTATTCAAATCACACTATGGTTACACAATCGCCATATTTAATTCAAAATCAATAATATTTTTTTACCGAGTGGACCGTGCCAGAATTTATGAAGCTTCGTAGGAAGAACAGGAAGGACCACTTTGTCAGCTATGGATGTTACCGAACAGTACAAAGAATTTAGTTTTCCACTCATTCCTTAGAATATTTACGATTTTTTCGACTAGATACCGGACAATTTTTCTAGAACACTATATGCACTTCTCGCTACGGCGACCAATTTTTACTAACAGTGCGGACAACAAAAGAGCGTTTGACTCAAGTAGAGTAATTTACATACTTGATCTCCAGCGGCTATCTTTTCTGACTGAAGATTGTTGGAATTTTTTGAATATTAATATTGACCGCCTATAATATTGAATAAGGTATTAACACGGACTCATTCATAAAGCTTTCTCTCTTAGAACCAGTCTGAAGATGCTCACTTGCGTAATATGTTTGATTAGAATTTAACAAAAAAGTCGACTCTAGAATACTAATAATTTATTTTCGTCATAAAGATAATTTATATGCTTGTACGCTGCTACAGAAAAGAGTATCAATTTATGATATTTCGCAATTTCTGTGTTTTGCGTTTTTAGTTTAGAGAAAGTTTTCTGGTTACTTATAAATTTTTTACTTTATTTTCTTTCTTCTACCATCAATCGAAATTAAAGAAATGAAGTTGTATGTAGAAAATGTTGTCTTGCACGTAGATGGATTTCAGAAGAGATTTTGAAAGTGAGAAATTTGTTTTCAGTTTCTACTTTCTTTAGCCTTTAATCTGTCCTAGCTCTTAGCGTATATTTATCAAAGTGTAAAATGCCCTATATTTTCTCAACTGATACCTGAAGTATTTCTTAGTGTTGTTATTACCTTTTAAAATAACGCTTACAAATAAAAATGAAGATCAAGTGTCTTCAATTATCCCTATCTACTTTTTAGTAAATTCTGTACTTTGAATACGTGTGTTACTCTAGTTATTCAACGTATTACAACATTTACTAAATATTTTTACTAATTTGTTTTTATGTTAATTGTGGCTCCCTCACTTTCAAGAAGAAATAAAGGCAAGGATATTTTATCCAGCTTCGTTTCCCGTATTAGCAAGAAATCGTTTATCTTTCAGAGCGTAAAGCCAGTTGTCTCAACGTGTACACTATTCCCTGTTTTGTATGGCAACTTCATATCAAATGATGAATGAGGTCAGGATTGTTCACAAAATTAAGGCCGCCCCATAAATTAGGAAACAGATTTTCCCATAGCACCTCTGTAATTTGTAATTAAATCACGGCATGATGGATGGGCTGAAAAAATCCTAATGGCATTAAATAATTCAATTTCACAAGGACGGAACAGCCAACAGAAAGATATTCGTCTTTTGTAGGCGAGACTGTAATCGCAGATGCAGAGGGGATTTGAAGAGGTAAGTTTATAGTATCAGAAATAACTGAAATGGGTTTTATTAATTGTGGTGTTGAAATCCCTATTCCTTAAGGGGATGGGACCTATACTTTTCGAAAAAAGGTAATATTTGGTTTTTTAACATGAACGACTATTTGCAGCGTTTTTTCCGGACTATATCGACGAAAGCTTCCTATTACCAAATCCCTTCTCTTCTCAAGTGATAGATAGCTAGGCAATGGAAAGTATGGGATGTTACTAAATCATCGGATAATTTATTGGCAATTTAGGGGCCTAAAACTCATTTAATGTCTATCCGGTGCCTGTTTGGGTGTGCAATAAACCCCGTGTTGAGCAGTGGTTTCTCCCCTCTAGCTACTTTAGACGTCGACCAAGTTGCCTTCGTAATTGGCACGTATTTCACTGCACTAACAATTATAGCCTGGAATATGTCCCACCAACCCCATTTCAATTCTCTGTTCTGATATATCGAGGTAATAACTCATGTCATCGAGGCATAAATGAATTAATGACTGCCCGTCATTATTAAAATGTTATTTGCACACCTCTTTTATAGGAAAATTCATTTTACGTAAATTATATACGAGTTCTGCAAGCTATTATTGTTTTTTTGTAACATCCGTAAACCTCGGAGGCTTTATTTTCCTAGCACTTACCAAACGTAGTTTTATTTGAAAAATCTGTCTGG
Source organism: Proctacanthus coquilletti (assembly GCA_001932985.1). NCBI lineage: Eukaryota > Metazoa > Arthropoda > Insecta > Diptera > Asilidae > Proctacanthus > Proctacanthus coquilletti. The sequence goes on from MNCL01000141.1 coordinate 423,876, forward strand.
CTAATTTTCCTGTAATTGAAGCAAGTCATTGTGCTAAAGCCCGCAACCCATGACTATCCAATGGAAAGGAAAATGATTGTATGAAAATTTAGGTCTAGGTTGGGTTAAATATTGTTCATTTATTTTATTATACCTTGCTCTCCTTTGGCATGTGTGCGGATATGTGCCTTTAAAAAGACGTGAATTTACAATGCAATGTTATGATAGGTTTATTTGATCCATACTGGGCTGTAGACATGCGTCAGAAATCTACCAAATAATGGAGATCAATGATGGTCTAATTGGTATTGATTGCTTACACGATTCAAAGCATTCAAACCGGAATATATAAACAGGTGTTTCTAAATGAACTAGCACTTTCAAGCCAATGTTCTTCTTTTCAAAATATTAAAGTCGCATTTTTGAATGCTCGTACCGGTAAATCGACATAAAAAGCCGAAGAATTTTGCACTTTGTTAACACTTATCTGAAATTCGCGGAACAGTTCTAGTATGAAGTTGATAATTTTAGTATTCTTTGTGGCTTTAACATATAATTTAGCATTTGCACAATTCGATTTTGGGCATATATTTAATAATTTTGGTAGAGCTGTGAATCAAATTGGAGATGCAATGCAAAATGCACTTAACATGGGAAAACCGAAGCTAGGAGTGCAGCAAAATGAAACAAAATCTAGTGGTTATAATGCAGTTAGTTCAATTACTGGGAGAAATCTTAATAGTGTTAAAGATGCCACTACTATCACCAGACCTCCTGGTACTAGCGTACCTGCGAAAACAACTAAGAAATCGGATGATTTAAGTGCTTCTTTACTGGATACAATACCAAAGTCAGGTCAAAGCGATACTAGTAATCCTCTTGAGGCAGTTGGAAATTTGGTCCAAAGCGTAGGATCAGCAATACCGTCCAGCATCCCAACAGTTGAAAATGCAGTTCAAGGATTAGGATCACTAGCGCCACCCAGTCTTCAAGGACCGGGTAGTACTGGAAATCCACTTTCCAGTGTAGCCGATTTAGCGGGAGGATTCGTGCAGAACGGAATAAATGCTCTATCCCAGGTTATGAATACTACATCCGGTATTATGCAAACCGTGCAAAATCAGGTGGGCGCGATGACGAATGTAATAGGTCAATTCCAAAATCTATCCAGTAGTTTCATGGGGAACTTTGATAATCTTATACAACGATTACAAAATTTAACTCAAGTCTTCTCATCAGATTTCGGTGGACTTAATCCATTGTTTCCTCTAGTAAGACAATTTTTGAACAATACTGAGAGAAATGTGACGGCTTTTTTGGACAACTTCAACAGTCTTCTTGCCTCTACGATCCGTAATAATGTTGAAGTACTTTTGAATCAGACCAGTAATTTGCCAGTCTGGGCAGCACAGCAACAGTCCAAATTGGAGGGTTCGAAGAGCAAGGCAGAAGGCGAGAAAATCATCGAACAATTTCTCAATACGAGT